>CM035155.1:120671173-121258140 GCA_020205615.1 Panax quinquefolius | reverse complement strand
TTTTCTTCTAATGTTCGATTAAATTTGTAAGTCAATTTTAAATTTCAGTTTTGTAAATATTTTTGATTATCAATAAAATTATTTACATTTAGTAATTAAATTGTGTTATCTATATACACCACTGCTTCTTCATTTCCTTAATCTCCTTACCTCTAAATGGCCCTAAATGTATATATATATATATATATATATATATATATATATATATATATATATATATACACACACACACACATATATGTTTATATGTATAAACAAAACTAATCTATCTAGAAAATTTATTACATAAACATCAAAATTGACCCACTTAATTTGTAATAATTGTCCACTTCAATATTTGTTAACTAATTTTTTTCTTCTATAAGTTACAATTTACTCTTGGTTTCTAGAAAATAGTAAAATTTTCTACCTCCTTGGTGAAATAGATTTGTCTATATACAAAAAACTTTAAATTTTCGTAATATTAGGAAAACCTTAATCAATCTATATTAGAAGAAGAAAAGTAAAAAACTAATAAGATAGAATTGCAAATTTTATTTATTTATTTGATAATTTGAGGTGGGGTTGAACCCGGTTCCTCATCATTAAGAATTTTAAATATGGAAGGGTATTAATAATTTCAATTTAAATTTTTTTTTTAGTATAGTTTTTTAGCATTTTATTATTTATATTAATAATTTTTATATCATATTATTACTTAATTAATCTAATTGTCACGGTCACAATTTCATTTTTCAAAAGTTCTATTTAAAAGTCAAAATATCTTAAAATGGTTAATATGATTTTGAACCATAACCATATTTTCAACCCACATAACCCATATTAAAAATAGTTAATATGGTTTTAGTTCTTAAATGGAACCATAAACATATTTTGAAAACCAAAACCAACCCATAACCATATTTTGTCAGGCCTAACTACAACACCACTACAATATTATTCCATAATATAGTTTCAACTTAATTTAAATTACCCAATATTTATAGGGTTAATTTCCCTTGCCACCAAATTCCTTATCGTGACTAATTTCTTTTATTTCCTTTAATAGTTTAATCAACTATTAAATCCCATATAATTTAATTTCTTCACACCAAAACATATAATACAAAATATATAATTATTAAAATTTTATTTTAATAACATATATAAAATTGAAAGTTATTTCAATGAACTTGGCCTCATTTGTAAATATTGTTTAGTAAACATTATATGTAATAGAATCTTGGTTATTTGGCAAAATCCAGTGAAGTGAAATATTTATATGCATGCGACAACTTTAAAGGGGAAGTATCTAAACCAGCAACGGAACCTGAGGTTAGAATAAAGGTAGCTTTCATGAAATAAAGGTGATTTAAATCTTTATTCCTTTTCTTTTAATAATATTATTCTACTCCCTTTTATTTGAATTTGAGCGAAGTCCAAGAATTGATGAGTTTGTTTATCTATGTAGGAAGTCATTTGGAATCGATTTAAAGCAAGTTGGTGAGGTAAATTATTATCATCTTATTCCTTGTTGCGATTAGGTATATTTGCTAAGATGCACTCGCCATTTGTGAATAAAATTGGAAGATGAGGGTGCTGAAAAATCCTGAACCACTAAAGATTAAGGGGTTTTTGTTCTCAATTGTGATAAATACCATTGGTGGCTTGAATTTTGGATTTTCACCCCTGAAAAGCAGTCTTCAAAACAATCTTATGTTTTATTTCAAGTGACAACAATTTTCCTCTAGGCATTAATTACGTAGTTCATATTTAATACACCAAAAAAATAACAAAAAAAGAGTAAGTAGGAAGTGTTTTATGTTAAAAATTTTCTAGTTTGCTGATGGAAGGACTAGATTAAATTCCCATGTCCAACATTCTTTCACTATTGGATTCAAGGGATTATGTGTCTTTAGGGGTACTGTTGTGAGTGATTTGTATACAATTGGAAGGCAACACTTTTTAGGTGCTTTTCTCGTCTTGTTTCTCACTAATTCGGTAAGGGTGGATTTCTTGTCTGTTGTCTTGTTTAGGGTTTAACAAAACAATCACACTCGTGCAAGTATACACGGTCAACAAGTAATATAGAGTAAGTTAAGTATCGTTCCCACGGAGAAAGGTAATTATTTATAATCTATCATGCAACGACTTTATAGCTATTTTTGGCTGCTTAAATGATCGACTAACAGGCAAATTATATTAAAAATTGAAATAATTATCAACACAAAATAACTAATTAAATAACGAAGAGATTCAATTTGGAAAGATATGGATTGTACGAAAGTGAAACATGACTATTTTTTAATACACCAAGTCCATATCACACAAAATCCACAAAAGAGATAAAATTCATATGAACATCAATATTATCTAACCCATTATATGTCTATGTGAATTACAAGTAATATCAATTTAAGCACAAGCTCTCATCGATGACTACATGGCAGCAAGTTTAAGTATATATCTCATCCATTGTAAGACCCCAACTTTTATGAATAAAGATGAATTTTTTTTCTAAATATCATTTTTGAATATTAAGGTGTGAATTTGTTATAATGTTATAGTTGTGGGTAATTTTTACAAATTTTACAAAGTAAGCAAGTTGTTATAAAATATTCGATTGGTCGGGGAATATTCGTTTTATCAGGGAATATTAAAGACGACAAAGAAAATCATCAGTGGACCCTAACAACGAAATTATTATTTGAGTTAGAAAACAGCGTAAATAACTTTTTATAAAAATAACGACAAGGCTTTTTACCGTTAATCTGTTGAAATACCCGGTAATAAAAGTATGTGAATACGCTGTGGTCGCATAAGAGTAGACACAAGATTGTATGGTATCTTTGATTATTGATACTTATATGAGAAGTCACACGTTTTATTTCGATTATTCAGTAACTATTCTTTGCTGCATAGTATCTCTCACATATGATTCAATTATTGTCACAATATCATCTCGCATAATATTTTATATTATTAAATTAATAATTGAGACGACAAAGTTATTCATATTATTATTTACTTTATTGATGATGTCTAGAAAGTTCTGTCAAGGAAAGGGGTTTGGTAACCTAATTGTGCGATAATAAGGAGAAATTCTTATTGGAAAGCCCACTCTTTCCAAGGAATGATCTGGTTGTTAATATTGTGAGTTATAATATTAATGATGAATATTATTAAAAATTTATTTTGTGAAGCCAAGTGAATTGAGATAAATAGAGGGAATTTTTATGAAGTATTTGTTGTAAATTTGGCTTATTGTATGAACCCTCACTTACCAATTTTTTAAAATCGTCGGTAGAAAGTTATCTCAGTTTTGTTTTATTACTTATATATATATATATATATATATATATATATATAAAGGTTAGTCACGAGGGGTTATCACGGGGTGATATCATGGGGAATAGTATATATATAATATATATAAGTTTTGTTTTTATATAAAATAGAATATATTATATTTTATTTGATTATAAGATCGCATAATCTTTGCATAAGTGTGTGCATAATAACGCATATAGTGCAAACATAGTAAAATCAAAATTTTTAAACGAATTCGGTAGAATCGTCTCGTGAACTTCACCAGTAAACCTTTCCTATCAGGCATCCAAATAGTGCTATGCCATTCTCCTATAAATAGGATGCTTAGTTTAGAAATAAAATTACACCGTAATCGTAAAATTCTTCTTCTATAATATTGAACGTATTTCTTTAGAGTTTAAGGAAGCTTTGAGTGTAGAAAATAGTGCAAATTTTCTTTAAGAATATACCCATTATACCCGGTACCAAGTACTCTCTTTTTAAGGTAAAGGGTATTATTTTTATTCAATATTTGTAAGAAATAATAATTTTTTCCATACTCAGTAGTATGTAAGTAATATTATTTCGATTTGATTCAATTCTACACTCATTTTGTTAAGTATCGCTTCTATACTCCTTGAAATTAGTAGAATTTCCTTGAAATTCGTGCTTCATCTAGTATCTTTCACGGAAATATTATTCGAACATTCTTGATAAGTTTTTGTGACACCCCAAATCCGTGTACTCCATTCTCACAGATTTGGTGCTCACTATCCAAAACCATTACATCTAACTACCCATCATAAATGATAAAGACATAATTTAAATAACTTAAAGCAAGAATCTTTCCCATTAAAGGTTACATCATCATCTCAAAATAATCCCGGGTAATCTAACCTTAAATTTATTACATCAGTTTGCAGAATACATCATAAAATAAAACAAGTCTTGAAACGTAAAACATTTAAATAATTTCTCATAAGTCTTCAACACTTGGACAATTTGCCCTTTCCTTTGCTAGTAGATGGCTCATCAACTTTCTCCACTTTAGCTGCAGTGTTAATTGCAAGAGTGAGCAAACAAATACTCACTGATATAAAAAGTAGTAATGATAGCAACATGAGAGTGAACAACGAAAGCTGAACAATAAAGAACTTGTTCTACGAATCAAAATAGAAAACAAGTTCGAACTTTAATTATCTCGAGGGTCTTAAAACCACGAACTATGCCCTCAGTAATTTTAGGTATTATTACCCAACCTTTAATATCATTTAGACAATCACCGACCCCTTCTTAGCGTAATTTGGGGATCACCCTTTGTACCATGTATTGTGCATAAACATCTACATCGTTATATCGCATAAAATCCCCTAGATTAGGTTATTTATCTCGATTTAAATTTAGAATTTCCGCACTAAAGAAAGTTTAGTTTGGAACTAGCTTATCAATGCTTCTAGAATTTTAGAACACTGTTCAATTATAGATTAATTTAATCAATAAGAGTTTTCTTACTAATTGAAGGTCTAATACAAGAATGTATAACTGAACAAGGCTATCAAAGTTAAAGATCGGATATCAATAATATATAATTGAATAAATATGATATACATGCAAAGTGCTATATCTAAATAGTTAGAACAATCTCATTTGAATCGATGTATTAGAACAATATATGCTTTGAATAATAATATCAAGGTTTAGAAAAGTAAAACTTGCTTGAAGTAACGAATTATGTTACAAGATTTTATTCAATCGCACATAAGGATAGAATCAATAGTTTTGCTCAATAAAATTTAGGAACTTGCATTCATTAACAAAAGAATGAAGTTAGAAAGCTTGCTCAATGTAAAGAGTTAAGGTTTAGAAACTTGCCTTATATGTAAGCTACACAAGTGTAAAATATTCTCCAATTATTACACATATCATTGAAATCATAACAACAATTATTTGTATGAATATTAGCTTTATAGGTTTTAACCCATCATTTAGGTCATAACCCTAACTTAGCACCTAACCATGTAGGTTAACATACTTAACTAATCAAATCTCATTACAATTTAACATAACTTAATCGTTCATCCCTAACTTTTGAAAACTTCACTTTTAGTTTCATTATATAACTCAATTAACAATCACTTAAAAATCCTTTACACTTTGTATTACAACACCTTACAATCAGTTATTGTAGTTTCTATTATGTCTTAACATCATTAACATGCTTGCTTAGCTAACATAAGTCCATCAAGACACATGACACCGTAAATAGGCAGTAAGTCACCGCTTGGGCTCGAGGCACGCAACACAATTGCAGTATCCTCGCCTTGGCAATGTGTAATTCTTATTTGGTGCTCGTCTCAGAAAACCTAACATGCAAACAAGACTGTTTTGATTTGTGGTGACGACAGACAATTGCTACACACACCACATGTAAGAATCAGAAGAATTTCTCGCTACACTTGAAACCCAATTCAACCAATTCCTACTGAAATCATGAAACCTAGCAACTAAAACTTTGTAATAGCATGATACACATGTTAACCAACATTTTATATACAAAAATATTACATAAACACAAATTTAAAGAATCAAAATGTAAGACCCCAAATTTTATGAATAAAGATGAATTTTTAATAAATATCATTTTTGAATATTATGGAGTAAAGTTGATATAATGTTATAGTTGTGGGTAATATTTAGAAATTTTGAAAAGTATTTAAGTTGTTATATAATATTTAATTGGTCGGGGAATATTCGTTTTAACAGGAATATTCATGCAATAACTAAGACAATCATTCAGTGGACCCTAATGTAATTATCATCGAATTAAGAAAACGACAAAAATATTTTTATGAAAATAACGGTGGATGTTTGGCCATTAACTATTGAAACACCCGGTGTTAAAAGTACAGTAATACGCATGGTTGCATAGTAGCACACAGTATTGATTATTGATGCTTACGTGAGAAGTCACTCAGTTTTATTCAATTATTGCTACAGTAATTGTTGCATAGTATCTCACGTTATTTGATTTAATTATTGTTGATATTTTATATATTATTAAATCAATAATTGAGATAACAAAGTTGTTAATATTATTATTTACAATATTAACGATGTCTGTAAGTTTACGCGAGGAGAGGTTTGGTCACCTAATTTGCGCGCATGATAGGGAGAAATCTTTATTCGAAAGCCCCTCTTTCGAGGAACGAATTCGGTCGATTAATAGTGTGAATTATAATAATGATGATGAAGTTTTGTTTTATAAAGTTATTCATTTTATTAGATTATAAGTAGAATATATTATATTTTATTTAAAAGATTTTGTATTATTAGAATATTTTATTGTAAACCAACTGACCGTCCGTTTAAAAGTAAATCAATTTGGACCGCTCATGGATTAGTTATTATTCAGATCCATTCTCCTATAAATAAGCTCATTCCTTCATTATTTCTTACTTAAATTCATCAAACTCAGAGAGAGAAACTATAGAGAAAGAAGAAAAAGTATTCTGCTACTTCACTACCCTCGTGATCCAAACTTTTTATTCTAAGGTAGAGGGTATTATTTCTTTCTTATTCATGAAGAGAACTTCTGTTATTCTATTCTTTATTATTCCATTGGAATAACCTGTTATGCGAAGTACCACATACATGGTGAAATTCTTTTGTTATTCCATTCTTTATTATTATATTGGAATAACCTGTTATGCGAAGTACCGCATACATGGTGAAATTCTTCTATTATTCCATTCTTTATTATTATGTTGGAATAACCTATTTATGCAAGTATCGCATACACGGTGAAATTCTTCTATTATTCCGATTCATTATTATTACCTGGAATATCCACATACATGCTTACGCCGGACTGGGTTCCATTATTTATTATTCATTGGAATAACTCCGTCATGCATGGCCTATAGTATGTATGGTGATTTCTGTTGTTATTCCATTCTTTATTATTACGCTCGGAATATCACATGTCGTGCGTTTACGCTGGACTGGGTTCCATTATTTATTATTCGCCGGAATATCTCCGTCGTGCGTTTAGTAGGACTCGATTCCATTATTTATTATTCTATCGGGAATAACTTGTCTGCATGCGGTTTATCGCACGCATGGTGAATCCTTCGTTATTCCATTCTTTATTATTTCGTTGAATAACTCGTCATGTGGATTACCACATGCACGGTGAATGATCCTTTGTATTCATTCCTTATTAAATTGTGGAAATGATCATGATATCGTGGATTACCGCACGGGTGGTGAAAATCCATCATAGTTTCATATATTCTATTATACTCGGTTGGTTAAAGTTTTGGCTTCTATACTCCATGAAATTAGTGGAATATCCTTGATATTTGCACTTCATCCAATATCTTTTCATGGAAATATTTTTCTGAGCATTCTTGAATTTTACTCCACAAAGAAGTATTATGTTGAAAATTTGGACGTTATAAATTTCTGGATAAATTAATTCTTGAACTTGTTTTATTGAATTATTATGTCATTGTCATCATCCTCATGCTTATATTATAATGAAAGTCATCTTTGACTTACGTGCATAGATGGACTTAGTATGATTATGACCAGGGATCATTCGGTATAATCATGACCTGTAATGTTATAAATGATATGGTAAAAGTCCTTAGTGACCTATAATGCATTGATGGACAATTTTTGGTATGATTATGACCAGGGATTGTTTGGTATAGTCATGACCATTGATGATTTAATGAATATCCTTGGCCCGTAGTATAGGGATGATTAGATGATGTGTTTTATTTATTAAGCTGAGTCTCAGCGACAAAAATTGATGAAAACATTTTATACCATAGAAGATAGTAGATTTTATTCTACTTGACTCTTCTAATGCATTGCATTGTTTCTGGCCTGATTAAACTTGATGTCTATTATATTTTATCGTTTAACATTGTTGAAGACTATTGATAATTTATTCAAGATTATCATAGTCATAATATTTCATGGGCTAGTTGAGCTCACCCTTTCTTTTCACCGTTCTCTTGAAATGAGAATATAGTTGGGATGAGTCGAGGAGCGGAGTGATGGTCCAGGATGATAGCATTAGTAGTCCTCACTATTCTGTTAAATAGTGTGACAATAAATGTAATGAGGACTCCTTTGAGTGTGGATATTGTCTACAGATGACAATATTCCTATTAAACTCTCGATTTATGTATTATTGTCGATATTACATTACGGGTTTTATAATTAAGTTTGTATTTGTATTCAGTACCTTGTATCTGGCGACCCAAGATGGGTGATGTATACCTATTTTGGGGGCGTCACAGTTGGTATCAAAGCTTAGGGATATGATCCCTGGCTGAGATGTGAGATAAGAACTAAGAGGGGAGAGACGGGGAATTCCTTCGCTAGTATGACCTACTTAAGTTTATTTGGTATTTAATTGGTTGGTCAGAGTATAGGGATAATATATGATATCTTAATTAACCCTTGTTTTGTTTTAGTATTTGAAAATGACATCCAAAAATGTTGAGATAAGCAATGAAGCACGTGAGACCGTTGAGTCACCAACGATCAATGCCCAGGGTAATGTGTAACAGGAAGATAATTGGAGTGGAAAGTTCAAGAAGAGAAGGTTCAAAGAAAGATGGAAAGCGTCAAGACACCAAAGACCATTGTTAAGGAAGGAGAACGACCGCCGGTCGTATGTTACAAATGTGGAGGGGAGGGACACATAAGTCCAAACTGTACGATGCAGTCTAAAACATGTTATAATTGTGGAAAAGAAGGTCACCTAGCCCGATTTTGTTGTGCACCAAAGTCAAGTCTAGCTGGGATGGAGACATCAAAAGGTGTCCTAGACAAGACAAAACCGGTAGTTCAAGGGAGAGCGTTTGTCGTAACCTCCCAAAAAGCGAGGAATCCAAATTAGGTGATCACGGCTAAGCTAATCATAAACTCTAGTGAAGTTTATACTTTATTTGATACTGGTTCTACCCATTCCTTTATTTCTCCTACTTGCACTCAACATTTAAATTTGACTCCGGAGAAATTAGACTTTGATTTATTTGTTGAAACTCCATTGGGAGAAACCTTCTTTACATCCACGGTTTATAAGTCTTATTTGATTCAAATCGGTAACCGCACATTACCTGTCGATCTTATTTCTTTGAAAATACTTGCATTTGATGTGATTCTAGGGATTGATTGGTTAACTACTCATCATGCAAAAATTGATTGTTTTCGTAAGGTTGTTAGCTTTCATAGTCCTAACTAACCTATTATGCGAATTCAAGCAACCAAACCATTAAAATCCATCACTGTCATCTCAAGCCATAAAGCTATTCGTTTATTGAAAAATGGATGTCAAGCTTTCTTAGCTCATGTCACGGATCTAAACAAAAATACGTCAGTTTTGAATGATATTTCTATTGTTAATGAATTTCCTGACGTATTCCCTGAAGAACTTCCTGGCCTACCCTCAGAGCGTGAGATTGAATTTTGTATCGACCTTGAACCCGGTACAAAACCCATTTCAAAGCCCCATATCGAATGGCTCTATGAACTTCAGGAGTTAAAGACCCAATCGCAGGAATTGTTGACATCGGTTTCATTCGTCCTAAGACGTCTCCTCGGGGTGCTCTGCTCTATTCGTGAAGAAGAAAGATGGGAGTATGCGACTTTGTATTGATTATAGAGAGTTGAACCATGTCACTATCAAAAATAGATATCCATTGCCTCGCATTGATGACCTGTTTGACCAGTTGCAAGGCGTTAAATTTTTTTCAAAAATTGATCTTCTTTCCAGATATCACCAATTGAAGATTAGAACCGATGACATTCCAAAGACAGCTTTCAGAACTCGATACGGGCATTATGAATTCCTAGTCATGTCTTTAGGATTGACTAATGCTCCTGCTGCCTTCATGGATATGATGAACCGAGTATTCAAGGAATATTTGGATCACTTTATGGTCGTCTTTATTAATGACATTCTCATATATTCCAAGAACCGTGAAGATCATGAGCAACACTTGAGGCTGATACTCCAAAAGCTTCATGAAACAAGCTTTATGCCAATTTGAAGAAATGCGAGTTCTGGCTTGAGGAAGTAGCATTCCTTGGGCACGTAGTATCAAGTCATGGAATATCTGTTGACCCAACAAAGATTGAAGCAATTCAAAGCTGGGAGCAACCTAAATCAGTGACCGAAGTACGTAGCTTTCTCTGTTTAGCTAGTTATTATCGGAGATTCGTGGAAGGATTTTCTCGAATCGCCACTCCATTAACTCAGCTGACTTGAAAAGATACAAAGTTTGGTTGGAGTGAAGAATGTGAGAAGAGTTTTCAAGAACTCAAAAGTAGACTAATTTCAGCACCTGTTCTAACAATACCATTTGGCACGGAGGGATTTGTCATTTACAGTGATGCTTCAAGCAAAGGGTTAGGATGTGTTCTCATGCAACATGGGAAAGTCATTGCCTATGCCTCACGATAACTCAAAGAATATGAGAGGAATTATCCTACTCATGATTTAGAGTTGGCCGTTGTCGTTTTTGCGCTTAAAATTTGGAGGCATTACCTGTATGGAGAGAAGGTGGAAATCTATACGAATCATAAAAGCCTCAAATATTTCTTCACTCAAAAGGAACTCAACATGCGACAACGATGTTGGCTTGAACTATTGAAAGATTATGATCATACTATCTAATACCATCTTGGAAAAACGAACGTAGTAACTGATGCATTGAGTAGAAGGTCATATGCGAGTATGAGTGCGATATTGTCAACGTAAAGGCCCATTTTGTATGACTTACAAAGAATGGAGATAGAGTTAAAGACTCTAGGGACCCATGTGATAATGGCGAATATACGAGTAGAACGACTTTGATCGATAAAGTTAAAGCTGCTAAAGCTACAGACCTGGAGCTGATACTTATAAGGAAGAAAGTACAAGAAGGTGCTATGCCGGAAGCAAGAATTGATGAAGAAAGAATACTTCGAGTCAACTCCAGACTTTTTGTTCCTAACGACCCCGATTTAAAGTATAAAATCATGATGGAGGCGCACAACACACCGCTTGTAATCCATCTCAGGAGTACCAAAATGTATCGTGATCTTCGCCATACATTTTGGTTGAAAGCAATATGAAAAGAGAGATAAGACTATTTATCTCAAGGTGTCTAACTTGTCAACGAGTCGGGCGGAGCATCAAGTGCCAAAAGGTCCATCAGAACCACTTGAAATTCCGAATGGAAGTGGGAGCACATTACCATGGATTTTGTTACTGGTCTTCCCAAGGTTTCTCAAGGCATAGATGCAATTTGGGTCATTGTTGATAGATTGGCCAAGTCTGCTCACTTTTTACCAATTCGAGAAACTTATACACTTGAACGTCTTGCTCGTATGTACATAAACGAGATTGTAAGACTGCATGGTATGCCAGTATCCATAGTTTCTGATCGAGACCTAAGATTCACTTCAAGATTTTAGGTTAGTTTGCAAAAAGCTATGGGCACGGATTTACGATTTAGTTCGACATATCATCCTCAGACGGACGGACAATCAGAGAGGACTATTCAAACTCTTGAATATTTATTAAGACTCCGTGTCCTCGACTTCAAGGGAAGTTGGGACAAGTTCTTACCGTTGGTGGAGTTTTCCTACAACAACAACTATCAAACAAGTATTGGCATGGCTCCATTCAAAGCGTTGTATGGAAGAAAGTGTCGTTCTCCAATATGCTGGGGTGAGGTGGGTGAAGCAACATTGTTGGGACCGGAGTTGGTACGTATGGCTACAGAAAAGATTCAAATGATCCGATAACGTATAAAAACCTCACAAGATCGACAAAAGAGTTATGCAGATCTTCATCGAAAGGACGTGGAATTCGATATTGGAGATCATGTGTTGTTACGTGTTGCTCCATGGAAAGGAGTTACGAGATTTGGAAAGAGAGGGAAGCTCAATCCTCGATTCATTGGCCCATTTTTAATCCTCGATCGAGTAGGAACTGTGGCCTATAGACTCGCTTTACCGCCAAGGATGTCTCGTGTTCATAACGTTTTCCATATATCCATGTTAAGTAAATATGTGAAAGACCCGAACCACATTATTGAGTTAGAACCGGATGAAATAGCGGAAGATTTAACGTATGAAGATGTTCCTGTTCAAATCATGGATAAGAAGGAACATATTCTACGCTCCATGGTTATACCTCAAGTCAAAATTTTGTGGAGAAACCATGATGTTGAGGAAATGACCTAGGAGTTAGAATATGAAATGAAATCAAGGTATCCTTACCTCTTCGATATACCAGGTATGTACCCTAATTTCGAGGACAAAATTTAATAAGAAGGGGAGGTTGTAAGACCCCAACTTTTATGAATAAAGATGAATTTTCAATAAATATCATTTTTGAATATTATGGAGTAAAGTTGATATAATGTTATAGTTGTGGATAATATTTAGAAATTTTAAAAAGTATGTAAGTTGTTATATAATATTTGATTGGTCGGGGAATATTCGTTTTAACAGGGAATATTCGTACGACGGCACAATCATTGGTGGACCCCACAACAAAATTATTGTCGGATTAAGAAAACGACAAAAATATTTTATGAAAATAATGGCGGAAGTTTAGCCATTAACTGTTGAAACACCCGGTGTTAAAAGTACAGTAATACGCGTGGTTGCATAGTAGCACAAGATATTGATTATTGATGCTTACGTGAGAAGTCACTCAGTTTTGTTCAATTATTGCTACAGTAATTGTTGCATAGTATCTCACGTTATTTGATTTAATTATTGTCGATATTTTATATATTATTAAGTCAATAATTGAGATAAAAAGGTGTTAATATTATTATATGTAATATTAACGATGTCTAGAAGTTCTGTCAAGGAGAGGTTTGGTCACCTAATTGCACGCCAATAGGGAGAAATCCTTATTGGAAAGCCCCCTCTTTCTTGGGAACGACCTGGTCGATTAATAGTGTGAATTATAATAATGATGATGAAGTTTTGTTTTATTAGTATTATTAATGTAATAAAACAGAAAAACTTTTTATATAAAACAGAATACTTTTATAAAGTTATTCGTTTTATTAGACTATAAATAGAATATATTATATTCTATTATGCGTAGTGTTTTCATAGTAAAATCTTTTTATATAAAAATGTAATACTTTTATAAAGTTATTTGTTTTATTAGATAATAATTAAAATATATTATATTTTATCATGCATAGAGTATTTGCATAGTGCCTGCGATAGTGTTTCAGATAGTAAAATCTTTTTATATAAAACAAAATACTTTTATAAAGTTATTCGTTTTATTAGATTATAAATAGAATATATTATATTTTATTTAAAAGATTTTGTATTATTAGAATATTTTATTGTAAACCAACTGGACCGTCTGAAGTTTAAAAAGTAAATCAATTTGGACCGTTCATGGATTAGTTCTTTATTAGGTCCATTCTCCTATAAATAGAAGTTCATTCCTTTATTATTTCTTATTTAATTCACTTTGAAACTCTGAGAGAGAAACTATAGAGAGAAAGAAGAAAAGTATTCGCTACTTCACTACTACTCCGTATCCACTTTTATTCTAAGGTAAGGTATTATTTTTTCTTATTCATGAAGAGAACTTCGTTATTCTATTCTTTATTATTCCGTTGAATAACTTTTATTATCACAACCGCATACATGGTGAAATTCTTTTGTTATTCCATTCTTTATTATTATGTTGAATAACTCATATGCACAATCACCGCATACATGGTGAAATTCTTCATTATTCCATTCTTTATTATTATATTGGAATAACTTTGTTTATGCAAAGTACCGTACGTGGTGAAATTCTTCATTTATTCCGATTCATTATTATTCGTAGGAAAATCACTGCTCCAATGCTTTTTACAGGACTGGTTCCATTATTTATTATTCTGTTGGAATAACTCGTATGCATGGATTACATAGCATACATGGTGATTTCATTGTTATTCCATTCTTTATTATTTCGCCGTAATATCCGCTGCAATGCGTTTATGTGGGACTGGTTCCATTATTTATTATTCGCCGGAATATCACGCTCATGCATGCGTTTGCTTTGGGACATGATTCCATTATTTATTATTACATTTGGGAATAACTCTCATGCGTGCGATCTATCGCACGCATGGTGAATCCTTCGTTATTCCATTCTTTATATTCTCATTGAATAACTCGTACATGTGGATTACCACATGCACGGTGAATGATCCTTTGTATTTATTCCTTATTAAATTGTGGAAATGATCTGTATACGTAGATTACCGCATGGCGGGTGAAAATCCATTTGCAGTTTCATATATTCTATTATACTCAGTTGGTTAAAGTTTTGGCTTCTATACTCCATGAAATTAGTGGAATATCCTTGATATTTGCACTTCATCCAATATCTTTTCATGAAAATATTTTTCTGAGCATTCTTGAATTTTACTCCACAAAGAAGTATTATGTTGAAAATTTGGACGTTATAAATTTCTGGATAAATTAATTCTTGAACTTGTTTTATTGAATTATTATGTCATTGTCATCATCCTCATGCTTATATTATAATGAAAGTCATCTTTGACTTACGTGTATAAATGGACTTAGTATGATTATGAATGAGGATCATTCGGTATAATCATGACACGTAATGTTATAAATGATATAGTAAAAGTCCTTAGTGGCTGTAATGCATTGATGGGCGCAGTTTTGGTATGATTATGACCAAGGATTGTTATTCAGTATAGTCGTGACCATTGATGATTTAATGAATATCCTGGCCCGTAAAGTACGAGGATGATTAGATGATGTGTTTTATTTATTGTCGAGTTTCAAATGATAAAAAATGATGAAAACATTTTATACCATAGAAGATAGTAGATTTTATTCTCTACTTGACTCTTCTAATTGATTGCTTGTTCCGCTTATAGTTAAACTTGATGTCTATTGTATTTTATCGGTTTATTATTTTGAAGACTATTGATAATTTATTCTCGCATTATCATAGTCATAATATTTCTTCTTCGGGCTAGTTGAGCTCACCCTTTTTCTTTCACTTTATTCTCTTGTGAAATTAGAATATATTTGGGACTTAGCCTGGGAAGCGGAGTGATGGTCCGGATGATAGCATTAGTAGTCCTCACTATTCTGTTAAATAGTGTGACAATAAATGTAATGAGGACTCCTTTGAGTGTGGATATTGTCTAGATGACAATGTTCCTATTAAACTCTCAGTTTATGTATTGTCGTATATTACACGACGGTTGTATAATTAAGTTTGTATTTATATTCAGTACCTTATATCTAGCGACCCAAGATGGGTGATGTATACCTATTTTGGGGGCGTCACACAAAACCCAAAATTTCTAAATTTCTTCAATTTTGACAATTTTAGCGATTTAGATCGCCACAAACTCGTTTCTTAATCATTTAATACAATTTAAACTACGCCACCTTGTTTCTTCACATATTAACACAATCCAATTTAAATTTGCAGATTACAACACATATAAGGCACAAAATTTGGTACTTTCTAAGGCCATATCACATGAATATACACTGATATTTCAATTCCTTCCTCAAACCCAAATTTCATGCATTTGGAAATCAAATAATGCTCACATATAATGACAATAGATTCTACAATATAACCCATATCATATAATCACGTTTGAAACAACCAATCAACAGAATCATTTACGGAGAACTAAAAATTACAAAAACTAAATTTTAGAATTAAGGGTGAATTTTTCCTAAATCCTTGACTGTTGAGAAGAAGAATGACAAGGAATTGCTTTCCCCCCTTGACACTCCAACTTTCTTAGCAAAATTTACAGAGAGTTCTCTCCTACCAAGCTCTCTCCACACTCTGTTATTTCTCCTTCTCACTAAACCCTCTCTGAACTTAGCCTTAGAAAAATAGACGCATAGAAAACAAATTGGCTTCCACTAACCCACACACACTTCAGTTATAGAAATAAAAAGTTTACGTCAGTTGAATAAGCCAAAGGCCACAAGGCCTTGTTTGGCTAACCTATTTCCCAAACTAAATTATTTTAATAATATTATATTATATGATTTCATGTGTCGACTCTAGTTAACCAAATAACTTTAGCTTAATTAATTTAAATAACTTGTAATGGTAATGGTAATTAAAATAATTTCTATTATAATTATATTTACTGAATAATAAATAATTATATATCTAATTTAATTAATAAATTAGACACATCACTTTATTTAATTTATTTATTTCCTTTAATATTAAAACAATTCATTTAGTATAATTATTTTCTTACATATTAAACAATTGATTTAATTTAATTATTTCCTTAAATTAAATCCTTGGATAAAATTATCAATACTCAATTTAATTAACATTAATCAATTTAGTTACTAAATTAATTCACCACAACTCATCAATTATTTATTTTCCTCAATAAATAAATTATTTAAAATATTTATTTAATTCAATAAATATTTAAATTAAATTATAAATTTCTTGATCGTTACATCTTTTCCTCCTTAAAAGGATTCTATTCGTAATCACATCTCGAAAAATTTATTCGTTACATTCTTCCTCCTTAACAAGATTACGTCCCTAGAATCGCTATACAAAATCAAGCAAACAACTGAAGATAATTCTTCAGCATAATACTTTCAAGTTCCCACGTAGCTTCCTTAGCATTGTTGTTCCTCCAGATTACCTTAACAGAAGGTATTACCTTATTCCTCAGTACTTGCTCTTTTCTATCAACAAATTGAACAAGAACTTCTTCATATGACAAATCTTTCTCAAATTGTAAGGGTTCATATTCTATAACATGTTTATAGTCAAGCTTATATGGTCTCAATACCGAGACATGGAAAACATTATGAATATGCTCCAACTCCGGAGGTAAAGCTATCTCGTACGCCACTTCACCAACTCGTCGAAGCACTTCGAAAGGTCCTATAAATCTAGGGCTCAATTTCCCCTTTTTGCCAAACCGAATTTTCCCCTTCCAGGGAGATACTTTCAAGAAAACATAACTACCGGCATCAAATTCTCTATTTTGTCAATGTTGATCGGCATATTTCTTTTTGTTATCATCTTGTGCATTTATCAATCTTGCTCGAATCACTTTGATGATCTCGATACCTGTTGTACCAATTTCGGACCCAATAAGCGACGTTCACCTACCTCGCCCCAACATAAAGGAGTTCTCAAGACTTCGTTATATAACGCTTCGTAAAGCAAGCATGCCAATACTCGCGTGATAACTATTATTATAGGCAAATTCTACCAACGGTAAATGATCGTCCCAATTTCCCTTGAAATCCATGATACATGCTCTGAGCATATCCTCTAGTGTTTGGATGGTTCTCTCACTTTGTCCATCGGTCTGAGGATGGTACGCTGTGCTCATTCTCAGCTGTGTTCCCAAGCCTTCTTGTAATCGTTTCCAGAAATTAGATGTGAAACATGGATCTCTGTTTGATACAATGGACACTGGTACACCGTGTCTTGACACAATTTCCTTCATGTACAGTTTTACTAACCGATCTAGTGTAAATTGAAGCTTGATTGACAAAAAGTGTGCCGACTTCATCAGTCGATCGACAATCACCCAGATGGCATCGTAACTTTGTTGGGTCGTTGGAAGATCTACCACAAAATCCATTATGATATGCTCCCATTTCCATTCTGGTATCTCCAACGGTTGTAACAATCCACTTGGCCTTTGATGTTCAGCTTTGACTTTCTGACACGTTAAACATTTTGCCACGCATTCAACCACATCCCTCTTCATATTCGGCCACCAAAAATGATGTCTAAGATCCTGGTACATCTTTGTCCTCCTAGGGTGAATCAAATATCTTGAGTTATGAGCTTTACTCAGAATTTCCTCTTTAACTTCTAGTACTGGCAGAACCCAAATTCTCCTTCAATCAAGTAACCTTAGAATCGATTTTGAATTTGTTTTCCTCATCTTTGGATATTTTTCTGCTTTTATCTTTTCATGATCTTCATCCCGAAGTTTGCGATTTTCACCTTATCCACCAACGTTGAACTGTTACCTATCTCGGAACAACTTTTCATCGATTCGCTCGGATATTTAATTTCAAACTCCATCTTAGCCATTTCCAACACTAGCTTCTCTGTAAGCAGTTAACATCATTAACTTTTCCTGTCCCTTCCTACTTAAAACATCAGGAATAACATTCGCCTTTCCGGGATGATAGAAAATCTCATGATCATAATCTTTGATCAGTTCCAACCATCTTCTTTGTCGCATGTTCAAGTCTTTTTGTGTAAAGATATACTTCAGACTTTTATGGTCGGTATATATCTCACACCTCTCTCCATAAAGATAATGTCTCCAAATCTTCAAGGTAAACACCACCACTGCCAACTCTAAATCATGAGTCGGATACCCCTTCTTGTAATCTTTCAATTGACGTGATGCATACGCAATAACTCTGCCGTTCTGCATAAGCACACAACCTAGTCCTTTATATGATGCGTCACTATACACCACAAAATTTCAGATCATCATCGTGCAAACAACACAACAGTGCAGAGCTCAAACCTCTTCTTTAACTCTCAAAAACTTTCCTCACACTTCTCTGTCCAAACAAACTTAACCGCCTTCCTAGTTAAGTTCGTCAACGGAGTCGCGATCTTGGAAAAGTCTTGAATAAAACGCCTTTAGTAAACCACCAATCCTAAGAAACTCCTTACTTTTGACGGTGTCTTCAGCTGATCCCAGTTTATTACAGCTTCAACCTTTGATGGATCTACCAAAATTCCATCCTTATCAATAACGTGTCCGAGAAATTGTACACGTTTCAACCAAAATTCACATTTTGAAAATTTTGCGTACAACTTCACTTTTCTCAACGTCTCCAACGTCAATCTCAAGTGTTCAACATGTTCCTCTTTGGTTTTGGAATATACCAATATATCATCAATAAACACCACCATAAATTTGTCTAAGAATGGTTTAAACGCCCTATTCATCAAATCCATGAACGCTGTAGGTGCATTAGTTAAACTAAAAGACATAACCAGAAACTCGTAATGACAATACCGAGTTTTGAATGTTGTTTTTGGTACATCCTCCGGCCTCACCTTCAACTGATGATAACCACTTCTTAAGTTTATCTTAGAGAAATACCTTGCTCCCTTCAACTGATTGAGCAGGTCATCGATTCTAAGTAACAGATACTTATTTTTAATCGTGACCTTATTCAATTCTCTGTAATCAATGCAAAGTCGCATTGATCCATCTTTCTTCTTCACAAACAAGACCAGTGCTCCCCTACGGTGAAACACTCTCATTTGAATATACTTCTTATCGAGCAATTCTTGCAATTGCACCATCAACTCCTTCATCTCTACCGGGGCCATGCTGTATGGTGCCTTAGATATCGGGGCCGTTCCTGGTAGTAGGTCATTCACGAACTCGATTTATCGATCCGCGGAAGACCCGCAAATCATCCGGAAATACGTCTGCAAAATCTCTTATGACGCAGATCTCCTCTAACTTAGCACCTTCTTCAAGTATCGACTATGTAGGCTAAGTATCCTACACATCCTTGTCTCAACAACTTGGCATACATCATCGCGTAGAATAACTTGTTTGTCGAGGTGACTTCTTACCAAAAAGAACACAACCTTCGACGAGTCATTAGGTTAACACACTTCTTTTGGCAATCAATTATCGCTCCGTAATTGAATAACAAATCCATTTCGAAGATAACATCAAACTCACCAAGTCTAATGGGTATCAAGTCCACCATCATCTCGTGACCTTTTATAACCATTCTACAATTCCTATATATGAATCTAACAGAATCACTTCCTATTCGCAATCTCAATGCTTAAGGAAATTCTAATTCTTCCGAGGTAAATCTAAGTTCGAGCAAATTCATCGGATATAAATGAACAAGTAGCTTTTGAATCAAATAGTACATAAGCATTAATACCATTAATCAGAATGATACTTGACACCACATCCTTAGATCTGCATAACATCCTACACGGTCATATTGAAAGTCCTCATGAGAGTTCATGGGCGCCCCAAATTGAGACCTCCACATGGTCACCGAATTCGGTTCATCACGTTCTCATGGTAAAACCATAATAACTAAAATAATGCATACACAACGGAAAATCTACTTTAGAATAATATACAATGATTTATTATAATTATTCCCCAAGTCTCATGAACCTACAATGCTTAATAGATTACATAATAATATCTAATAAAGACTTATTACATGATCTTATTTAAGCTTAAACATAGTCCTGAAATAGTCTTAATATAACATAATAGACTTTAAACATAAAAAGGACAAGCTAGTGGTAGCCTTGCTTTGCCCTTGTTCATTCGAGAGACACCTCCTGCTCCTCCTTAACTCGAAAGGTTTTAAATAAGCAAGGATGAGCACAAATTGCCCAAATAAGTAATATACAACAAAGGTGTAGGATATATATCACAAGGTTTGAAATATCAAGTATCATTTCTAGGATAGTTCAAAGTGTTGGAATAACATCGTGGATAAGAAATATCAACAATTCTTTGAATAAGAACGATAATTCAATATAAATCAATGATATATATATGAATTCAACGCTATCAAGGTATCCAATGAATAAACAATTTATCTTTGAGTAGTCACTAAGGACTATTGAACTTCCACTAGAGTTACCAGTATTAAACTGATAACCCAAAAATATCAAGTACTATAGATGATCAATCTACAATAATATACGTTATGCTTAACACCACAATAATATTCATTCATGTGTTGGGGTTTCCAACAACATACACTCCCCTTACCAAAAGGGTTGTTCAACTCGTTTTCAAGATTTCCGCTTCAATCAATTGGTTTGGACAGCTTTTTATAAACATGTATATAGTCTAGCCGGATCAACTGTCATCGACTCTTTCACAATATTCAAGGACAATACCAATTTTAACATGAATAATAGCTTTCACCAGGGTTTAACAAACTAGCTCATTTGAACGAGAAAGTAAGATAACTTGCATTTAAAGAGATAAGGTTTTCTTTAGTCGAATAAAGTAATGCAAGGGTTTAGGATACTTGCTCAATAAAAGTAAGGTTCAAGGAAACTTTCCTTACGCATAGTTTATCCTCATTTAAGAACTCAACACTTTCGATTCCTATTTATAACGTATTTATATGTTCAAGATGTTCATTAGCTAACATAGTCTTTAATCAAGCTTGACATGATACAAGTAAGCACATATGGTACAAAATCAGTTTATAAGCCATCACAATTATAATGAAGTCTTGATTTCTTGAAGATATTCTTTGGACTTAACATCCAGAAGTTATGATCAACACTTGACCCTATCACTTAGCATGCTCCTTAACACATTAACTAGCACATTAGTCATATAAGATAAGTTAAAGTAATCATGTAGGTATGCTTCAACCATCGGATCAAAAATAGAATCGACATGTGGATTTGACTTTTGTAGATTAAGACCTGTTTAAAGTTTTAAAGACAAACAATACCGTCTCTCTTCGCTGCACTAAGATCAAAATGTTGTTGCCTTGCAATTTCTGTCCCATTTGACCAAAACTCTTACACATGTTATATATGTTATGTTAAAGGTCTTTTTCATGCTTCTCAAGTACATCTAGGTCCCTTCTTGCATAACATGGTTCTAAGTTTGATCATTTCAACAATTTAAGGTCATTCAAGGTCATGAAACCATAAAGTCTTGCATGCTTGCTTTCTAAACATACAAGATAGTTATAAAACTCATATTAGGCATGCTTGGGTGTATTCATAACACATACGTGAGGCTTTGTTCATGCTTTATTTGAAATATAACATACAAGCATAGTATATCCATGGTTACACTACATGAAAGTTAGTCTAAGAGCATCATCAAGCATGATCACAAATGTCGATTCTAGTATTCAATGTATCATGACAATATTCATCTTCTAAGCTTGCTAATAGGTTCAACATGCTTATGTTTCCTTACTAATCAAATAACCACAAGCTAAAGGTTTAATCATGCATTTCTAAGTCACACTAACATGCTTTGCAAAGTCGTAATATACATCATGTAGAAATCATGCAAGTTAGCTCACTAAAGCTAAGTCTTTCCTTAAAAACATTTTTATTACAAGGCTTATTACGTTTGATCATGCTCAAAGGAACTATGTACACTACAACATGCTTATCTATGTGCAAAATCACCATGTATAGTTTACTAGGTTCATAATTTGTAGAACATGATCTTTACATAGTTTGTTTTCAAAACTTAAGGTTCAATTCTCCATTTAAACCATATGTCTCCATTAATCATGCAAGTCTATGAAAACATGCTCACATTAGGTTAACATATCCACATATACATCATACACATGTTCACATGCTAGCTTAAGTCATAACCACTAGCTCATATGGATCAGACTTGAAAACAGATTGCTCAACTGAAATTAGTGGCAAATGCAATTGCGGTGCACCTCAATACAAATGTATGGCATTGCATGTAGTGTTCGTTCAAAGCAGATATCGATCTTGGCAGTAACTCTAGTCCAACCTCAAAATTTATAAACAAACTTGATTCTAAACATCCATATATCAGTTTAAACACGCTTGTATGATCATATAACAACTAATTAAACACTACTCAACCTCATCATCATCTAATTCCACATAATTAAGAAATTGAAATTTCAAGAACTCAAGAATTCATTTTAGCAGAGAATGAAAATGGAAAGCTTGTAATGGAATTATACCTTTGTAATATGAAAGAACTTGCTACTACTTGAACTCTTAAACTCTAAGGATGCTTGTATGCTCTCAATTCTCACTTAGCAATTCTCAACACTTGGAAAAATGGAAGGAGAGCTCATACTTATAGAACATCAAAAATCTAGACAATAACATTCTCCCCTAAATCAAACTCATGTGTTAAAGGATTGCATGGGGGTTAACAAGGGGTGGTTGGATTGCATCATGAGCACCACTCCCCTCATGATCATCAGCTAGCATGCTTGGAAGAAAATGAAGAACATAGGCTAGCCTTTTTGGAAATACACGTGATCAAGTTTGAGGCAAATGGGGCACTCATTTTTGGGGCAACTTAAATGCTCAACATTCTAGCAACACTTAGACTATACTTATGTACAACCCTTATTCTTATGTTATATTTTTCATACACATCTCAACCATATATTATAATTAAATGTCACACTTAATAAGTAAGGTTTCAATGTAGTAGATGAAATATGGAAATGTAATATACATATAATCCATGTACATTTTATCACACTTAATAGTTCATGGTATATTATTTCCATACATGCCCACATACATATTGTCACATAGATAATATATTTATAACATATAGTTCTAATTTATTTAGTCACAATGCCCATACAATATAGTTTTATAAGACTTAATATATAGTCACAAAATGTCACACTACACTATATGGTATAGTCAGATTATTGCTCATATGCACATAACCGTCAATATAATATTATTTGATTACTAACTTACTCATTTATGTGAAATAAATAAATCATGCACTTCCTTAATTAATTAACACCAATATTAATTAATTATCGATCAATATATTTATGGACTTCCATAGTTATTACTTATCTATTTAGTAATCACCTAATAATAAATTAATTACCAAGAATTCAATATTCCACCACTACCATTATCAATTAAATAACAATTAATAATCACATATTAATTAACATCAAATAAAAAAATTCCATAACAACACTTAACAATTAATATTACTAATTGCTTACCTTAATAATTCCTTTGTTAAATAATATTACTGTTAATATTTCCCATCACCATGCCACACAAGGCTTTAATGAGTTCATCACAAAACTCCACATATCCTCAATTATTCAATTTAATATAATTGAGTTATCTCATTTCTTAACATGAAACTGTTCAATAAACACTTATTTCCATTAACATATGTATTTATTAATACGTGGAAATTCTCGGGTATTACATCCTCCCCCCTTATAAAAATTTCGTCCCGAAATTGCTACAAGGTTACATAAACAGATGGGGATAATCCCTCATCATTCTATCTTCTAACTCCCACGTTGCCTCCTCGACATCGTGGTTACACTAAAGCACTTTTACAGAAGAAATAACTTTATTTCTCAAGGTTTGCTCTTTCCTATCTAGAATTTGGACAGAAATTTCTTCGTACGCTAAGTTCTTCTCCACTTGAATGGGTTCATAAGAAATCACGTGCTTCAGTAGTTGGGCTTGTACGGACGTAATACATATATGTGAAACACGTTATGAATGTGCTCCAACTCGTGGTAGTGTAACTTGTACGCTACTTCATCCACTCGCTTTTGTATTTTGAACGGTCCTATGAATCTTGGACACGATTTTCCTTTCGCCGAAATGGATTTTTCCTTTCCACGGAGATACCTTCAAGAATACAAAAGCGCCGACTTCAAAGTCTCATTATTGCCGATGCAAGTCTGCACAGACTTTTTGCGATCTTTTTCGCTACAAGTCCGCTCTTATTACTTTCACCACATCCGCGGTTTGTTGATTAACTCTGGTCTTAGTATTCGTCGTTCTTCGACTTCGTCCCAACATAATCTGCTGCTCGCACTTCCTTCTATAAAGAGCTTCATACGGTGGGTATGCCGATACTTGGATGGTAACTATTATTATCTGAAAATTCGAGTAAGGGTAGGTGATCGGAAGTCCTACCACGAAATCCATAGTGATATGTTCGACGCCGAGATTTTTGGATGTCCTTTTCGTTACTTGTCTTTTGGTGTTCTTATGTTAATGTGAGTTTTGTTTGAAAAAACAAGTGAAAAAGGTCCCATATGTATAATGTCGATGATTTCGATTTTAAGAGTCGCCATTGGTGTATTTAACTTGTTGCACCAACGCAAATCAAAAATGTTTGCACATCGACCCAATGATTTGACATCGCTAGACAGGTTCGTGGGAACCGAGATTCATTTTGGGTCCAGGGCTTGATTATGCTTGGAGGAAGGTATTAGCACCCTCGACATCCATGTTACCACGGTGACCGCCACTCTTCAAAGAAATTGTTATATGAATATGTGTGTTTGTGTATGTGTGGATCAATGTGCGATTATTTGAAAGAAGTGCGAGGCCTCGTTCGCACCTATATACAAAGGGTTTGAATTTATAGAAAATTCAGCTTTTTAACCACGATATAGCAATGACGTTTTGTAAAAGAGGTTTTTCAAACCCTGTGCTCAATAGGAATTGAGACCTTTTCATACTTCCATTTTATTATTAAATGTTCGGCTTGTTTGCTTTTATTTTCAAGATGTAAAGCATTCTCGAGAAAATAATATACAGCAGTGCCGAACTCCTCATGGGCACGACAACCATCCAAGGATATTCAGACACTGTAAAATAATGTACAGGCAGCTTACAGCTGAAAAATGTCCATCATGGGAACCGAATCTAGATTCAGTAAACTAAACTTGTGATCACATGATTCCTAGGCTCACATGATACTGCAATTTGTATGGAAAGCAGTAAGCAGTTATATATATGTAAAAGTTATAAATATATATATAAACATGATCAACCGCCACGAAGTAAACTCCAGGCGGGACAAAATATAAATAAAGCTGTAAAAGCGATCAATTGCCACTTAAGTAAACTCGAGGCGGAAGCAGATGTAATGTAAATAAAGTCGTAAAAGGGCAGAAGTGAACTCTGTGTTCTGACAGAAATGTAAATATATATATATATATATATATATATATATATATATATATATATATATGTATATATATATAAAAGCGAAACGACCGGATGTGAATCGAGGCTCATCGGATATGTCCGACAACAATTATATATATGCATATATATATATATGTATATATATATATATATATATATATATATATATATATATATATATAAAAGCGATTAAACACATTGGATGTAAATTCAAAGCTCATCGAGATATTCCGACAACAATTATATATAAATATATATATATATAAAAGAAATTAAACGCACTGATATAAAATTGTGCTCATCGATAAAGTCGACCATAGTTTATATATATATATATATATATATATATATATATATATATATATATATATATATATAAAAGCAATTAAACGCCTGCATCAAGTTCAGTCTCAATCGAGGCATAACTCGATAATGTTAGTCCATGTATAAAATATATACATATATAAGTATATATATATCTGCATGTAAATGAAAACCATTGACCAAAGTCCGCAAAAAAACACACAACACGACTCTTAATGTGTATAACAATGTGTGCTAATATGAGAAGAAGGCTTTTATGTAATATAAAGAAGGCTTAATGGCAATGCCAAAGTAGACTTCTATGATTTTAAATGGATAAACACTCTCCTCCATTTGGATAAAAGATAGCTATATGTGAGCTAACTAGTGTTTAAAAATGAGGAAACACTCAAAAGATGTGTACGCAGAGTAAAATGGATGGGCTTCCTCGCTTTTTCCCTCCTCTCCTTCTCAAATGGCTAACCCCAAGGCTTCAGATATAGTAGCGGATGGCCATAGTATATTTACTGTCAGAGCGCAGCTTGTACCTGCGCTAGTCGTGATGCATCCGAGCCTCATGTCTCGTCGTCTCGTAATACGTGCACTCATGCACTATAATATCCATTCGAACTTGCGAACTTCAATCCGAGCATCCGAACGAGGTACATCCGACCTTCTTGGACCGCTTGCCAGGTTGAGAGTTACGCAATAACATGGATTAGAGGTCAGACGAAGTCGGGAAGAGGGGTCTATGCCCATGGTCTTCAAACTTCAAATTCTATCCAAAGTACTGTCAAACGTAATAGTCACTCAGGATTGTCAATCCTCGGTTCTTGTGGGACATTATTGGATGTATGTATGTATGAAGTGTTGAGACGACGTGCCATTGTCGAAGGAACAAGATGACGTTTGACTCCTCGCTGGGGTTATCGCCGATTTGAGTTGAAAGTAGACGTTGCTCAGAGTTACAGCTAAGATTGGACTACTTGTTGGTATGCCATGATATCATCTTGTTGAGATGGTAAGATGATGTTGTGACTACTCACCGGGGTTATCGCCGGTTTAAGCGGAAAGAAGACGTTGCTCAGGGTTACATCTGAGATTAGACTGCTGCTTGTTTGTATGTCTCACTGTCATCTGTGGATGTTCCTATCTGCCCTTTATTTAACTCCGAGTCTGAGGTGTAATTGCCTTGGTAGGAGGTCTGAGCTTGAAGCTGATCACATGTGTTTGAAATAAACAATTCCGGAGTTATCGCCGGAACTGCAAAAGCATCCCTTGGGGCTATCACCAAGGATGGAGTTGCTACTCCCAGTGTTGTTTTTGGGACTGGAACTGAACGTCGCGGTGTTATCGTCGAGACAGAACTGTCCTCTCTGGTGTTGTTGCCGGTCTTTTGATCTTGCAAATCTTGTGGTTATCTCCGAGATTGGAAATGACATTCCCGGTGTGTGTTCTGGGTTTGAGATGAAGTTCCTGGTTTATGTTCCGGGTTTGAATTGGTGTTCCCGATTTGTGTTCTAGGTTGGAACTGCACTTCCGGTAGTATCCGGAATGGATGTAAGTCGTCATCTAGGTTATCTCCAAAAGACAAATCTACCCTCCCGCAATGTTAGTAATAGAGCGCAAAAAATTTTTGAGTGTTCACAGATGCCCTTCTTTATCATATTCATGCAATGCAAGGCATGGATAGGATAAAGAATCCTAGACACTTGAAATGCAAACAAGATAAACATGATGCAAAATGTATGATACATGATTGTCGAGTGTAATTCATTGGGATGACAATCGGTGATGGCTTGGACATGCGATCCAAGTCTCCAAGGATGTTGACATTGGGGCTATCACCAAAGTCTTGAATTCTAGATAATCGGCTTATATTCCATAGAGGTACCTCTTGTGTGTAAGAGATCCGTGGGGATAAAGCTTTGTCTATTTGAGGATATGTATAACATATTCCCTCACTCTGTTTGAAAGTTATCGCCAACAGTTTGTTGTTATCAAGGTTGCTCGATCTTGACGATGTGTGTATCACCGGATAAATCCTCGGCTTTGGGTGCATTGTCAAGGTCGCTAACACTTGACCTTGATGATGTATGTGAAAGTAGTATGCACACAAGCCAATCATGTTTGATGATAAAGCATATACTTTGTAACAATCTTATTCATTTATTAATAAAAGTATTAATTTATTAAAGTCTTTTAATTATCTACATCATGTCTTTGTTTTACAATATGTGATAAACCCATAGTTTTAAGCAATGCTTTTAGAATAATGATGATGATCATTCTAATAAGATCTAAATTCTTAGAAAGCTTAAAACTAAAATAGTTCCCAATCATTGGATTACTAAATTGGGGATTAGTGAATCCGAATAGATTGGTACATACGTGCTTGCTCATTGGATGAGGATGATTGATCTCATGATCATTTGTGTGGAGACACTAAAGCAAGTATGTAGGTGCTTATTAGAGAATAAGTTCACTGAACGTGACTCGCTAAGGAATACCTAATGGAGTTTTATTTGCTGTCAATAGGAATTCTGTAGTGATAGTAGAAGACAAGTAATCCTTGGACTTGAGATCATCATAGTATCTTGTGTATGATGAGTTATACTTTGACTTATTCCTTAAGACCCTTAGGGTATATCAAAGGGTATGCTTGGGTATAATAAGTTGTACATGGAGATAATGTATGATCAATAAAGAATCTACCACTTCTAATAAAAGAAGAGAAATGTCCTATGTGATTCGATAAATGACAACCCAAAGAGTCCTTGGTTAAGGTGTAATGAAATTAGAAAGGAGTTTCTAATTTGCATTATTTGGAGTTGTGCATTTAAGAGTCGAAATACATATAATTAAATAAAATAAGACTTGACAAAGAATTCCATGTCTTATATTTAATTGGGACATCAGATATGGTGGAAGGATTGAATTGCATACGGTAACTATTTACTCAAAGGTTCTTTAATGATTAATGTTGAAATCTATATTATCCGGAAAGTCGTTTGATCGCTAGGGGAGGCTTATCCCTATTGTAGAATAAATATTATTTAAATAAATTAATTGTTTAATTTATTTATTTAAATAAGATTAGAATTGTTCTAATTGATTTATTCACAACCTAGGTTTAATATAGAGAACCTAAAGGGTCACACCATAAAAGGAAGAATAATTATTTAAGAAGTAAATGGCATAATCGTAATAATATGTTATGTATATTTAATTTAATCTATGGTGATAGAATAAATTAAATAGCTTAATATTTATTATTTAATATTTTAGAAATATTAAATATAAATTAATAAGAGGAGTCTTATTAATATTATTACAATTATTATTATTTTAATTTCTAAAAGAGTTTAGGAATTAATTTAATATAAGTACTCTCATTTATTCCTAATTGGATTAGAAAGAAAAATTAGTTAAAGGAGTTTAATTAATTATCCCTAATAAGATTAGGGAGCTTAATTAATTAAAAGAATTAATTAATTAAAACCCAATTCCTTAATTGTTAAGGAGGGTTGCCCACATCTATAAATAAGAGGAGTCTTATTATGGGTGTGATGGGTTGTTGATTTTCAACATACGTAATAATTCCAATTGTTGGGAGAGTACGCTTTTCTATAGAGATAGAAAACTAGGTTAGCCATAACACCCATCTTCTTGAATTTTATTCTTCCTTGGTGGATCACCCTCAGAGGCCAAACATTTGGGTGGCTAACGTTGATCAAAGGAAGGAACCAAACCCCGGTGGATTCAAGATTGAACGCGAAAGGATTTGGAGGTGAACTTGTACCGAGGAAGCTCGATCTTCAAGGTATGATTTATTCTTTATCTTTTCGTTTAATTAATAATTGTGCATAAAGGATGATCCGGGTATATGGTTTATAAATTTTAAACTCGATTTTACACGCTCGCACTTTTTGCAATTTGATTGCGTTATGAATATTATTAAACCTAATAGTGGCATCAGAGCCAAACCTTTATGCGAATTATTAATTATTTTAATTTAATATGTATATTGATATGTGTTTAGAACAATTTAATTGGGCATAATTTTATTGTATAAAATTTATTTAAAAAAAAATAAATAAATAAAAAAAATAACCGTACGGTGATATCAAGTAACCATGTATTATAAAGTAACTTGATTCAGGATTCCAACGTGGCCAGCTGCTTGTTAAAAGTTAAAGTAACCGTGTATTTTTTTTTTTTTTAAATTTTCCGTGAGCATGCATGGTCCAGCCGTCCAGGTGTCATGAATTCATTTTAATACATATATATATACTTAGTATACTACCGTATATAAAAGTTATTCTAAATTTGGATGACGAAACAAATCAAAAGGAATACTACGGGATATAATATATATATATATTATATTATATATGTATATGAGTCCAGCAATCAAGTTCCATCCGTGGGAATTCAAGAATAGGGACATGGGAGGTTGGATATATATATATATATATATATATATATATATATATATATATATATATTATATACGGTATTTTATATATATATATATATATATATATATAATAGTTATATATATATTATTCTTAATAATTTTAGAATTAAAATAAAGTTTATTTTAATTTTAAAATAAAAAGTTCATTTTAATCTTAAAATAAAAGTTTATTTTAATTTTAAAATTAAATTTCATGCTAACTAATTAGAGTTGGAATTGGATTCCATGATAACTAATTGGAGTTGAAATTGGATTTTATTTTTTCTAAAATAAAGGAGTTTATTTGTGAATACGAAAGAGAATCCTAATTTCCTTAAATAAAAGAGTTTATTTAAATATGGAATAAGATTTCATATTATTCAAAATAAAAGAGTTTATTTGTGAATAGGAAAGAATATCCGTGTTTCCTTTAATAAAGATTTTTTTTATATGGAATTGGATTCCATAATTAATTAAAATAAAAAGTTTATTTTAATTAAAGATTTTTTTACATGGAATTGGATTCCATAATTAATTAAAATAAAGGAGTTTATTTTGATTAAAGATTTTGATTAAAATAAAATAGTTTATTTTATTCAAAATTAGATAAATTAAAATAAAATAGTTTTATTTTGATTTAAATTTGGATTAAAATAAAGGAGTTTATTTTGATTCAAAAATAGATTTTATACTAACTAAATTTGCCCATTAAATGATATCAATATATATATTAAATATTTATTATTCATGAGATGAATGTTATTTATTGATCATATGATGATGTGTATGATAATAAATGGGATTGATTATGGACTATCGAATTAACTGATTGGATTTTATTTTAGTTGGATGCGTGAATGTATGGGTTTTATTAAATGAATCTGCGTACTCGCCTTCTCTAATTTTTCTTAATGTAAATTCTATCTCCTCCTATGCATTTCCCTCGATCACGATCAAGGTTTCTATTTATTTTAAATAGTTTTGTAATAGGAATAGTTAGAATTATTTTGAAGAATTGGAGATCAAGGGACAAGCGCTTGAAGACCCGTTTGTAATAGAGCAGGGTTTAAATGTAATAGTTATATTTAAATATTATTTCTTGCACCCTAAGGGTTTGACCTTTTGGTTCACTTGGTGGCTCTAGTGAACCAAACTAGAATAAAAGTCCATAATCAATCTAGGTAGAATATAGTATTCTATATGTGCATGCTTATACTATATATATATATATTATATATTATGCAAACATGCTTCGCATGTTCATTAATATGACGCGTATTTTATATATATATATGTAAATGCGCTAAACAAGATGAGACAATTTAATAACAAACCCCTCAATTTTTATATTAAGTCCTAAGCGTTCAAGGATATTTGGAATATCGAACGTCGCTTTCTAGCATGATAAAATTAATAGAGTATTAAATATTTAATATGAGTTTGTTGTGTCACCACAAGGCAAGTATTAAGTATTTAAGATGTTAATTTATCACATTTGATGCTTATAAAGAAAATTGAACAATATTGTTTTGTTGTGTCACCACAAGGATGATATTTTTCTTTTTGAATATATGGAGTGTTAGGTCGGACTTAACTTGGATAATTTTGATTGGATGTGCCACCACTTGATCAAAATAATCTAAGAGGCAAAATACAAGGAGTTGCATAGTTGATGTAATTGACAAGAGTTGTCTACCTATTTATTTATATATAGTTTGTTGTGTCACCACAAGGCTATATACATTTGAAATGGGATCCTTATTCTCACTAGCAAATCTTTAATTAGATTTTGCGAACTATATAAGTGAGGTAATATAGTTTGAAGAAAATAGTAGGAGATACCAATTTAAAACAAGACCTAATTTATTTTGGTAATTAATAAAAGAATGTATGTTAAAATGTTGTTAATTACAAATTCATTTACAGAATTTTACAATGTCTAAAATTACTATCACTGCGTAGCATATTAGATGCTAAATTAACCTGGATCTAATTAAACGGATTGGTTAAGGAATTTGAGAATAGTTCTCATATTTGAAAAGCTATCTTATGTCATAATACGCCTATCCTCAAGAATGGTTGCGCATAATGCCTCGAGGAAGACATTGCTACTTTTAGAAAGTGGCAAGATGATGCACAGATTGCTCAATGCATCATGCTCGTATCCACGAGTAACGAGCTTTGCCACAAAGATGAAACTATGGATACTTCTACTATATTCCTACACATCAAGTAGTTGATGGTGAGGAAAGTAGGACTAATAGATATCAGATATCTAAGGAGCTCTTCCGATCTAGAATGGCCAATGGCACTATAGTACAGACAAAAAGTTCTTAACATAATCAATTTAATTGATCAATTAGGACAACTGGTTTTGTCATGGATGGAGAGTTGAGCCAAGATTTGATCTTGCACTCACTCCCGGACTCCTTTCACAATTGTTGTGAATTTTTCATATGAACAAGCTAGATATCGGCCTCTTGATTTTTTAACATGTTGAAAAATGTTGAGAGTCACTTTCCAACCAAGAAAGACCATGTCTTATTGGTAGGGGCCAAAGGATCTTCTGAAAAGAAGAAAGATTCTAAGAAGGTATATAGAAAAGGCAAAAACAAAGGATAATAAGAATAAAACTGATACGGATAGCAAAGGAGTTTGCTTCCACTGCAATAAGCCTGGACACTGGAAGGAAACTGCGAGAAGCATCTTGCAGAGGCTAACCAAAGAAGCTTAGTGAAGTTTCGGTTACAATACAAATTTGTTCATGATTTAAAATAAATTTTTTCTTTAAGTCAAGGTTCTACTTGGGTATTGGATACCGACTTTGGTTATCATAAATATAGATTTATAAAGGGACCAAGCAGAAGTAGAAAGCTAAACAAATATAAGTAATCCTATGTGTGGAAAATGAAGCAAAGGTTGCTGCATTAACCATAGGAACTTATAGTTTAGCAATGCCTACGGGCAAATCTATTAAGTCAATAAGTTGTTATTGTATTCCAATTCTTGTTAGAAACATTATTTCCATTTTATTGTTGGACAATAAAATTTTTGGTATTATAATTAAGAACAATTGTTGTTCTATTTATAATAATAATGTTTTGTATAGAACTGAAATATTACTTAATGGATTTTGTATACTTGACTTACATGAAAATAATTTTGCATATTGAAAAAATTAGTATAAGAAAATGAGATGATCATTCAAAGAGTTGAATGTATGTATTTGTTGAAATACAAGTGTGAATTATTTGAAAGGTTCAAAGAATTCAGAAATGAAACAAATTGACAAAGTATTAAGATTCTTTGATTAGATCAAGGAATAAATACTTGTGCAATAAGTTTCTAGATCATATCAAATGGTTTTCTCATAATGGACACATCCTGATACGCAATAATTGATTCATGTATCTAAAAGGAAAAATCATACCTTGTTGGACATGGTACGATCCATAATGATTTTACCGACATTCCAGTATCCTTCTGGGATAATGTCCTAGAAATGGCTGCATATCTACGAAAATGGTAACCTCAAAATCCGGCCCCAAGACTCCATAAAAGTTATGGACAGGGAGGATTCCTAATCTTAAGTATGTTAAGATAAGGGGTTGTCCAACTTATGTGAAAAGGTTTCAAAGGATAAGCTTGGGACAAAATTTGATATGTACAGATTTGTGGGACATCCTAAAGTAAGTTTAGGGTATATGTTCTATAATTCTACTTAACAAAAGGTGTTTGTTACGAAACACGCTGCCTTCTAAGATAAAGGTGTTTATCATTGAAGGGGCTAGTGGGAGAATAATAGATCTTGAAGAGCTCAAGAACCACAAAATACTATAAGTCAAATAAGAGGAACACTGTAGATAGACTTTATTGTACCACAAATCAATCAGAACGGAATAGTTCAAGATACCTAGGAGGTATGGATTCATCATGGATGATGATGATGAGGTACGCATCATAGAAGATGATGATCCAGAGTTACATTCGATGAGGTAAGACTTCTAGTGTGTACAAAAGGGTCAGTGGGAGCGTCGTGACATTCCTAATATTATATGTTGATATACTACGGATAAGGAATGACATACTAATGCTACAATCAGTAATGATAAAGTTGTCTAAACATTCCTCCATGAATGGTTTTGGGGACGAGTATCTTAATTGGGGATAAGATCTATATAGATAGATACAAGAGGATGCTCGACTTAACCCAAGGCGATATATTCATTTGATGCTAAAGTCGTTTAGCATGGCAAACTCAAGAGATGTCTCATGTCGATGAGCTATGGAGTGTATCTCTTAATAGTCCCCACAGACTCTAAAAAGAGAGATCACATGAGTAACTATCATGTATGCAATGAAATATACGAGACCGATGTCGATCGGTCATTATTTCGAGAAGATCACCGTAAAGACGGTGAAAAACATCTTAAAGTTCTTAACTTGGCACTAAGGATGTGATCATATTCATGGTGGGTCTAAATTAAAACTAGAGGCTTAATGCAGACTCAAGTTTTTCGAGACGCAACCAAGACGACACAGTAAAATCCACTTTAAGGTAAAGCGTTATCTTGAACGATTAGTGCGTTGAATGGGAAAGGTTCCAAACAAAGAAAGAGTTCTTTGGTTTAGTGATAAAGATAAAGTATATAGCTATAAATGAAGCTGCAAGTTGATTGTTTGGATTGAAAGTTCATTACAGAACTAGGAATAGTTCCTAAATCTCATCTTGGATCTAAACATGTGTTGTGACACTTTCATTTGATTATTAGAATCATTGAAAGATGGGAAATCACTATAGAGATAGTGGACTCTCAAGAACAACATTACATATCCATTAACTAAAGCTTATCCAACAGCAGGATAATCGTCACTTAGAGAAGAAGAGTATGAGATACCATGACAATTGGCTTTAGTGCAAGTGGGAGATTGAAAGTAGTATGCACACAAGCCAATCATGTTTGATGATAAAGCATATACTTTGTAACAATCTTATTCATTTATTAATAAAAAGTATTAATTTATTAAAGGCTTTTAATTATCTACATGATCTTTGTTTTACAATATGTGATAAACCCATAGTTTTAAGCAATGCTTTTAGAATAATGATGATGATCATTCTAATGAGATCTAAATTCTTAGAAAGCTTAAAACTAAAATAGTTCCCAATCGTTGGATTACTAAATTGGGGATTAGTGAATCCAGGATAGATTGGTACATACGTTGCTTGCTCATTGGATGAGGATGATTGATCTCATGATCATTTGTGTGGAGACACTAAAGCAAGTATGTAGGTGCTTATTAGAGAATAAGTTCACTGAACGTGGCTCGCTAAGGAATACCTAATGGAGTTTTATTTGCTGTCAATAGGAATTCTGTAGTGATAGTAGTACAAGTAATCCTTGGACTTGAGGTCATCATAGTATCTTGTGTATGATGAGTTATACTTTGACTTATTCCTTAAGACCCTTAGGGTATATCAAAGGGTATGCTTGGGTATAATAAGTTATACATGGAGATAATGTATGATCAATAAAGAATCTACCACTTCTAATAAAAGAAGAGAAATGTCCTATGTGATTCGATAAATGACAACCCAAAGAGTCCTTGGTTAAGGTAAGAATGAAATTAGAAAGGAGTTTCTAATTTGCATTATTTGAGTTGTGCATTTAAGAGTCGAAATACATATAATTAAATAAAATAAGACTTGATAAAGTAATTCCATGTCTTATATTTAATTGGGACATTGTATGGTGGAAGGATTGAATTGTACGGTAACTATTTACTCAAAGGTTCTTTAATGATTAATGTTGAAATCTATATTATCCGGAAAGTCGTTGATCGCTAGGAGGCTTATCCTTATGTAGAATAAATATTATTTAAATAAATTAATTGTTTAATTTATTTATTTAAATAAGATTAGAATTGTTCTAATTGATTTATTCACAACCTAGGTTTAATATGGAGAACCTAAAGGGTCACACCATAAAAGGAAGAATAATTATTTAAGAAGTAAATGGCATAATCGTAATAATATATGTTATGTATATTTAATTTAATCTATGGTGATAGAATAAATTAAATAGCTTAATATTTATTATTTAATATTTTAGAAATATTAAATATAAATTAATAAGAGGAGTCTTATTAATATTATTACAATTATTATTATTTTAATTTCTAAAAGAGTTTAGGAATTAATTTAATATAAGTACTCTCATTTATTCCTAATTGGATTAGAAAGGAAAATTAGTTAAAGGAGTTTAATTAATTATCCCTAATAAGATTAGGGAGCTTAATTAATTAAAAGAATTAATTAATTAAAACCCAATTCCTTAATTGTTAAGGTGGGTTGCCCACATCTATAAATAAGAGGAGTCTTATTATGGGTGTGATGGGTTGTTGATTTTTCAACATACGTAATAATTCCAATTGTTGGGAGAGTATGCCTTTTCTATAGAGATAGAAAACTAGGGTTAGCCATAACACCCATCTTCTTGAATTTTATTCTTCCTTGGTGGATCACCTTTAGAGGCCAAACATTTGGGTGGCTAACGTTGATCAAAGGAAGGAACCAAACCCGGTGGATTCAAGATTGAACGCGAAAGGATTTGGAGGTGAACTTGTACCTGAGGAAGCTCGATCTTCAAGGGTATGATTTATTCTTTATCTTTTCGTTTAATTAATAATTGTGCATAAAGGATGATCCGGGTATATGGTTTGTAAATTTTTAAACTCTGATTTTACACGCTTCCGCACTTTTTGCAATTTGATTGCGTTATGAATATTACAAACCTAACAGTATGTGTCAATGGTAGCATTGTGTTGTGACCCCCGCCAAGGACACGTGGATAAGCTGTTTCAATGGGTTTAATTGCCATCGGCTGTCATGACATCAAGGTTACTTGACCTTCATTGATGTGCATATCAATGGTTGCATTGCGTTGTAACCCCCGTCGGGGACATGCAGAAGTTTGAAGGATGTGCGTTGTGACCCCCGCCGGGGATACGTAGATGTTGATAACTTCAGCGTTGTAACCCTCGTCGGGGAGGTTTGATATATCGTGGTTTTGCGTTGTAACCCCCGCCAGGGAAGTGTAGCGTTGTGACCCTACAAATGACGGCATCGGACCTTTGTGGGGTATTGCCGAGCATGATCTGTGAAAGCTAATCTCATTGGTATATTATACCCTATATTCACGAGAATACCGTTGAGACGACGGGAGTTTAACTCTGACCGACGAGAAACCAGGATTTCAGGCTATTCCGCCCAATCACGTAGCATTTTTATTCCTGATTTGGCCTTCTCAACTTATGAGACCTCTTTTTCAACTCTAACTGGAGTGAGACGGAGGTGTGGGACCCATGTAGGAGTCTGCAGGTACACTGCGTTAGAGCCATGAGTTAGCTCATGACTAACCGTCTTTATGATATAAGCGGTGGTTGCTTTCATAAGTCATTTTCAAGTTGCACAGCGAAGGAAATCCGAGAGCACTTCTTCAGATCTGCTGAGTTTGGGCAACTTTCTGCATATTCTGCCACCGTACAAGCGTTCTTCACTGTCCTGGTAACACATGCATGTATTTTTTTCCAATTTCTGTCCATTGGAAAATGACTTATTATATGAAATGCATTTAGACACATAGTAGTGAATATGCATGCTGATATGACTTGATAAAAAATATTCAACATAGTAAATGTTAGTATTAAACCATGCTGAACATAATGATGTGAAAAAATTTGACTTTTGAAACAGTTAAATTGGCACCTTTTACTGTCATTTCTTATCCTATTTGAGGACAAATGAGTAAAGGTAGAAAAGTAAAATAATCCTGGTAATTAGACTACACTTACGGATTTTTACTGTGATGTGATGTATGTTGGATGTATATGACTATGTACAGGTGTGCTACTGAATGGCCAGCTAGTTATGCCTATGTGCATATGGATAGTCCCATTTACGAAGGGGGCTATGGCAAAATTTTCCCAAAATGTAGGTATTGGGTAATCATGCATTTATAACTCTACTATAGATGTATGTTAAAACAATGCATGCATGCATGTAATCATAAAATGCATTTTGAAAAGACTCCAGGTAAGAAATTACCACACCCTTTCTGAGGTGATTTGGAGACTTGTTGTCCAGATATCATGGATCCGGATCAGCCGAGTAGTTCCCGCAGGACCACTTTACAGAGGAGGGCTTTTGAAGAGCCTCAGTGCCGTTCTATTAGACAGCCTTGTTGTTTGGCAGAGGAGGTGATACATCCTATTCGGGTTGAAGTGATGAATGTCGAGGACGAGGAGGAGGATGCACCGATTGAGTTTCCTGCTCCTGTTGTACATGTTCCCCGTAGTGAATTTCCAGGTATTCAAGTGGCAAACCCAGATCTTCTGGATGACTTGAGTAGGCATCCTTCAGTATACCTGCACGCAAACGTGGTATGAAGTTAGATCTTTAATCTTCCTTATTTCCTATTGATGAGGAGTCAAGGAGTCTGATGTTGATCTGCATTTGACGTAAGTTCCCGGCTTCACACAGTCTCGAGGGAACTGGTTTAGCATCCACTCTATGTATCAGTCCTTGCATGATGACTATAGAGCGATCGTCCATGGCTGGGGATTCGGGAGGTTCTTCTCCATTCTACCCCATCAATGTCCCTAGGTTACCTCGTGGCATTATGCGAGCTGATGGTTTCACTGACTCGATCACTCCATTTCTTTGGATCTGTGAGGTGATGATGACGCCGATGGAATGGCGGTTTGTGAGACCCCAGATTTTATCAATAAAGATTTAAATTTTGTCAAAATAATTTTTTAATATTATGGTGTGAATTTGAGATAATATTATAGTTGTGGGTAGTATTTATAAATTTTGCAAAGTATGCAAGTGGTTATATTATATTCGATTGGTGGGAATATTCGGTTTAGCAGGAATATTCGTATAACTACTCAATCATTGGTGGACCCCCACAATGTAATTATTCATTCGGATCGAGAAAACGACAAAAATATTTTATTGAAATAACGGCGGAAGTTTTACCGTGGTTACCGTTGAACTACTCGGTAGTAAAAAAATACATTAATAAGTGTGGTTGCATAGTAAGACACCAGTATTGATTATCGATGCTTATGTGAGAAGTCACTCGGTTTGATTCCATTATTATTCGATTAATAATATGAATTATTATAAGCGATAATGACGTTTTGTTTTATTCAGTATTATTAACGTAATAAAATGTAAACATCTTTTATATAAAATAGAATACTTTATTAAAGTTATTCTATAAATAGAATATATTATATTTTATTACGCATAGTGTTGTATAGTGTTTTGCATAGTGTTTTTGCATAGTATTGCATAGTGTTTTGCATAGTAAAATGTTTTTATATAAATAGAATATATTATATTTTATTTAAAAGATTTTTCTTTAAATATGGACCGTCGATTAAAGTAAATCAATCTGGACCGTTCATGGATTAGTTACTATGCATTCCATTTTCCTATAAATAAGCTCATTCCTTCATTATTTTCTTATTAATTCATTGAAACTCTAGAGAGAAATTATAAAGAGAAGCTATAGAGAGAAAATTATAGAAAGAAGAAGAGTATTCTCGCTACTTCACTACTTCTATATTAGGTTTCTTTTACGGTAGAAGAGGGTGTTATTCTTTCTTCTTGAAGAGAACTTACGTTATTCCATTCACTATTATTCATTGAATAACTCGTAAAAGTGGCATACCCTATACATAACTCGTGACACGCCAGGCATACCCTATACTTGGTGAAATCCTTATGTTATTCCATTGCTTATTATTACATTGGAATAACTTCAGATATCATGATTTTACCCTATACTTGGTGACATTCTTCTATTATTCTCATTGGAACATCCTGCTCATGTGTTTTTACACCGGACCGGTTAAAATCTTTATTATTCTATTGGAACATCACATCATGTGTTTTACAAGGACCGGTTAAAATCTTTATCATTCTCGTTGGAATATCCTATCTCGTGTGTTTTACAGGATCCGGTTCCATCTTTATTATTCTGTTGGAACATCCCGCTTCGGTGTGAATTTCACGACCGTTCCGTTATTATTATTACATTTGAATAACTCGCTGTCTATGCAAGTACCGCATGCATGGTGATTTCTTTTGTTATTCCATTCTTTATTATACCCAAATTGGTTAAAACTTTGACTTCTATACTCCATGAAATTAGTAGAATATCCTTGATATTTGCGTTTCATCCAAAGATCTTTTCATGGAAATATTCTTCGATCATTCTTGAATTTTACTCTACGTAAACAAAGATCATGTTGATAATTTTGACGTTAATAATTCATGGATTAAATAATTCTTGAACTTGTTTTATTGAATTATTATGTCATTGTCATCATCCTCATGTTATATTATGTTATCTTTGGCTTACGTGCATAGATGAACTTAGTATGATTATGACCGAGGATCATTCTAAGTATAATCATGACTTGATATAAATGATGTGACAAAAGTCCTCAAATGGCCGATGAATGCGTTGATGGATAGTTTTGGTATGATTATGACTGGGGGTGATTGGGATATAGTCATGACCATTGATAATTTGATGAAAATCCTGACCGTGGTGATACGGGGATGATTAGATGTGGTGGTTTATTTATTTGTCGAGTCTCAAATGATAAAAATTGATGAAAACCTTTTAAAACATAAAAGATAGTAGATTTTATTCTCTACTTGACTCTTTTAATGGGTTGCTTATTCCACCGCAGCTTAAACCGGTTGTCTATTGTATTTTATCGGTTTAACTTTGTTGAAGGCTAATGATAATTTATTTCGCATTATCTTAGTCATAATATTTTTCTTCGGGCTAGTTGAGCTCACCCTTTCTTTCACCTTTTTTTCTTGAAATGAGAACACATAAATGGGACGAGCCTGGGAACGTAAGTAATGGTCCAGAGGATAGCATTAGTAGTCCTCACTATTATGTGAAATAGTGTGATAATAGTCGTAATGAGGACTCCTTTTGAGTTTGTATAATATCTAGTAGACAAAATTTGTATTCAAACTCACGCTTTATGTCGTATGCATACTACGCTTATATTAGTAAGTTGTATTTGAATTTATGTACCATGTAAGTGGCGACCCAAGATGGGTGACGTATACTTAATTTTGGGGGCGTCACAGTTGGTATCAGAGCTTAGGGATATGATCCCTGGCTAAGAGGTGAGAATAGAACTAGGAGGGGAGAGACGGGAAATTCCTTCGCTAGTATGACCTACCTAAGTTTATTTAGTATTTAATTGGTCGGTCAGTGTATAGGGATAATATGTGACATGTTAATTAACCTTGGTTTTGTGGCAGTATTTGAAAATGGCATCCGAAAATGTTGAGATAAGCATTGGAGCACAGGAGACTGTTGATTCTCCACAGATCAATAATCAGGACAATGTGCAACAGGATGGCGATAATCCTCCTATAAACAACAACACTGATCAATTGACTAACGACGGTACGTTTAAGAGGTTTTTATAATTCATGCAACATCAGGCGAAAGCGACTCCTATCCAAAACGTAGGTGGAAACACGGAAAACTCTCGGGCGGTCACCGCTAAACAATTCAAGGAGCTGGGACCACCGGAGTTTAAGGGAGAGCCAAAACCACTTCTGGCGGAAGCATGGATAAAGCAGATTACAAGATATTTGATGTCTTGGGATGCTCGAGGAGCAAAAGGTTCCTTTTGCCACCTTTATGTTCTTGGAGAGGCAGACATTGGTGGGAATCCAGAAACGTACTCAACCTCTTTGCATCTTGAAGATATCTTGGGAGAAGTTCCAGGAGCTGTTCAAACGACAAATACTTTCCTGAAAGTATTCGCCACATGAAGGAGGTGGAGTTTATCAAGTTGGAACAAAACAATATGACCGTGTCGCAATACGAGGCAAAATTTGCTGAGTAATCACGATTTGCGCCCCACTTGGTGGATAATGAAGAGAGAATGGCGCGAATATTTTTAAGAGGTTTGAAGCCAGAGATACGTCAACATCTTATTTCTCATAAACTGTGTTTTTATTCAGATGTTGTAAATAGGGCTCAGTTAATGGAGCGCGATAACGAGTCAACGCAACTAAAAGAAAGTAGCCTAAGCAAAATTATAATACCGGTGAGAGTAGTCATCGAGCGGTGGTGACAACAAGCGTGGAGGGAATAAACAGTTCGATATGGTAACCACTTCGGTGGTAATCGTACAAAACAATAAGAATGGACATTTCAAGAAAAGGAGATTCAACAATGATGGAAAGACGACAAAGACCAAAGACTGTTGTTAAGGAAGGAGAAGGACCATCTATTATATGCTTCAAATGCGGAGGAGAGGGACACATCGGTCCGAATCGCGCCATGTCATTCCAAAGCATGTTATAATTGTGGAAGAGAAGGTCACTTAGCTCGATTTTGTCATTTCATCAAGACAAATTCAACTAGGATGGAGGCACCAAAGGTCGTCCCTGCACAAACCAAAGCCGTAGTTTAAGAGAGAGCGTTTTTTTTCTCGTGACGAGGAACCCGAATAAGATTATCACGGGTAAGTAATCATAAGCTCATGAAGTCTATACCGTGTTAGATACCAGTTCTACCCACTCTTTTATTTCACCTAGTTGCGTTCAACGTTTAAATTTGACTCCAGGAGAAGTTAGACTTTGACTTATTGGTTGAAACTTCGTTAGTAGGAGCCTTCGTTATCGCTTACTATTTTTAAATCTTGTTTGATTCAAATAAACACTTTCACGTTACTGTCGATCTTATCTTTTGAAAATACTTGCCTTTGATGTGATTTTAGGAATCAATTGGTTAACTACTCATCATGCTTTTCGTAAGGTTGTTAGCTTTTATATTCATAACCAACCTCGTTATATACTAATTCAAAGTAACCAAAACCTAAAGTTAATCATCGTTATATCAAGCCATAAGTAAAGAGCCTCGATCCTTTCATTGTTAACTTCCTTGTGTGGAATGCACCGAAGCCGGACTTTTCAGAGAGGCTTACATCGTGAATGAAGATGGCAAGTTTATAGGTATCATTGTGAGGTCTTTATCTAGGTTAAGGGATAGAAGTCACAGTTGGTATCAATGTGACGTATTATCCAAGTCTTGGACGAGAGTAATGAGTTTTGAATGATATTTCTATCATTAATAAATTTCTTGGCGATTATTCTTGAAGACTTCCTAGCCTACCCTAGAGCATGAAATCGAATTTTGTATTGACCCCAGAGAAAAAACCCATTTCTTAAACCTCAAATATTTCTTCAACTAAAATGAACAGTTTACGTGGTTTATGATGAAAGTCATAATAAAAGCATAGGACTGATGAAAATCATGGGTATATGAAGTATTAGTAAGTTTTATGATGAGTTATGTTGGTTAGTATGTGAAAACATGAAAGTTTCTTAGAAATCACAAAGAGTTGAAAATCGATTTTGGTGAAAACGTAACATGAAATTCAATTGACCATATCTCCTATTATATTTTGAATTTTTGAATGTGGTCAAGTCCTAGAGTTAGATCTACGAGTTACCTAACTAATCCAAGTGGAATTACTGGAAAAGGTGTTGTAGATTTTTGTGTGGACTGATTTTAGCAAAGGAGGCCAAAGCTGTAAATTTTAAAATGCTAACGCCTAGAAACTTTAAGGGACTGTTTTGGCCACTTAAATTTTGAGAAAAATTCTGGGTTTTTGGGACATGAAGGTATATGGTATAAAGTACCTCCTGTCCAAAAATGAGCTCATTCTCGACTTAAAATGAGCAAGTTACGACTCTTTCAATATTTAGGTTTTTCCGATTTAAAAAACGCTATAACCCGGAGTTCTATATAACTTCATGACCATGAAATTTAAACTAGAAGCTCACGTTAACATGTGTAAGGTCCTGCCAAAATTTGGGAATTTTGGAGTTAAACTTGAGGTAGCTAATTTCTTAAGGAATTAAGTGGAAATTGATTTTTGAAAAATAGTAAATGAATTTTAAAATTCGGAAAAATATATTTTCATTATGGGATTATATTATGCTAAATCCCAGAAAAGAAATATTTTTGGGACTGATTTGGTATTTTTATGAAAATAGTTTAATTACTTAACATATGAGTTAAATATGTTATGTGAAGTAACAAAGTTGAAAATAGGATTTTATGGCTAAAGAATCCTATATAGAGTATATGAATATTTTTTGATGAGGATTTGATAATTGGTGATGATATCTTATGAGTATGGCATTTTGAATGATTAAATGCATTATATGGTAAAAGCGTAAACAATTGAGATAAATTGTTTATAAATTTAAGAAGTGATTTAAATATTGTTATAATATTAATGATGTTAGATTATGAGATTATTAAGTGATTGAAAACATGGGGATATTCTTGAATCTCGGATAAATTATATTATAAAGGTTTAATATTTATCCTTTATCTCATTTGATTGATTCTTTATATCATTATCCTCATGCTTATATTATGTTGAAAGTCATCTCGTGGGCTCAGTAGTGTATAGATGGACTTGGTATGATTATGAATGAGGATTGTTAGGGTATAATCATAATAGTAATTGAATACACAATTATCTTTGGTCAGAAAGTGCATGGATAATTTGTGGTCGTGATACTAATGAATACACAATTATCTTTCGCCATAGTGCATGGATAATTTGTGGTCGTGATACTAATGAATACACAATTATCTTTCGCCGTAGTGCATGGATAATTTGTGGTCGTGATCTTAATGAATACACAATTATCTTTGGTAGTAGTGCATGGATAATGGATAATTGGTCGGATCTTAATAATGAATACACAATTATCTTTGGTCAGTAGTGCATGGATAATTTGTGGTCGTGATACTAATGAATACACGATTATCTTTGGCCGTAGTGCATGGATAATTTGTGGTCGGATACTAATGAATACACGATTATCTTTGGTCAGTAGTGCATGGATAATTTGTGGTCGTGATACTAATGAATACACGATTATCTTTGGTCGAGTGCATGGATAATTCGTGGTCGTGATACTAATGAATATCCTTGGCACTTTGTAGTGCGTGGATGATTCGATGATATGGATTAATTATTGAAATGAGTCTCAAAGAATGAAATATTAATTCATGGATGTGGTAAAAGTCATCTTTGGGCGTAGTGCATTGATGGACTTGGTATGATTATGACCAGGGATTATTCGGTATAATCATGACCGTAATTGAAAACACGAATATCCTTAGCTAGTAGTGCATGGATAATTCGTAATTGTGATACTATTAAGCTGAGTCTCAGTATTATTGGTTTTACAGTTATATATATTTGGCCTGTAGTGCAAAGATGAATTGTTAATGAATATCTTTGGCCGGATTGCGAAGATGAATTTAATATTTTTAACGATAAAGGTATTCAAGGTATCCTCATCTCTTTATCATATCAGGTACGTACCCTAATTTCGAGGGCGAAAATTCAATAAGGATGGGAGATTGTGAGACCCCAGATTTTATCAATAAAGATTTAAATTTTGTCAAAATAATTTTTTAATATTATGGTGTGAATTTGAGATAATATTATAGTTGTGGGTAGTATTTATAAATTTTGCAAAGTATGCAAGTGGTTATATTATATTCGATTGGTCGGGGAATATTCGGTTTAGCAGGGAATATTCGCATAACTACTCAATCATTGGTGGACCCCACAATGTAATTATTGTTTGATCGAGAAAACGACAAAAATATTTTATTGAAATAACGGCGGAAGTTTTACCGTGGTTATTGTTGAACTACTCGGTAGTAAAAGTACAAGAATAAGTGTGGTCAGTTAAGAAAGTATTACGGTATTGATTATCGATGCTTATGTGAGAAGTCACTCGGTTTGATTCCATTATTGTCGATTAATAATATGAATTATTATAGCGATAATGACGCTTTTGTTTTATTCGTATTATTAACGTAATAAAACGTAAACATCTTTTATATAAAATAGAATACTTTATTAAAGTTATTCTATAAATAGAATATATTATATTTTATTATGCATAGTGTTGCATAGTGTTTTGTATAGTGTTTTGCATAGTATTGCATAGTGTTTGCATAGTAAAATGTTTTTATATAAATAGAATATATTATATTTTATTTAAAAGATTTTTCTTTAAATATGGACCGTCAGATTAAAGTAAATCAATCTGGACCGTTCATGGATTAGTTACTATGCATTCCATTTTCCTATAAATAGAAGCTCATTCCTTCATTATTTTCTTACGAATTCATTGAAACTCTAGAGAGAGAAATTATAGAGAGAAGCTAGAGAGAGAAAATTATAGAAAGAAGAAGAGTATTCTGCTACTTCACTACTTCTATATTCAGTTCTTTTACGGTAAGGGGTGTTATTCTTTCTTCTTGAAGAGAACTTCTGTTATTCCATTCACTATTATTCTGTTGGAATAACCTGTAAAAGTGGCATACCCTATACATAACCCTGTGATACGGCAGACATACCCTATACTTGGTGAAATCCTTATGTTATTCCATTGCTTATTATTCATTGGAATAACTTTGATACATGCTTTTACCCTATACTTGGTGACATTCTTCTATTATTACATTTGGAACATCCTGCTCGTGTGTTTTACACGGACTGGTTAAAATCTTTTTTATTATTATTATTGGAACATCCACATTCGTGTGTGTTTTACACAGGACACGGTTCCGCCTTCTTTATCATTACGTTGGAATATCCTATCTCGTGTGTTTTACACCGGATCCGGTTCCATCTTTATTATTCTGTTGGAACATCCCGCTCAAATTGTAAATTTCACCGATTCGGTTCCGTTATTATTATTCTCGTTGAATAACTGCTCATGCCAAGTACCGCATGCATGGTGATTTCTTTTGTTATTCCATTCTTTAGTATACCCGGTTGGTTAAAACTTTGACTTCTATACTCCATGAAATTATAGAATATCCTTGATATTTGCGTTTCATCCAAAGATCTTTTCATGGAAATATTCTTCCGATCATTCTTGAATTTTACTCACGTAAACAAATATCATGTTGATAATTTGGGACGTTAATAATTCATGGATTAAATAATTCTTGAACTTGTTTTATTGAATTATTATGTCATTGTCATCATCCTCATGTTATATTATGTTATCTTTTGGCTTACGTGCATAGATGAACTTAGTATGATTATGACGAGGATCATTCGGTATAATCATGACTTGATATAAATGATGTGACAAAAGTCCTCGATGCTTTGTAATGCGTTGATGGATAGTTTTTGGTATGATTATGACCTGGGGTGATTCGGTATAGTCATGATGACCATTGATAATTTGATGAAAATCCTTGGACCGTGGGTACGTGGATGATTAGATGTGGTGGTTTATTTATTGTCGAGTCTCAAATGATAAAAATTGATGAAAACCTTTTAAAACCTAAAAGATAGTAGATTTTTATTCTCTACTTGACTCTTTTAATGGGTTGCTTATTCCACCGCATTAAACCGGTTGTCTATTGTATTTTATCGGTTTAACATCTTTGTTCAAGGCTAATGATAATTTATTCTCGCATTATCTTAGTCATAATATTTCATTGGGCTAGTTGAGCTCACCCTTTCTTTTTTGTTTTCTTCGTGAAATGAGAACATAGCCGGGACTAGTCTGGGAACGAAGTAATGGTCCAGAGGATAGCATTAGTAGTCCTCACTATTCTCGTGAAATAGTGTGATAATAGCCGTAATGAGGACTCCTTTTGAGTTTGTATAATATCTTGTAGACAAAATTTGTATTCAAACTCACGCTTTATGTCGATTGTACATGCAGCAGTTATATTAGTAAGTTGTATTTGAATTTATGTACCATGTAAGTGGCGACCCAAGATGGGTGGCGACGATACTTAATTTTGGGGGCGCCACACGGTTTATCACAGTGTATGGAGTTTGGAGGGGCCGCGGTGCCTTGCACGGGTGATATCACCCCACCGCCGTCGAGATCCTTGTTGGGAGTTCCAAATGAAGCACTCAAGGGCGTGACTATTCGTCTGACAGTCCTTTGAGCGTAGATGCTATGAGCGGTCATTGAGTGAGCCCATACCCGATGATGTAAGAGTCGAGGATCGCATTCTCCACGATTGTTCTCGATGATCATTAGGGTCATTTCATAGTAGATAACTCTTCTACGGTGTCCTTCACTTTGATCAGCGCCACTCGACACGTGGACCGTATAGGAGAGTATGATTGGGGTTCCTACACCTTTGCCTACTTCCTCATGGGAATGCACATGCGATCGCAGGGCTTAACCGAGGCGTGGTTAGGATTCTACCCATTTCTGTTGGTGAGTATTTCTCTTGTCTTTTCCCATGTTTAGGTTAAGAGTGTTGACTGATAGCAGATGTTTGCCTTTGTGTTGGCAGTTTTGGGCCTATGAGAGGCTTCCTTGTTTGCGTCTTGTGAGCGTATTAGGTTTAGACACCTATCCACGAGGACAGAGATGGCATCATTCCATACTAGCGGAGGTCCCTGTTGCTGAGGGTTTCACTAATTGTCGCCTACAGCTGGAGCTATTGACAGCCAATGTCATTACATGGAGTCCCTACTCTGGAGAGCATTTGGGAGTTGGTTTTGAGGATGGGTACCCGACTGGAGTAGAGTATATTATTTCCACCCGCAGGATTCCTCTCTTCACAGATGGAGGATGGGAGCTCTATTTAGGAGAGCGTGCTATTAGGATCCCTACAGGAGTGATACGTATGCCAATCTTGCCTTCCCGCCAGCATTATCGGGCTCTGTTTCATGATCACCCATCATCGACATCCCATTGATGGGGATCGACGATTTTACATTATCGAGGGCCCCTGTTCTCGTGGAGATGTTCCAAAGATTGGTGGATCCCTCGTACCATTGGAGCTCGACACTGCGCCACACGCTTTATGGGGGATATGGTTCCAGGATCCGTGATGATGACGGATCAAGCTAGCTCGTGTCGTAGATCCGACTCATGTGACATGATTGATGATCGACTTGGCAAATGGACCGGCCACATCTTTTCATTCGGCATTCGGGGCGTAGATCCCGCAGAGGTAGATACTTTTGATCCTTCCAGCTCTAGCTAGCGCTGGTCCCTCGTGTGACCCATATGGTTTTACCCGGTGCAGATCCTCCTCAGACGGCTACCGACATCCCCAGTAGATAGAGATCCAAATGACTCAGAGGAGTTACATCAGTGGATGAGATCGATGATGTAGACATCGACACTCTTGACTTTTTTTTCGATGTATTTTTCGCTATCTCTTTTGATAGGCCTCTATTAGTCATTCGGGTAGCTTTCACTTCCCCATTTTTGCTATATCTTTTGATAGGCCTCTCATCAGATGTTGGGTAGCTTCACCCCATTTCCCTCGTATTTTAGTCAGACAGAGATGTATTAGATGATGATATACTTAGGAATGTATGTACAATTTTCCATTCCCTATATCATATTGCCATCTATTGTATCATACATACACATGTTATTATGTTATACACATGTATGTATGTCCAGAGATATTCAAAGATCGACCCTTAGATGGTCTTATGACACTACCGCATAGATGTTTTCTTTAAGCTAGTCAGATTGATCATACCCCACCATTTGTGGTGGTAGCCGGTATGAGCTCATGGTATGATAGTATATCACCATCGTATATGGTGATCGAGATGATTTATCGCAAGATACTATGACCCTCGTTGATGTTTCTGTGTTCCCACAGATTTGTAGAGGGTATGCTAGAGCACCGGGTATTAGAGAGGCGGTGTTTTTCGATTTGGGACCTGTGGAGTCGACTCCTACTTTGGAGGAGTATGCACGGTTGATGATGTTCGCCATTGGATGACCTTGCGTACATATGGCTATTGGAGACATGAGCAGATAGTTCATGACCCTCACCAGATTGAGACGTAAAGTGGTCCAGGACGAGATTACATCCGGCCACGTGATATCCCAGCGTTTCCTATTTGACAGGTTTGGCTCTGAGGATAGTTATGCACGACTTTCTGGGGATTTCACCACACCGGAGGACCATTGGCTCACCTGTAGGTGGATGTATCGCTTTTATGATGATTGTCATACGTCTTCATGCCGCGGTACATGGATGAGCTGGATATCGACGTCATTATAGCAGTGAGAGCTCTCAGGGAGGGTCATACCATTGTATTGATGATCATCGCAGAGACTCGAGGTCGCCTACATATCACCTACATTTATCCCAAGCAAGAGTGTTTCTGTGTAGCTTGGCCATGTCAGATGTGTGGTTTATGTCACACTTGAGACCGATCGGCAGCACATTTAGACAGCAGGGTTTTGTTTCACCCATGATATAGCCATGTCATACTCCTTTCACCATGGAGTGTATGTGATGTCGCATCGTGGTCGGGCTTTTCGCAGGATTAGGGATCCATTTGCATATATTGTCGTGTTTAGGGCTTAGTTCACCCTACACGCCTTCATTACTCATGCTCCGGGCATGGATTATCTCCTCCGGCCGGATTGAGGGGCATGATCACTTACCACCCATCGGGCCGTGATGTGTCGGGTTTTGACCGGGCCAGGATTTTCATCCGTATGAGGGGCAAGTGAGTCAGGCCGCTTCGCTGTCACACCGCTTATCACGGAGGATGATCCAGTCAGTATGCTTGTTGGGATCAACGAGAGTCGGGCCGAAGTTTTTCGTCACCATCCAGTTGTTTCGCAGAGTATTCCGCATGGATGGAGACAGAGATCGATCGGCCGCCGCATAGTATCCACAGCAGTGTGGGATTGATTCTCGACGATGAGGAGCCTATAGAGGAGGTCGTTATTCCCATCGATGATTGATCATTGGTCGCCAAAGATTTGTGATGGATTCTCCCACCCCGAAAAGTGCCATCATATCAAGATTCTAAGACAAGATTTGGAGCAGAGCTTACATCTAATGACCCATGATAGAGATCAAAGCTAGGGTCGCGATGTCGACAACTCTTGATGAGAGAGATATCGCTCTGTTAGAGAGGGATGAGGCTAGATCACCAGGATGCATTGATTGGAGAGCGGGATGCCACCTTATCTCGCTAGGGATGTGGCCATTGAGAGAACGACTTTCGTTGAGATCCCAGATGACCGTTAGCCTTGCCGACATGAGTGCTTACATTGATGAGCATTATGCCACCATGCAAGCTTAGCCTCCGATCCGCTAGCTCGTGTAGATACCTCAAGGTGAGCTTGCAAAGCATACCTCCATCTTCAGAGAGGGATGCTATGTTAGATCCGATAGTCCGCATACACACAGATCCGTAGATAGCTTTGTATTTTCCTTCATGTAATTAGCTTAGCCATTTTGTCATGTACAACACATATATATATATATCAAACAAATATATATACGGTGGAAATATATTTTGATTCACTTCCCTTTTAGTTATGCCTTGATACTTGCTTGATATTTGCATGTTTCTTCAGTGGCCTTGTGATCTTGATGCATTCTCGAACTTATCCTCGATAGATGGACATTGAGACGCCGCAAGATCTCTCGTAACGGATCATTGATTTTGTAAATCCCTACCATCTTTGGTGTCTGGGGACCTGTATCTCGTATGAAAAGTGGAGAGAGGGTAGTTTTTCTCTCTCTCGAGATCGACCGCACCTACGATGGTCGCCAAGATTTCTATTTGTGAGAAGCCTAGTTAATTCCATCTCTTATGGGTTGGTATTACTCTTCGAGAGGCACGATCGCAGTTAGATGGTCACCGAATCTTCTATTTGTGAGAAGAGGTTGGATAATTCCATCCCTTTGATCTCAAACCGATGAAATGGGGGAAAATTCAAGGTAGATCCCAATGCACGTGTGACAAGTATGTTGTTCGGTAGGGGTTAGATCGCACCATGAATGGTCGCCACGCATTCTATCAAGAGGAGATCAAGTTCATCGTAGTTCGAACTCGTGTAAGAGGTTCAATGAATGAATGCGAAGCGCGATGGGTGTAGAAGTATTTTTGTTATTTTTGTTGTTTTGTAGAGAAAGGGCGAAATGTTTTTGTTGTTTTTCTTTATTGTGACCGCCATAGAGAATATGGTTGCCTACGCACTCCCGTGTATCGTGGAGATCATGTCGACGTAGTTTGCCCCTCGTGATGAATCAAGGCTAAGAGAAGTGTGAATCCCATGTGCAAAGCTATATCATGGGGAGAAGAAAGTTTGATCCCATAATGGGGACAAACTCAGTGTGTGAAAAAGTTTGATCCCGTCTTTAGGATAAACCGCAAGTAGAAAAGTTTAATCCCATCTTCGTGATAAACCGCAGCGAGAAAAGTTTAATCCCGCCGAGGATTGCAGCGAGAAAAGTTTAATCCGTTCTTCGTGATAAACCGCAAGTGTGAAAGGTTTAATCCGGCCTTCGTGGATAACCAAATTGTGAAAGGTTAAACTCTTGTTCGTGATAATCGAAATTGTGAAAGGTTAAATCCCGCCTTCGTGGGATAAACAAAATTGTATAGAAGGTTTGAAATGAAGTGATACCAGCACCGGGTTTGAAGTGTATGTTTCCTCGAGGGCGTAAGAGTATTCAAAAGGAAAGGGTTCAAAACCCGGAATGATCGGTGATTTGATGATCAAAACTAGGATGTTTGTTTGATGGTAACTTCAGACATATAGTACCGCTTTTCACGGTGTCCGAAAGTTGATAAGTCGTGGAAATTCATCGCCATCCATTTTCGCAACTGAGAGCACCTCGCTCGTCAATACCTCCTCGACAACAAATGGGCCTTCCAGTTAGGGAGCTTAATTTTCCTTAGATTGATCTTCGTTGTCAATGATCTTCTTCAAAACCAAGTCATGTTGTTTGAACCGCCGTAGTCTGATTTTTTTTCTATTGTAGGATCGTGCGATCCTTTGTCGATATAAATCGACCATGGAAGATAGCCGCGGATCGCCTTTCGTCTATTAGAGACAATTGGTGATACCTATCTTGTACCCATTGGTCTTCATCCAACTGAGCATCCATCAATATTCCAAGGGATTCTATTTCCAATTTTATGGGGAGCACTGCTTCCATCCCATAGACTAATGAGAGGGGTTGCCCCAAATGGAAGTTGCATGGAAGTTTCAGAGGCTAATAAAGTCGAGGCAAGAGGTCGTGCCATCCTTTGTGATCGCGGACATTTTTCGCATGATCTTTTTGATGTTTTTATTAGCCGCTTCAACAACACCATTCATCTTTGGACGGTAGATGATGGAGTTGAGATGTTTGATGTGGAATTTTTTGCATAACTCCTCCATCATTTTGTTGTTGAGGTTCTTAGCATTGTTCGACACAATGACCTCTCGTTGTCCATATCGACAAAATGACATTGTTTCGGATGAAAGCAATGATAACTTCTTTAGTAACCCCGGGAAGGATGTCGCTTCTACCCATTTGGTGAAGTAATCGATCACGGTGAATATGAATCGATGTCCATTATCGGCTTTGGGCTCGATGGGCCCGATCACGCCCATTCCCCACATCGAGAAGGGCCATGGCGAACTCATATGTGGAGTTCCTCGAGGGGCGTGGATAACATTCCCATGAATCGGCATTGATAGCACCTCTTGACGTGATCATCAAAATCAACTTTGAGTGTAAGCCAATAATGCCCTGCTTGAGGATCTTCGACAAGTAGGGGTCCGCCATGTGAGGGCCACATACTCCACCATGGATCTCATCCATGAAGTCTCTAAGCTTGGTCTTTGTCCGACATCCGAGGAGACCTAATCTCGCATCTCTTTGTAGAGTGCATCTCCGCCAGTAGAATTTCATAAAGAAGTCGATGAATCCGCCTTCTTCTCGCTTAGGCTCGCTCAATGGGTGTAGATCCATCTCGTAGATACTCCTCGATGTGCCGATACCAAGGGTTGTGGATGGGAGGTAGCTCATCCGATACTTCTCCAATGTAATTCCCTATAGATCGGGGCTTTTGCAGAGTAAACGTGATGTTTGGCATGTTTTCCTTGCTGTGTATGTAAACCAAGGAGGCCAACGTTGCTAATGCATCTCGCAAAATCATTCCTATTACGAGGAATGTGTAGAAAGGAGATTTCTTTGAACTCCAAAGCCATCTCGTAAAACTTGCCGATGGTAAGGAAATAAATGTAATTTTTGGTTTGATAGATTCTCGTGGATTGCTTGATTACCAATTCGAATCCCCAAAGACAGCTTAATCACCGATGCCCATCGAACGGGCAAGTTTTAGCCCCACGATACAACCTTCTTCATACTCACCGTGTGTTGTTGGTGCCGATAAACCGCAATTTTGACGACGACGGATACCGCTTCCCCGCATCGGATATTAAAACCGCTCCACTTCAGAGCCTTCTTTCAATTAATACCCATCAAAATACATTCTCCACGCGTCTCGACATGTATCGTATCGATGTCAGAGTTGAATTATCATTACTCCTTCGTCAGAAAGTATGTTTCTAAGGGTTTGTAATCCCAAAGTGCGTTGGCTAGTTGATCCGCAATTCTTTCGACCTTTGATGCATTTTTGCATCACATAGACGATGTCAAATTGTCATTGTAGGATCAACCGCCATCCGGACAAATGACAATTCAAGAGTGGGCCATCGAACACATACTTGAGAGGATCCATTCGGGATATGAGATGGGTGTGTGACCATGGAGGTAATGTGTAACCTCATGGAAGCCCATGCTAAAGCACAACAAGTCTTCTCAATCGAGTGTACTTGTGTTCACCGATGTCAATCTTTTGTCGAGGTAATAGATAGCTCGTTTTCGCCTCTATTTCTTTTTTTTTGCCTCAAAGATACAAACCCATGGCATTGTCATTTATGGATGTGTACATGAACAGGGGAACATCATCCTCGGAGGTACCAAAATAGAGCGTTAATCGCTTGCTTTTGATTGTGAGGAAGGCTTTCGACACTCATCATTCCATTTCATGGAGGAGTTCTTCCTTAACAACTTGAAGATCGCTCACAAAGTTGTCGTGAGTTGAGAAATGAATCGCTAATGAAGTTGATCCTTCCCAAAAAATCCTCAGATTTTCTTCTCTCGTCTCGAGGAATGGGCATTTCCTTGATGGCTCGGATTTTGGTAGATCCAGTTCAATCCCTTTGTGGTCGATTTCAGAAACCTAGCAACTTGCCTCGACTTAACACCAAAGGCGCACTTCAAGCGGATTCAACTTCAAGTCAGACTTTACGCAACCCGTTGAAAAGTTTTGTGAGATGGTCTAATGGTCATCCTCCTTCCGGATTTGACAATGATGTCATCTACGCAGATCTCTATCTCCTTGTGCATTAAATCATGGAAAAGAGCCATCATAGCTCGCTGATAGGTCGCCCCGGCGTTGATGAGGCCGAATGACAACCGTCTGTAGCAAAAGGTTCCCCAAGGCGTGATGAAAGTAGTTTTCTCACGATCTTCCTCAATAATTATAATTTGATGGTACCCCGCAAAGCAATCAAAGAAAGGAGTACATGTCGATCGAGCAAAGATTATCAATAAGAATGTGGATAAAGGGCACGGGAAAGCTATCTTTAAGGCAAGCTTTATTCAAATCCCGATAATCCACGTAGACTCGCACCTTTCCTCCTGGTTTAGGCACGAGAACAATGTTGGATATCCACTCCGGATATGTAGACACCATGATGATGCTAGCTTGAAATTATTTCACAATTTCTTCTTTAAACTTTAAACTCCACTCAAGTTTTAATCGCCTAAGTTTTTGCCTTACTGGCTTGAATCCTTCTTTAATGGGAAGGCGATGAAGAACAATGTTAGTGGACAAACCCACCATGTCTTCATGAGACCATGCAAACACATCCCGAATGGGTTAATAAAGGCAAACCATGTCATTCCGCTGATTTGTGGTAAGGTCTGAACCAATCTGGATTAGCTTAGGGTTGTCTAAGGTTCCGAGATTGAAAGGAGTGGTTTGATCAAGATTGGGATTGGGTTTTTCTGCGACTCATTCCTTAATCTCTTGAGCTGTCTCAATGTCCTCTTGTATATCCATCAAGTCTGAGTCCAACTTTGCATCAAAGTTACAGTCCTTGTGGAGAGAAGGCATGTCATCAGCAAGGATATGCACATCTAAATTCAGAGTCCTAAAATAAAAGATGTTTTCACTTAATATATGCAACTGTTCGATCATACAAAAGTGTTAGCATGTACTTGATAAAATAACTGCTAGTGTTGTAAAGGAAAGCAAGCAATTAAAGTTATCTACATGGAAGAGGGACTTTCTCCCCATTTTACCCTCGTCGACTAATGCATGGAGTGCTATTACAATTGTAGAGGGAAAAGTTCTGATAGACTGCAGTGATGGAAGGATCGTCATTGTCCTCCTTCTCCCAAATGATAACCATGACATCTGGGTAATCATCATCTGTGGTGTATCTGTTTGTATGTTCATCATGAACAATGACGCGAATACCTGCCATCATCAAGGCAAGGTCATGTTTACATTTCCGCTCCTTTTCTTCCGCCTTGGGATCATGAATCAACACCTCTTTTGCTTTGATTGGCACCGTTTTGAAAAAATAGATAGCCACAACATGGGCCGGAACCTTTATCGAGATTGCATTAACTCACGAGGTAAAGGTATAGAAAATCGCCGCATGCATGGAAGCTCGAGGAACCGCTTGTGCTTATGAGGATTCTCGTGATCGAATCGCGTAATAGCCTAGTCGTAGTCCGGGTTGTTCGATTTGATCGACATTTGGATAGGGTGCTTAATACCGCTTATCTTTACCAAGCCCTTGTCCGTGTTGATGACCCAATAACATCATTTTCGAGTGGGCCGACATAACCTCGGCAGAAATCTTGGGCACGGAAGTGGCGCCCAATAGAATGGTATCATGGTTACTCACTTCCAAGAGTATGGAATCGGGCCGGTTCAACTTCAAATGAAGTCGATAATTGGTAGAGTTCCTTGTTTCAGACAATCCGGCCAACACGATAAATGACTAGATCGTTGTTGATAATGTATTTGAGTTGTTGATGTAAGGTGGAGGGAACAACTCCAGCCATGTGTATCCATGGTCTCCCCAAGAGCAAGTTGTATCCTGATTCTATCTTGAGGATGTGGAAAGGTACATTGAATGTATTGGGACCAATCTCAATTGGCAATTCAATCTTTCCAATGGAATTTCGCCGGGATCCATCAAAAGCTTTGATGACCGTATGGCTACTTTGGATCCTCTTGAGATTGATATTCATCTTTACCAAGGTGGCATAAGGACATATATTTCGAGATGAGCCTCCATCTATCAATATTCCTGCTAGCATGTACCCGAAAAGACAAAATCGCAATATGCAAAGGCTTTGCAAATGACCCGGTCCCTTCGGAGGTATGTCGTCATCATCGTTGAAGGATATCACATTGTTGTTGAAAATGTGATCAACCAAATGTTGAAATTTTTCCACATCCACCGATTTTTGGCAAGTAGGCTTCTTCCAAAACCTTCAATAAGATCTTCCGATGATCCCTAAGAGAAAACCAAATCCAAAGATCAAAATCGGGTGTGGAGCTTTCGCAAGCTTAAAACCACTTTCGCTTCATCAGGCCCATAGTACGGAGGAATTTTTCAATCTTTCCACGGGCAACTTCCCCTTTGCTTTGCAAGTAGGTTTGACAACCCATCGAGGAAGGTACATGTGGATTTTCCTTCAACATCAGAAAGAAAGTGAGATGAGACGACGTGGATCCTTCAAATTTCTCCATAATTCCATGGAACTTTGTGTAAGTCGACAAATGTGATGTTGGGTCCGAAAGGTAAAGGAATTGGCTCTGTGCGCCACTTTCAAAGGATCATCACTCCTTTGAGTTGAATTGGTCAGTATGGGAAATACTTTTGATAGCCTCATCATCCACTTTGATATAACTGCCATCGATCCCTTCCATTTGGTAGGATATGCATTCCCACCCTTGAGTCAGCACAAATGTAATCATCTCGCTATTCGCAGGACACCGCTATCAATAAGATTCGAATGAGATGGGTGAGTGCCCAAGATTCTTTCTCGTAGGTGACCGCGAGAATGTGAATGATATCGACACATTTCATCAGATTAAACCGTCCCGAGAAGGGGATTGATGGGAGGAGAAGGAATGTAATTCTTCCTTCGTTGATCAACATTTGAAGTATCTCCTCCATAGATTGGCCCAAATAGGTGAATTTCTCTCGATTGGAAAAATCCCGACGGGCTTTTTAGCATTTGCTCGCTTTGCAACCTTATCCTCCATAGCTTCGCTTTTCAAGGTGTTAATGGATCATTCACAACAAATGGAAGGAGATAGCATGCCTCGCCTCGATTAATTGGCGTGTGACTTGATGTCGATGGGTCACCGCCTCGCCAATTGCTCAATTTGTTTGCAAAGAGCTTTCATTTTTGTTCCATGGTAAATCGGAACTTTGCATAATCCCATTTGTCAACACCGCTCTATGATGGGTTGGGATGATTCGCCATTAGAATTGGAACCTTGACAATTGCTCCAACCGATCATGTTGAATTCTTCTTCTTTGTGTTGAGGAAGAGGGTTGTCTTGCACATGAGGTTGATCTCGGTTTAGTGACCACGATCTCACCATTGTCTATTAGATCTTGAATCTTATGTTTCAAGGCCCAACAATCTTGAGTATCATGTCCAGTGCCCCCGGCATGATAAGCACACTTCCGAAAGTAGCATTAAAACCCTTCCCATTAGGGTTGGTCAGTGGAAGAAAGATGTAATTTTTTTCCGAGCAATGTAAGAGCAAGAATATTCTCGAGCGAGTCCCCTAAGGGTGTGAACGTTCGAGGTCGCTTTACTTCTCCACTTTTAGGCAATGGAGGGTTTCAAGATTGTGCCGGAAAAGGGAGTAGTTTCTCCCCAGATAGCATGCTTTGATTGCCTTTTTGTCCTTGTAATACCAAGGAAACATCCTCCTCTTTTTTTTTATGGACCCTCCGGGGTTGTTTCCATAAGATCCGGACCGGATGTGCTCAAGAATGGCTTTTTAAGAGTGGCTAGGTCTTGAATTTTACCTGACTTCAATCCCATTTCAAACCATCTCGCCGTGTTTGATCATTTCAAAGAATGGTTTGCCAATACCACTAGAACTCTTTCATAGAAAGGAGCTTCAGACATCTATGAAGGTCATGACCATTTCGATCGATTCATCATGGAAGGAATAACTTGAGCAAAGAAGGCGCTCCACCTTTGAGCATACTCTCTAAATGACTCATTAGATCGCTTTTGACCTTGGTAATTTGGTACGGCCAGAGCCATCCGAGATTGAAAATCAGATTGAGTGAGGAAGGCGTGAGCTAGCTCTTCCCAACTATGGATCTTTGAGTTGTCTAACTGTATACCATGAACAAGCTTCTCCAGTTAGACTTTTTCAAACAAATGCATTCTGAGCTTTTCATTTTTTGAGTAAGACCCAAGTTCTCCAATGAACACCTTTAAATGTGTATAAGGATCCCCTAATCCATCATATTTTCAAAATCAGGGTCTTGAATTTCTCTCGGATATTGAACACTGTGGAATATGCAAAGGTCTCAGATATGAAACATCGCCATGTGTTCCAATTCCTTTGAGAATATGGATGGTTTCTTCCATTGGAGGACCTTCTTCCCGATATCACCGGCAGGTTCGGATCTCCTTTGAGATGGGTGTTTTGTGGTCTTTGTTGGTCGATCCAACCGATGTTCTCGAATTGTTTTTTCCAACCCTTGAACTCCTCCTTGTGTAGAGGATTCTGTATGTGTAGGTATCTTCGTACCCTGAGTGGACTGGTGCAATTCTTTTAGTAGAACGGCTAAGTCTGTAATTTGTTTACTCAATCCGATAAATTCTTCTCTGAAAAAAGATTAGACGGGTCAAGAAGACATGATTGTCAGAGTTCGTGGCCTTTTTGGACTTTGAGCGGGTAACAAGCCCAATTGCTTCCTTACAAAAGACTTACGTAGTTTAGTCTTAGGGTAATGTAAATGTTATCATAACATGTCCGCTTAGGAATTTTGTCCTGCAAAACCGGTTGTTAATTGATAACATGTTATACATGCACAATTATTCTTCATATTTTCCATTACATATGGATGAACATGGAATAAAATTACAAGTAAATGCGTTTACAAGTAATTGAAAATGGAAAGTATGAAGAGACTTTCCTCCGCATTTGGTTTATCAGAGGTTGACCTATCTTAGGGTTTTCTCTCATGGCTTTTTGGCATGAAGGTTCCCTGATCATCGCAATTTACTCGACGGAAGTTAATCCCGGTCTTTCAACCGGAGTTAACTGGTGGTGCTTTTCCGAGCCCCGGGAATTATTCTTCCCACAAGTCCAAGAATCAAACACCGATGTGATAGCCTCCTCGATGGGGGAACCACACAACATACATTCACATACAACGTGTCTCACCGCTTATGCAAAATGATGATATGTGCGAAGCACTAATATCACAGATAGATATTTTAAAAGGCAAGAAATAAAGATGCATTCGCACACATTCATCATAAATGTAAATGCAACATTCACACACAAGCATATAACAATTTTGAAAAGCTTGTAATGGTGGCTTTAAGCCTCTTCATCGAGTCCCCAAAGCAGAGTCGCCACCGTCGACGCTTTGGATTTTTGAATGTCTTTTTCATTACTTGTCTTTTGGTGTTCTCATGTTAATGTGAGATTTGTTTGAAAAAACAAGTGAAAAAGGTCCGATATGTATAATGTCGACGATTTGACTTTAAGAGTCGCCATTGGTGTATTAAATCGGTTGCACCAACGCAACGAAAAAAAGGTTTGCACATGACCCAAGTTGATTTGACATCGCTAGACGGGTTTGTGAAACCGAGATTCATTTTGGGTCCGGGGCTTGATTATGCGAGGGAAGGTGTTAGGCACTTCCGACATCCGTGTTACCACGTTGACCGCCACTCTTCAAAGAAATTGTTATATATGTGTGTGTGTGTGTGTGTGTGTGGATCAATGTGCAATTATTTGAAAGTAAAAGTGAGAGGCCTCGCTCGCACACTATATATACAAAGGGTTTGAATTTATAAAAAATTCAGCTTTTAACCACGATATATAGCAATGACGTTTTGTAAAAGAGGTTTTTCAAAACCTCGTGCTCAATAGAATTGAGACCTTTTCATACTTCCATTTTATTATTAAATGTTTGGCTTTGTTTGCTTTTATTTTAGAGATGCGAAGCATTCTCGAGAAAATAATATAAAAAAGCTAAACTCCTCATGGGCATGACAAACCATCCAAGGAAATTCAGACATCAGTAAAATAATGTACAGTCGCCACAAATTTGAAAAAATGTCCATCATGGGAACCAAATCTAGATTCAAGAAATCGAACTTGTGATCACATGATTCCTAGGCTCACATGATATCGCAATTTGTATGGAAAGTATATATATATATATATATATATATATATATATAAAATATGTAAAATATATATATAAACATGATCAACCGCCACGTAAGTAAACTCCTGTGGGACAAAATGTAAATAAAGTCAGAAAGCGTATCAACCGCCACGTAAGTAAACTCAAAGCAGATGTAATGTAAATAAAGTTGTAAAAGGCCAATAAGTGAACTCTGTGCCCGATGTAAATGTAAATATATATATATATATATATATATATATATATATATATATATATATATATAAATAGAAACGACCGATGTGAATCTGTGCTCATCTGATATGTCCGACAACAATTATATATATATATATATATAAAGCGATAAACGCGACCGGATGTAAATCAAAGCTCATCGATATATCGATAAACAATATATATATATATATATATATATATATAAGTAATTAAACGCACGCATGATATAAAATCTGTGCTCATCGATATAGTATATACCATATATATATATATATATATATATATATATATATATATATAAGCAATTAAACGCCTGCATCAAGTTCAGGCTCAATCGAGGCATAACTCGATAATGTTAGTCCATATATAAAATATATATATATATAATATATATATATATACATGTAAATGAAAACCACGGACCAAAGTCCGCAAACACACACAACACGACTCTCAATGTATATAAGTGTGTGTGCTAATATGAGAAGAAGGCTTTATAGAATATAAGAAGGCTTACAACAATGCCAAAGTAGACTTCTATGACTTTAAATGGATAAACACTCACTCCCCACGGATAAAAGATAGCTATATGTGAGCTAACTAGTGTTTAAAAATGAGGAAACACTCAAAAGATGTGTATGCAGAGTAAAATGGATGTGGCTTCCTCGCCTTTTTTCCCTCCCTCTTCTTCTCAAATGGTCAACCCCAAGGCTTGTATATATAGACGGATGGTCGCAGTACATACGCGATGATACCGCATTGTACCGCAATTTGGTCGTGATGTGATGCATCCGAGCCTCGCGGGTCCCGGTTGTTTCAGAAGACGTGCACTCATGCATCGTAATGTCCGCTTTCGAACTTGTAGAACTTCAATCCGAGCATCCGAACGAGGTATATCCGACCTTCTTCGGACCGCCAGTGTCGAGAGTTACGCAATGACATGGATTAGAGGTTGTACGAAGTCGAAGAGGGTCTATGCCCATGGTCTTCAAGCTTCAAATTCTATCCAAAGCATCACACACGTAATAGTCACTCGGATTGTCAATCCTCTGTTCTTGTGGGACATTATTAGATGTATGTATGTATGAAGTGTTGAGACGACGTGCCATTGTCGAAGGAACAAGATAACGTTTGACTCCTCGCCGGGGTTATCGCTGGTTTGAGTTGAAAGTAGACGTTGCTTTCGTGGTGGTTACAACCGAGATTGACTACTTGTTGGTATGCCGCGATATCATCTTATTGAGATGGTAAGATGACGTTGTGACTCCTCACCAGGGTTATCGCCGGTTTAAGCGGAAAGAAGACGTTGCTCAAGGTTACATCTGAGATTTGGCACGTAAGACATCTACTAACGTACTCGCAATTTCCGTTTCAGATTTGGCCACCAAAAATGTTTCTTTAAGTCCTAGTACATCTTTGTGCCTCCCGGATGAATGGAATACGTCGTATTATGAGCCTCGTACAAAATCTCCTCTCTTAACTCGGCCACTGCCGGTACCCACACTCTCCCTTTGAATCTTAAGATTCCATCTTTATCTATTCGAAATTATTCTTCCTCTCTTTCCATGATCCTTCTTCTGATTTTCTCACATTCTCCATCTTTCCCCTGGGCTTCCTTAACTCTATCTAACAATGTCGGGAAAGCTTTCATTACAAATAACTTCTCTTCAGACCTCTCGGGTCCCTTCACTTCTATTTTCAATTTCTCCATATCTCTTATTAACTCCTTCTGAGTTGTCAGTCGAAACAATTTCTCCCTTCCTTTCCTACTCAGAGCGTCGGCAAGTACGTTTGCCTTCCCCGGGTGATAAAGAATTTCACAGTTATAATCTTTGATTAATTCTAACCACCTCCTTTGACGCATATTCAACTCCTTCTACGTAAAGATATATTTCAGACTTTTATGGTCCATGTATATCTCACATTTCTCTCCATACAAATAATGTCTCCATATCTTTAACGCAAAAACTATAGCCGCTAACTCTAGGTCATGAGTAGGGTATCGTTTTTCGTAATCCTTTAATTGTCGTGATGCATACGTAATGACCTTGCCGTGTTGCATAAGCACACAACCAAGTCCTCTATGCGACATATCACCATACACCACAAATCCTCCTGTATCATCTAGTAATGATAATACATGCGCCTCACTTAATCCCTTCTTCAACTCTTGAAAACTCTCTTCGCATTTGTCGGTCCATACAAATTTCAACGTCTTCCTCGTCAAATTAGTCAACGGGGTTGCTATCTTAGAAAAATCTTGGATGAATCTTCGATAGTACCCAGCTAACCCTAAGAAACTTCTCACCTCCGTCAGAGTTCTTGGTTGTTCCCAATTACTCACTGCTTCGACCTTTTCGGGGTCTAATGAGATTCTATTCTCATCCACAACATGGCCTAAGAATTGAACCTTCTTCATCCAAAATTCGCACTTAGAAAACTTTGCATACATCTTCTCCTTTCGTAGTGCCTCCAAAATCTTCAGATGTTTGGCGTGTTCTTCCTCCATCTTTGAGTAGATCAAAATATCGTCGATGAAAACCACTATAAATTTATCCAAAAATGGCTTGAAAACTCGATTCATCAAGTCCATGAATGCTGCCAGAGCATTAGTTAAACCGAATGATATTACCAAAAACTCGTAATGTCCATAACGGGTTCAAAACGCAGTCTTTGGTATGTCCTCATCCCGCACTTTCAGTTGGTGATATCCCGTCCGCAGGTCAATTTTTGAGAAACACGTCGCTTCCTTCAATTGATCAAATAAGTCATCTATCCTTGGTAATGGATATCTGTTCTTGATCGTTACTCTGTTCAATTCGCGATAATTGATACAAAGCCTCATCGATCTATCCTTTTTCTTCACGAGTAACACTAGTGCTCCCCAAGGAGACACACTCGGTCGAATGTAACCTTTATCCAATAACTCTTGGAGTTGTATCATCAATTCCTTCATTTCTACCGGCGCCATATGATATGGAGCTTTCGAAATCGGTGCCGTTCCCGGTGTCAAATCTATTACGAATTCGATTTCTCTGTCTGGCGGAAGGCCAGGCAGATCATTCGGAAACACATCCTGAAAATCACTCACTACGGGTATACCTTTAATCTCTACTCCCTTTTTCTGAGTATTCACAACGTAAGCTAAGTATCCTACACATCTTTTCCTCAACAATTTCTTGGCCTGCATCATCGTAACGCAACACGATTGCTTAAGCGATGAGCTACCATAAAACACTACCTTAGACTTACTCAGAGTCTGAAGGTTCACACACTTGTTCTGACAGTCAATTACTGCTGCATGGTTATATAACCAATCCATCCCCAGTATTACATCGAATTCTCCTAGTCTAATAGGAATCAAGTCTACGCTCAGTTCATGTTCTCTAATGTTTACGCGACAATTTCGATAGACGTATTCTACAGGGATTATTTTCTTATTCGCAACTTTTATGTTCAAAGGATCTTCTAAACGTTCTTGGGGTGTACTAAGTTTATTAGTAAATTCTTCTGATAAGAACGAACAGGTGGCACCTGAATCAAATAATACATAAGCATTTATATTATTGATTGGGATTATATCTAACACCACGTCTTTTGCAGCTACGGCGTCTTGGACGGTCATGTTAAATGTTCGAGCGGTCGATCAGTTGGGTTGCGCAGGTCCACCAATCATCAACTTACTTCCTCCTCCTTGGCTTCCGCCAGCTCCTCCGCTTCCTTTCTTTGGGCATTCCTTTATCTGGTGCTCTATTGATCCACAAGCAAAACATCTTCTGATCTTTTTCGGCTTCGGGAAGTTTGGCGATATGTGCCCCTCTTGGCCGCAATTATAGCAAGTGCTTTTCCTCTTCCAGCATTCTCCCTGATGACTTCTTCCACATTTGTTACAAGCTTCGGTCCTCTTCTTGAAGTTTCCCTGGTGACTCCCACTGTGGTTATTATTTCTGCTGTTGTTATTGTTTTCCCATTTCCTTTTTTCGGAGTTACTTCCTCTGCTGCTGCTCCCTCCACGATGTTCACTACCAGCGTTCTTATTCTTCTTCTCCTTATGATACAAACTCAAGGCCTCACTGCCACCCTCCACAATGATTGCCTTCTCCAACAATGTCGTAAAGGATTCAATCTGGAAGACCGATACCTTAATGTACTACCACGGTTTTAACCCTTGCTCAAAACGTCTCGCCTTCCTCTCCTCATCCACAACTTGGTGCTCTGCAAACCGCGCTAGTTCATTAAACTTAGGTGCATACTACGCCACCTTCATATCACCTTGTTTTAACTCTAGGAATTTTACTTCCATCCTACTCTTCATACTCTTCGGGAAATAGTTTTCAAAAAATAGTGTCATAAACCGCTCCCATGTTATCGTTCCTTCCCCGGCTCTCTGTTGATTAGTCTCCCACCAATAGTTCGCTTCGCCCCTCATCATGTATGTGGCAAATACTGTCTTCTGGTCTTCACCCACGCGAGCTATAGTGAAGTTTGAACTTTAATTATCTGAGGGTCTTAAGACCACGAACTATGTCCCCGGTACTTAGGTATTATTACCTAACCTTAACAGTCATTTAGACTATATGGACCCTTCTTAACGTACTTAGGGGGATCAGCCCTTGTTACCATGTATTGTGAACAAACATCTAAACATTACATGTACAAAATCCCCTATGTTCGGGTTGTTCATCTCAATTTGAATTTAGAATTTTCGCACAAAAGAAAGTTTAGTTTGGAACTAGCTTATCAGTGTTTCTAGAATTTTAGAACACTATTCAATTTACATCAATAAAGGTTTGATACAAGAATTTATAACTGAAAAAGGCTATTTAGATCAAAGATTAATAACAACAATATACATTTGGGTAAACATGGAATTCATGCAAAGTGCTACATTCAAATGAGTTAGAACAATCTAATTTGAAGTAATGAATTAAAGTAATACAAATTCTGAATAACAATAATAAGTAACAGAAATGTCAAACTTTGCAGCATATTCTGGCACCGTCATAGTTCCTTGTTTTAACTCCAGAAATTGCACTTCGAACTGATCTGAGAAACATCTCCTTAAATCTATCCCACGCTATCACTCCTTGTCCTCCACGAACCTTATTTACTTGCCACCAGTAGCTAGCTTCAGACTTCAGCATGAACGTTGCAAACGCAGTTTTCTGGTCTTCGTTTACTCTAGCAACGTCGAACACCTTCTCCATTTTCATGATCAAGGTTTGGGCTTCCACTAGAATCATAGACCCTTGAAACTCTGGTGGTCCAACCAATTTAAATTCCTTAAAGGTCGTGACTTGAGCTTGCGGTTGATTTTCAAGTGCACCCGTCAACAGAGTTACCAACTGCTGAACCGGATTAGCGTTGGCCTCGTTGTTATTATTAGTAGACCCCTCAAGAGGTGTTTGTTGACGTGGTTGTCTTCTTCTAGGAGGTATTTTCTATTAAAATATACGCTTATTAGTTCATTACTCAACTTCTTGGGTATTTGAAGTTTAACTTAAACATTCCAGGATTAAAGATATAACACATAACATTTCAAATAAACCTTGATATTTTATTTATTCATAACGTTTTTAAAACATATTAAAGATAACATATCTGCTATAAACATTCACTTTCCTGAACTAGACAAGTTTCAGGATTACATACTCATACTATCCCTTTATTCATCTCAAAATAAGGGATTCACAGTTTATTTATTCATAATTAATAATTATTATTATTATTATTATTATTATTATTATTATTATTATTATTATTATTATTATTATTATTATTATTATTATTATTATTATTATTATTATTATTATTATTATTATCATCTCTATCTAGACATATTAAGACGTCGTAAGGCTTCCCGGCGCTCTTCCTCCATGATACGATGCACCGTTCTGCGATCCATCACGAACCAAGGCGAATTCTCAAACTAAGGTGGATAATAAAATACTCAATCCTGGGCCCTATCAATCGCTGAATTAAAAGCGTAATCCATCTCGTTCATCTTGGCCTTCTTCACTTGGACTTTAGCCTCAACACGGTCTACACGTTGAGTCACCTTCATCCAAGCATCCTCTGCTCTAGCACGCTTAGCTGATTCCTCTTTGGAGTCATCTTTTAATTTCTCCATGTCAGTCTTCATCTTCTCGTTTACCGCCAACAGGTCTTCATGCTGACCCTTTGTATGAACTAGGTCCCACTCTGTGTTTCCAAGGCGTGAGTCGAGTTCCTGAATCTCTGCATCCTTCTGCTCCATCGAAGTGTGATGCATCTCAACCATCTCCTTCAACTCCTCAACCTTGTCCTGTAATTCTATATTACGGTCGTATAGAGCATCATACATCTCCGCTGATATGGAGTTTGGTGGAAACTCCTCAGGATCCTCTTCCTCATCCTCCTCCTCTATCTCCTAAAACTATCCTCCTCGGGATCGGTCACATGCACATCCTCCTGGATCAACTGTTCCTGCACAACATGAATATCCCAGGGTTCATCATCTATAGGTATCTGAGGTATCGCTTCCCTAGCTGGACTGGATCCTCCTTCGTTAGACAATCTGACAACAAAATATTTTAAGTTTTACTTAACATTTTTTGATACTCGCGAACACATAAGTATTAACACATAGCACATAATGTCTTTTATTGTTTAGCTTCAATGGATACCTTAATCAATTCCTTAAAACTCGATAAGAGTTGAACACCTCTATGTTTTCTATTTCCTTAAAGGTTACTTCCTAAGGTTTCCCCACCTAAGGTTCATAACCTAAAGCTTTGATACCAACCTGGGACACCCCCAAATCCAGGTACTCCATTCCCACAGGATTTGGTGCTCACTATCCAAAACCATTACATCTAACTACCCATCATAAAGGATAAAGACATAATTTAAATAACTTAAACAATAATCTTTCCCATTAAAGGGTTACATCATCATCTCAAAATAATCCCAGGTAATCTAACCTTAAATTTATTACATTAGTTTGCGGAATACATCATAAAATAAAACAAGTCTTGAAACGTAAAACATTTAAATAATTTCTCATAAGTCTTCAGCACTTAGACAATTTTACCTTTCCTTTGCTAGTAGATGGCTCATCAACTTTCTCCACTTTAGCTGCAGTGTTAATTGCAAGAGTGAACAAACAAATGCTCATTGATATAGGAAGTAGTAATGATAGCAACATGAGAGTGAACAACGAAAGCTAAACAATAAAGAACTTGTTCTACGAATCAAAATAGAAAACAAGTTCGAACTTTAATTATCTGAGGGTCTTAAGACCACGAACTATGTCCCCGGTACATAGGTATTATTACCCAACCTGTGACAACCCGAATTTTTATAAGTTATTAAAATAGGAATTTAATAATTAAAATTCTTATTATGAGATGTTTTGAGTTTGAGTATGTATATATACGTGCTATATATTTTGAAATGTGTGATCGGTGTGAAGAGAAATATATATTCATATATTGGGAAAGTGAGGTTCAATAGTTAAGTTAACTATTGAAGAAATTAAATGATTTTGGTAATTATTTTAAATATTTATTGAATTAAATAAATATTTTAAATAATTTATTTATTGAGAAAAATAAATAATTTATGAAATTGTGGTATAATAATTTAGTTACGTGTGTATGATAATTAAATTAAAGCAAAGGTAAATTTTATTCTTTGAAGATTTAATTTAATGAATTAATTAAATTAAATGAATTGTTAAATTAAATAAAGTAATGTTTAAATCTAATTTATTAATTAAATTAGATATATGTAATGCTCACATTTCAAATAATGCTCACATATAATGACAACAGATTCTACAATATAACCCACATCATATAATCACGTTTGAAACAACCAATCAACAGAATCATTTACGGAGAACTAAAAATTACAAAAACTAAATTTTAGAATTAAGAGTGAATTTTACCTAAATCCTTGACTGTTGAGAAGAAGAATGACAAGGAATTGCTTTCCCCCCTTGATACTCCAACTTTCTTAGCAAAATTTACAGAGAGTTCTCTCCTACCAAGCTCTCTCCACACTCTGTTATTTCCCCTTCTCACTAAACCCTCTCTGAACTTAGCCTTAGAAAAATAGATGCGTAGAAACCAAATTGGCTTCCACTAACCCACACACACTTCAGTTATAGAAATAAAAAGTTTGCGTCAGTTGAATAAGCCAAAGGCCACAAGGTCTTGTTTGGCTAAGCACCTATTTCCCAAACTAAATTATTTTAATAATATTATATTATATGATTTCATGTGTCACACTCTAGTTAACCAAATAACTTTAGCTTAATTAATTTAAATAACTTGTAATGGTAATGGTAATTAAAATAATTTCTATTATAATTATATTTACTGAATAATAAATAATTATATATCTAATTTAATTAATAAATTAGACACATCACTTTATTTAATTTATTTATTTCTTTTAATATCAAACAATTCATTTAGTTTAATTAATTTCTTACATATTAAACAATTGATTTAATTTAATTATTTCCTTAAATTAAATCCTTCAGATAAAATTATCAATGCTCAATTTAATTAACATTAATTAATTTAATTACTAAATTAATTCACCACAATTCATCAATTATTTATTTTCTTCAATAAATAAATTGTTTAAAATATTTATTTAATTCAATAAATATTAAAATTAAATTATAAATTTCTCGATCGTTACAGTTTTAACCTTTTCATGTCGGAGTACTATTCACGGGGTACTATTCACTCGGGTACTATTCACCTGGGGTACTATTCATGACAAAAATTAATTTCTTTCCTGTCCAAATTATTTTTAATATAATATTATTCTTGAAGTGTACCCCACAAAGCAGTATCATGTTGGCAATTTGGACATTCTTGAACTCTGGATAAATTGAATTATAAATCTTTAAAATTTATCCTTGCTCTTACTTAATTGAATTTTTATATTATTGTCATCAGCCTCATACTTATATTATGATGAAAGTCATCTTTGGCCCATAGTGTATAGATGGACTGTTGATTGGTATGATTATGACTATGTATCGGTATAATCATGATCTGTAATGTTACAAATGATGTGGTAAAAGTCTGTATTGGCCCGTAGTGCATTGATGGATAGTTGTTGGCATGATCATAACCATTGGTGATACTAACGAATATCCTTGGCCCGTAGTGCATGGATAATTCATGGATGTGATACTAATGAATATCCTTGGCCTGTAGTGCATGGATAATTCAGTGATGTGGATTATTTATTGAGTTGTGTTACAACGATAAAATATTGATGATGAACTTTTAAATCATAGAAGATAGTAGATATCATGCTCTACTTGACTCTTCTAATGGATTGTTGTTCCGCTGCAATTAAACTTGTGATACCCCCAAATCCAGACACTCTATTCCCACAGAATTTGGTGCTCACTTATCATAACTATTTCATCTAACTACCCATTATAAAGGATAAAGTCATAATTAAAATAACTTAAACAATAATCTTTCCCATTAAAGGGTTACATCATCTCAAATTAATCCCAGGTAATCTAACCTTAAATTTATTACATCAGTTTGCGGAACACATAATAAAATAAAACAAGTCTTTAAAACGTAAAACATTTAAATAATTCCTCATAAGTCTTCAACACTTGGACAGTTTGCCTATTCCTTTGCTAGTAGATGGCTCATCAACTTTCTCCACTTTAGCGGCAGTGTTAATTGCAAGAGTGAGCAAACAAATGCTCACTGATATAGAAAGTAACAATGATAGCAACATGAGAGTGAACAACGTAAACTGAACAATAAAGAACTTGTTCTACGAACCAAAATAGAAAACGAGTTCGAACTTTAATTATCTAAGGGTCTTAAGTCCACGAACTATGTCCCCGGTACTTAGGTATTATTACCAAACCTTAACAGTCATTTAGACTATACAGACCATTCTTAACGTACTTAGGGGGATCAGCCCTTTGTACCATGTATTGTGCACAAACATCTAAATGTTACACGTACAAAATCCCCTATGTTAGGGTTGTTCATCTCAATTTGAATTTAGTAAAGAAAGTTTAGTTTAGAACTAGTTTATAAGTGTTTCTAGAATTTTAGAACACAATTCAATTTACATAAATAAAGGTTTGATACAAGAATTTATAACTGAACAAGGCTATTTAGATCAAAGATTAATAACAACAATATACATTTGGGTAAACATGGAATTCATGCAAAGTGCTACATTCAAATGAGTTAGAAAAATCTCATTTGAAGTAATGAATTAAAGCAATACAAATTCTGAATAACAACAATAAGAAACAGAAATGTGAAACTCATTCGATGTAACGAAATAGGTTACAAGAGCTTATTCAACCGTACATAAGAATAAAATCAATAATCTCACTCAATTAAAGTTTAGGAACTTGCATTCATTAATAGAAGAATGAAGTTAGAAATCTTGCTGAATAAAAGTTTAGGATAAAAACTTGTTCAATGTAAAGAGGTAAGGTTTAGAAACTTGCCTTGTATATAAGCTACACAAATGTAATATTCACCAATTACCCTACATATATCATTGAAATCGCAACAACAATTAGTTGTATGAATATTAGCATTCGGGTTTAAACCACCATTTAGGTCATAACCTTAACTTAACATCTAACCATGTAGGTTAACACACTTAACGTATCTGAAATCTCACTATGAGCCAACATTACTTAACCGTTCATCTCTAACTTTTAAAAACATCACTTTTAGTTTCATTATATAACTCAATTAACAATCACTTAAAAATCTTTTACACTTTGTATTATAACGCATGACAATCTATTATTGTAGTTTATGTTATGCCTCGACATCATTAACATGCATGCTAACTAATATAAGTTCGATACACATGACCTGTAAATAGGCAGAAGTCATTGCCTGGGCTCAGGAACGCTGCTATGATTGTCTTGTCCCTTGCCTTGCCTTGGCCGTAGCAATTCTTGTGCCAATTGCTCGATTCTGAAAACCGATTGGCGCTTTTGCATGACCAGATCGTGGTAGCGATCGTAGTAAGTAGTAAATTGCTGCAGTACCTGAGACAGAAACTCCAAAGAATTTGCTTTCTGCTTTACACGGTGAAACCCAAAACAAACCAAAACACCACAAATTTCACAAACCTAAACATCCAAAACTCTGTAAAAACATCCATAAATGTGCAATACCACATAATAACAACATAAACACTCTATATATACAATTTTGAAGGATCAAAATCCCAAATTTTCCAAATTTCATCATTTTTACACTATTAACAAATTCGATTACCACAAATTCGTTTCTCTATCAATTGACATGATTCCAACTACGCCGCTTTCGTTTCTCAACATACCAACATATTCTAACTTCAATTAATTTGCATATTACAACACATATAGGGCACAAAATTTGGTACTTTCTAAGCCATATCATATGGACATATTACTGTTATTTCAACTCCTTCCTCAAACCCAAATTGCATGAGTTTTATCATCAAACAAGGATTATAGATGATAACTAACAAGTTTAGAAATGATATACATACACAGAATTCAACATCTTAACCCTATCCAACTAAATTTCCAATTAACAAAGAATAGATATTGCAAAGAAAATTAGGATAATTTATACCTTTAATCCTCTAGATTATATGTTAGCAAAAAGATGGTGAATCTCTCCTTCCTCTTGGCCAAAATTACAAAGACTTAATCTCTCAATTTCCACTGTATTTTTCTCTCTTCTTCTAAGCCCTCTCTCTAAACCTCTGCTCTTTCTCCTTAGCCAAATACGTGAATAAGAAAACTGAACTCTAGCCTTAGGAAATAATAGGCATAAAACATAAACTGACTGCCACTAACCCACGTTCTCTTTCAGTTAAAGAAAACAAAAGACGTCAGTTAGAATAAGCTAAAGGCCACAAGGTCTTTTTGGCTAACCAAAAATTCCCCCAAACTAGATTTATTTTTATATTATTCTTATTATATAGTTTCATGTGTCACACTCTAGTTAATTAAATAACTTTAGCTTAATTAATTTAAATAACTTGTAATGGTAATTAAAATAATTTCTATTATAATTATATTTACGAATAATAAATAATTATATATCTAATTTAATTAATAAATTAGACACATCACTTTATTTAATTTATTTATTTCCTTTAATATTAAACAATTCATTTAATTTATTTATTCTCTTACATATTAAGAAATTAATTTAATTTAATTATTTTCTTAAATTAAATCCTTGAGAAAAATTATCATTACTCAATTTAATTAACATAAATCAATTTAGTTACTAAATTAATTCACCATAAACCATCAATTATTTATTTTCCTCAATAAATAAATTATTTAAAATATTTAAATTAAATTACAAATTTCTCGATCGTTACATCCTTCCCTCCTTAAAAGGATTCTGTCCCCAGAATCACAACTCAAAAAATTTATTCATTACATTCTTCCCTCCTTAAAAAGATTCTGTCCCCAGAATCGCTATACAAAATCAAGTAAACAACTTAGGATAATTCTTCATCATAACGCTTTCAAGTTCCCACGTAGTTTCCTCAACATTGTGGTTCTTCCAGATTACCTTAACAGAAGGTATTACCTTATTCCTCAGTACTTGCTCTTTTCTGTCGATAATTTGAACATGGACTTCTTCATATGACAAATCCTTCTCAAATTGTAAGGGCTCATATTCTATAACATGTTTATAGTCAGGCTTATATGGCCTCAACACCGATACATGGAAAATATTATGAATATGCTCCAATTCCAGAGGTAAAGCTACCTCGTACACTACTTCACCAACCCGTTGAAGCACTTCAAAAGGTCCTATAAATCTAGGGCTCAATTTCCCCTTTTTGCCAAATTGAATTTTCCCCTTCCAGGGAGATACTTTCAAGAAAACATAACTACCGGCATCAAATTCTCTATTTTGTCGATGCTGATCGGCATATTTCTTCTGTCTATCTTGTGCAGCTATCAATCTTGCTCGAATCACTTTGATGATCTCGACAGTCTGTTGTACCAATTCTGAACTCAATAGCTGACGTTCACCTACCTCGTCCCAACATAAAGGAGTTCTGCATTTACTGCCGTATAACGCTTCGTAAGGCGGCATGCCAATACTCGCGTGATAACTATTATTATAGGCAAATTCTACCAACAGTAAATGATCGTCCCAATTTCCCTTGAAATCCATGATACATGCTCTAAGCATATCCTCTAGTGTTTGGATGGTTCTCTCACTTTGTTCGTCGGTTTGAGGATGGTACGTTGTGCTCATTCTCAGCTGTGTTCCCAAACATTCTTGTAATCATTTCCAGAAATTAGATGTGAAACGTGGATCTCTATCTGATACAATGGACACTGGTACACCGTGTCTTGACACTATTTCCTTCATGTACAGTTTTGCTAACCGATCAAGGGTAAATCGAAGCTTAATTGGAAAAAAGTGTGCCGACTTCGTCAGTCGATCGACAATCACCCAAATAGCATCGTAACCTTGTTGGGTTGTTGGAAGACCTACCACAAAATACTTTGTGATATGCTCCCATTTCCATTCTGGTATCAACAACGGTTGTAACAATCCGCTTGGCCTTTGATGTTTAGCTTTGACTTTCTATCACGTTAAGCATTTTGCCACACACTCAGCCACATCTTTTTTCATATTCGGCCACCAAAAATGATGTCTAAGATCCTGGTACATCTTTGTACTCCTACGGTGAATCGAATACCTTGAGTTGTAAGCTTCACTCAGAATTTCCTCTTTAACTTCTGGTACTGGCGGAACCCAAATTCTCCCTTCGAATTGAAGTAACCCTTTCGAATCGATTTTGAATTTGTTTTCCGCACCTTCAGATACTTTCTGTTTCATCTTTTCGCAGTCTTCATCATGAAGTTGTGCATTTTTCACCTTATCTACCAACGTTGAATTGTTTCCCATCTGGAACAAATTTTCATTAGATTCTATCGGATATTTAATTTCCAACTCCATCTTAGCCATCTCCAGCACTAGCTTCTCCTGAGCAGTTAATAACATTAACTTCTCCCGTCCCTTCTTACTTAAAGCATCAGCAACAACATTCGTCTTTCCGAGATGATAGAAAATCTCGCAGTCGTAGTCTTTGATCAGCTCCAACCATCTTCTTTGTCGCATGTTCAAGTCTTTTTGTGTAAAGATATACTTCAGACTTTTATGGTCGGTATATATCTCACACCTCTCTCCATAAGGATAATGTCTCCAAATCTTCAGGGCAAACACCACCGCTACCAACTCTAAATCATGAGTCGGATACCCCTTCTCGTAATCTTTCAACTGTCGTGATGTATATGCAATAACTCTTCCGTTCTGCATAAACACACAACCTAGTCCTTTATGCGATGCGTCACTATACACCACAAAATTTCCTGTATCATCAGACAATGACAACACAGGTGCAGAGCTCAGCCTCTTCTTTAACTCTCGAAAACTTTCCTCACACTTCTCTGTCCAAACAAACTTAACCGCCTTCCTAGTTAAGTTCGTCAACGGAGTCGCGATCTTGGAAAAGTCTTGAATAAAATGCCTGCAGTAACCTGCCAATCCTAAGAAACTCCTTACCTCTAACTGTGTCTTTGGCTGATCCCAGTTTATTACAGCTTCAACCTTTGATGGATCTACCGAAATTCTGTCCTTATCAATAACGTGCCTGAGAAACTGTACACGTTCCAACCAAAATTCACATTTTGAGAACTTAGCGTACAACTTCTCTTTTCTCAACGTCTCCAACGTCAATCTTAAGTGTTCCACATGTTCCTCTTTGGTTTTGTAATATACCAATATATCATCAATAAACACCACCACAAATTTGTGTAAGAATGGTTTAAACACCCTGTTCTTCAAATCCATGAACCCTACAGGTGCATTAGTTAAACCAAAAGACATAACCAGAAACTCGTAATGACCATACCGAGTTCTGAACGCTATTTTTGGTACATCCTCCGGCCTCACCTTCAACTGATGATAACCACTTCTCAAGTCTATCTTAGAGAAATACCTCTCTCCCTTTAACTGATCGAACAGATCATCGATTCTTGGTAATGGATACTTATTTTTAATCGTGACCTTATTCTATTCTCTGTAATCAATGTAGAGCCGCATCGATCCGTCTTTCTTTTTAACAAACAACACCGGTGCTCCCCATGGCGACACACTCGGATGAATATACTTCTTATCGAGCAATTCTTGCAATTGCACCATCAACTCCTTCATCTCTACTGGGGCCATTCTGTATGGTGCCTTAGATATCGGGGCTATTCCTGGTAGTAGGTCAATCACGAACTCGATTTGTCGATCCGGCAGAAGACCCGACAAATCATCTGGAAATACGTCTGCAAAATCTCTTATGATCGGTATCTCCTCTAACTTCGCACCCTTCTTCAGTGTATCAACTATGTAGGCTAAGTATCCTACACATCCTTATCTCAACAACTTCTTGGCTTGAATCACCGTTAGACAACTTGCTTGTCGAGGTGACTTGCTGCCAAAGAACACAACCTTTGACGGAGTCATAAGGTTAACACATTTCTTTTGGCAATCAATTACTGCTCCGTAATTGAATAACCAATCCATTCGCAGTATAACATCAAACTCGCCAAGTCTAATGGGTATCAAGTCCACCATCATCTCGTGACCTTTTATAACCACTCTATAATTCCTATATATAAATCTAACAGGAATCACTTCCATATTCGCAATCTCAATGCTTAAGGGAAATTCAAATTCTTCCTGAGGCAAATCTAAGTTCTGAGAAAATTCATCGGATATAAATGAACAAGTAGCACCCGAATCAAATAGTACATTCTCATTAATACCATTAATCAGAATGATACCTGACACCACATCCTTAGACTATACAACATCCTGCATGGTCATATTAAAAGTCCTCGCAGTAGGTCGGCTTGACTGTACTGGTCCAATGATAGTTAATGCACCACCACCGTTGTTGTTTCCTTTTCCGCCACTTGCACTTCCCGCTGGCTTCTTAGGGAAATCACGAGCCATGTGATCCTTTGAACCACAGGTAAAACATGCTCCTTTCTTTGGACTAAAATAGTTCAGTGCAATGTGTCCCTCCTAACCACAGTTGAAACACACCCTCTTTCCCTTCAAACATACACCAGTATGGTTCTTCCCGCACGTCGCGCAAGCTTCAAACTTTTTTTTTCTGCTAATTTCCCTGCTGTCCTCCTGTAGTTGAATTCTCTCTCCACTTCCTCTTCTGACTGTTACTTCCAATGTTACTTCCACCAGCCTTATTCTCATTCTAATTCTTCCTCTTCTTCTGTTCTTGGTTGTACTTAGTCAAGGCATCGCTTCCACCTTCCACGATAATTGCCTTTTCCAGTACAACCGCAAATGTATTCAACTGGAACATTAAAACCTTACTGTAAAGCCAGGGCTTCAATCCTTGTTCGAACCTTCTCGCTTTATGCTCGTTGGTATTGACTTGATATGTGGCAAACATTGCCAACTCGTTAAACTTTGCAGCATATTCTGGCACCGTCATAGTTCTTTTTTCAAATCTAGAAATTGCACTTCCAACTGAGAGAACTCATTTTGAAAGTAGCTAGCTATGACTTCACATGAAACCACATGCGCTGCTTGAACTTGATCTTCGGTCTTCGTTTACTTTAGCAACGTCGAACACCTTCTCCATTTCCATGATCCAAGTTTGGGCTTCCACTGGATTCATAGACCCTTGAAACTCTGGCGGTCCAACCACTTTGAATTCCTTGAAAGTCGTGACTTAAGCTTGCGGTTGATTCACAAGTGCACCCGTCAACAGAGCTACCAACTGCTGAACTGGATTAGCGTTGGCCTTGTTGTTATTATTAGTAGACCCCTCAGGAGGTGCTTGTTGATGTGGTTGTCTTCTTCTAGGAGGCATTTTCTGTTAAAATATGCGCTTATTAGTTCTTTACTCAACTTCTTGGGTATTTGAAGTTTAACTTAAACATTCCAAGATTAAAGCTATATCACATAACATTTCAAATAAACTTTTATTCATTCATAACGTTTTAGAACATAATAAAGATAGCATAACCGCTATAAACATTCAATTTCCTGAACTAGACAAGTTTTAGGATTACATACTCTTGCTATCCCTTTATTTATTCTCAAAATAAAGGATTCACAGTTTATTTATTCACATATTTAACCACATATTATTATCACTCTTATTCTATCTAGACATATTAAGACGTCGTAAGACTTCTCGATGCTCTTCCTCCATGATACGATGCGCCATTCTACGATCCATCACGAACCACGACGAGTCTTCAAACTGAGGTGGGTAATAATAGACTCGATCCTGAGCCCTATCAATCGCAGAATTAAAAGCATAATCCATCTCGTTCATCTTGGCTTTCTTCACTTGGACCTTAGCCTCAGCACGTTCTGCACGTTGAGTCACCTTCATCCAAGCATCCTCTGCTCTTGCACGCTTAGCTGATTCTTCTTTGAAGTCATCCTTTAATTTCTCTATGTCAGTCTTCATCTTCTCGTTTACTGCCAACAGGTCTTTATGCTAACCCTTTGTATGAACCAGGTCCCACTCCGTGTTTCCAAGTTTTGAGTCAAGTTCCTGAATCTCCGCATCCTTCTCCTCCATCGCAACATGATGCATCTCAACCAACTCCTTCAGCTCCTCAACCTTGTCCTGTAATTCTATATTATGGTCGTACAGAGCGTCATACATCTCCGCTGATATGAAGTTTGATGGAAACTCCTCAGGATCCTCTTCCTCATCCTCGTCCTCTATCTCCTCAGAACTATCTTCCTCGGGATCGGTCACAGGCACATCCTCCTGGATCAACTGTTCCCGCACAACATGAATATCCCGTGGTTCATCATCTCTAGGTATCTGAGGTATCACCTCTCTAGCTGGACTGGATCCTCCTTCGTTTGACATCCTGACAAAAAAATATTTTAAGTTTTACTTAACATTTTTTGATACTCGCGAGCACATAAGTTATTAACACATAGTACATAATGTCTTTTATTGTTTAGCTTCAACGGATACCTTAATCCATTCCTTAAAACTCGATAAGAGTTGAACACCTCAATGTTTTCTAATTCCTTAAAGGTTACTTCTTAAGGTATCCCCACCTAAGGTTCATAACCTAAGGCTTTGATACCAACCTGTGACACCCCCAAATCTAAGTACTCCATTCCCACAGAATTTGGTGCTCACTTATCAAAACTATGACATCTAACTACCTATTATAAAGGATAAAGTCATAATTAAAATAACTTAAATAATAATCTTTCCCATTACAGAGTTACATCATCTCAAATTAATCCCACGTAATCTAACCTTAAATTTATTATATCAGTTTGCGGAACACATCATAAAATAAAATAAGTCTTTAAAACGTAAAACATTTAAATAATTCCTCATAAGTCTTCAGCACATGGACAGTTTGCCCTTTCCTTTGCTAGTAGATGGCTCATCAACTTTCTCCACTTTAGCTACAATGTTAATTGCAAGAGTGAGCAAACAAATGCTCACTGATATAGAAAGTAACAATGATAACAACATGAGAGTGAACAACGTAAGCTGAACAATAAAGAACTTGTTCTACGAACCAAAATAGAAAACAAGTTGGAACTTTAATTATCTGAGGGTCTTAAGATCACGAACTATGTCCCCGGTACTTAGGTATTATTACCTAACCTTAACAGTCATTTAGACTATACGGACCCTTCTTAACGTACTTAGGGGGATTAACCCTTTGTACCATGTGTTGTGCACAAACATCTAAATGTTACACGTACACAATCCCCTATGTTAGGGTTGTTCATCTCAGTTTGAATTTAGAATTTCTGCACTAAAGAAAGTTTAGTTGTGAACTAGCTTATTAGTGTTTCTAGAATTTTAGAACACTATTCAATTTAAATCAATAAAGGTTTGATACAAGAATTTATAACTGAACAAGGCTATTTAGATCAAAGATTAATAACAACAATATACATTTGGGTAAACATGGAATTCATGCAAAGTGCTACATTCAAATGAGTTAGAACAATCTCATTTGAAGCAATGAATTAAAGCAATACAAATTCTGAATAACAACAATAAGAAACAGAAATGTGAAACTCATTCGATGTAACGAAATAAGTTACAAGAGCTTATTCAACCGTACATAAGAATAAAATCAATAATTTCACTCAATTAAAGTTTAGGAACTTGCATTCATTAATAGAAGAATGAAGTTAGAAAGCTTGCTGAATAAAAGTTTAGGATAAAAACGTGTTCAATGTAAAGAGGTAAGGTTTAGAAACTTGCCTTGTATGTAAGCTACACAAATGTAATATTCGCCAATTACCCTACATATATCATTGAAATCGCAACAACAATTAGTTGTATGAATATTAGCTTTCGGGTTTAAACCATCATTTAGGTCATAACCTTAACTTAACATCTAACCATGTAGATTAACACACTTAACGTATCTGAAATCTCACTACGAGCCAACATAACTTAACTGTTCATCTCTAACTTTTAAAAACATCACTTTTAGTTTCATTATATAACTCAATTAACAATCACTTAAAAATCTTTTACACTTTTGTATTATAACGCATGATAATCTATTATTGTAGTTTATGTTATGCCTTGACATCATTAACATGCATGCTAACTAATATAAGTTCGATACACATGACCTGCAAATAGGAAAAAGTCATTGCCTGGACTCAGGTACGCAGCGCAAAATTGTATTTGGTGCTCGATTCAGAAAAACCCATTAGCAATTTGGCAGTATTGATCGGTAGTAGTAGCAAGTAATTGCGCCACGCTGACATGATTGACAAAAGCAATGTAATTTACCTGCTACTACAACAAAAACCCAAAACAAACCAAAACACTACAAATTTCACAAACCTAAACATCTAAAACTCTGTAATAACATCCATAAACATGCAATACCACATAATAACAACATAAACACTCTATATATACAATTTTGAAGGATCAAAATCCCAATTTTTCCAAATTTCATCATTTTTACACTATTAGCGAATTCGATCACCACAAATTTGTTTCTCCATCAATTGACACGATTCCAACTACGCCGCTTTCATTTCTTAACATACCAACATATTCTAACTTCAATTTGCATATTACAACACATATATGGCACAAAATTTGGTACTTTCTAAGCCATATCATATGGACATATTACTGTTATTTCAACTCCTTCCTCAAACCCAAATTACATGCATTTTATCATAAAACAAGGATTATAGATGATAACTAACAAGTTTAGCAATGATATATATACACAGAATTCAACATCTTAACCCTATCCAACGAAATTTCCAATTAACAAAGAATAGATATTGCAAAGAAAATTAGGATAACTTATACCTTTAATCCTCTAGATTATATGTTAGCAAAAAGATGGTGAATCTCTCCTTCCTCTTGGCCAAAATTACAAAGACTTAATCTCTTAATTTCCACTGTATTTTTCTCTCTTCTTCCAAACCCTCTCTCTAAACCTATGCTCTTTCTCCTTAGCCAAATACGTGAATAAGAAAACTGAATGTTAGCCTTAGGAAATAATAGGCGTAAAACATAAACTGACTGCCACTAACCCACGTTCTCTTTCAGTTAAAGAAAACAAAAGACGTCATTTAGAATAAGCCAAAGGCCACAAGGCCTTGTTTGGCTAACCAAAAATTCCCCCAAACTAGATTTATTTTTATATTATTCTTATTAAATAGTTTCATGTGTCACACTCTATTTAATTAAATAACTTTAGCTTAATTAATTTAAATAACTTGTAATGGTAATTAAAATAATTTCTATTATAATTATATTTACGAATACTAAATAATTATATATCTAATTTAATTAATAAATTAGACATATCACTTTATTTAATTTATTTATTTCCTTTAATATTAAACAATTCATTTAACTTAATTATTTTCTTACATATTAAGCAATTTATTTAATTTAATTATTTCCTTAAATTAAATCCTTGAGATAAAATTATCATTACTCAATTTAATTAACATAAATCAATTTAGTTACTAAATTAATTCACCACAATCCATCAATTATTTGTTTTCCTCAATAAATAAATTATTTAAAATATTTATTTAATTCAATAAATATTTAAATTAAATTACAAATTTCTCGATCATTACAAAACTTGTTGTCTATTGTATTTTATCAGTTTAACTCTGTTGAAGGCTAACAATAATTTATTCTGCATTATCTTAGTCATAATATTCTTTACTGGGCTAGTTGAGCTCTCCCTTTTCTTTCATTGTTCTCTTAAGGAAATGAGAATATAGTCGGGGAATGGAGTGATGGTCCGAGATGGTGGCTATAGTAGTTCTCACTATTCTATGAAATAGTGTGATAATAAATGTAATGAGGACTCCATTTGAGTTTGGATATTGTCTACGAGACAATATTCGTGTTAAAACTCTCAGCTATGTTTTGTCATATTTTACACTACAGTTGTATAATTAAGTTTGTATTTAATTTATGTACCATGTATTTGGCGACTCAGAATGGGTTGTGTATACCTATTTTGGGGGCGTCACAATCCGTATTTCAAATCACAAAATCTAACACATGTAAATTTCATGAACATATGCCAACAAGGTCATATCTGAACTTATATTTCCTTTTTCAATTCCATACAAGTTATCAGGGTAGATGGTGATCAAACATCCAAGCAATAAACACAACCAAGTTAGGCAATCCAACTATAATCATTCAAGCATCACAACAAGGCATATGAAACTGAACTACACAATAAGCTCTATTAGAATCCCATAATGGTGGTTAGTTCATCTCTGAATCAATAACCATTATGGGATATAAACCAAGCATGAGAAGATTCAATGAAAACAAAGAGATTAAATAGAAGAGATAATGCAAATTTGTTCAAACTCTTGCTCAAAGTCAGCTTCCAACTCAGTTCATAACCATAATCGATCCGAAGTAAAATTTTACTAATCACAAGCTAATAGATCTAAAGAGAAAAGAAAAATAGTAGTAGTAGCTATAGAATCTCTCTAGCTCTCTAAAAACCCTAAAAAGGAAAATATAACTGTTGATAATAATAATATCTCGTAACAAGAAAATACACCCTTATAAGGAAAATACGCTTCAGCAGATTCTAATTTAAAAGTTAATTTTTTATATAAGTCCGATCTGCACGGCCATGAGCAGTACATAGAAGGATTAGAAGCAAAATTTGGACTTACGGAATTTTCTGGCAAGGCGCACTAACCCTAACTTGAATGATGGTAGCGGCAATATTTCTTTCGCCTCTCTTTATCCTGCTTGTTGGTGTTCTCATTGCTACATTGATGTTGTTTCCTTCTTCTTCATTCTTCACTTGCTACCTGATTGTTCACTTAACTTCTAGATGCCCTTTTCACATCCATTAGCTTAGCTACATTCTTCATTCTAGCACAAGTTCGCCATGCCATTGCCATGCCTTTGGAGTTTGCTTGATGCAACCTACAAAACAAACCTAAAAAGCAATCAAACAATACTAAAAATAATTAAGTTTATGCATAATTCTAGCAAGTTGATAACCAATAAGTAGGTTTAAAACCTACTTATCAAACACCCCCAAACTTGAACAATTGCTTGCCTTCAAGCAATAAACACAAATATGAACTAATAATGCAAATTACATGTTATGCAATTACACTATCATGCAAATGAATCCCAAGATTTTCAGCCATGTCAAGAATTCCAATAAGATACGCCTCAGAGAAATATCAAGATCTATGAACAAAGTATCATTCTAAGATAAAGGCATAATGACATACAATCAGATAATAACAACTTGCTATAGAGATATTATGTGTGTGTGTGTTGTGTTCACAGATAAGCTTGACAAAGGTGAAGATACCATATGTTATACTACTTAAGAAAGAAAACTGAGGTTTCAAATCAAGAACTATGCATAAAAATGAAACAACAACTACTCCAACACATCAGTACAAGCTAAGGTTCAACAAAGGGTTTATTCTGTTTTATTTTTACTTACGAGGGCAATTTTTGCACTTTCCCGCGGTGTTTATTGATTCTTTTATATTTCCTATGGCTGTGCAATGTCTCATTCCATTAGGCTAACAGTGCTACCCCTTAGCGAGCTTTCAACCAACGACTCTCAAACCATTCAGGCTTTAGGGCGCTAGGTGTAGAGATAATCCCCTCGGGCGTACTTACTCAAGTAACAAAGGCCTCGAAACAAGACTAGCCATGGTGTTTATTCATATATATATATATATATATATATATTTAATATATACATAGAAAGTATACCCAATGCGTTCCCAAAACTTGAGTTTTAGTGTCTAGTAGTCATTACTCACTTCATACAAGATTCTATCATTAAAAACAAAGTTTTCCTCTCAGCAGACAAGCATGCTAATCTTAACCAACAAGCAAATAGAAACACTGTCGTGCTACCCGATAACATCTAAACAACAGGCATGAATTATATCATGTATAAAATAATAACTAAGCTTAAGATATCAACCCAGTTCAAAAATCTGTCAAATTTCTATGTCATCATTGGCCAAATTAGAATTCAACTAACTAAAAACCTGGGATTATGCAATTTTATGCAACTAAAGAGATAATAAGCAAACAAAAAGAATTTTTTTTACTACAAAATTAAATTAATAACTACTAACATGCAATTAACTATATGTAATAAGAAATTACTCTATATGATGCAATTACACTACATGCAATAACTACTGACTAGACCCAATACCCCCAAACTTATAATATTAATTGTCCTCAATAAAGGTAAAGGATAAGGAAACTCCCCTATATGTTAGCATGGCCACCCTCCTTGGGTAGCAAATATGGAGGCGGGTATGGCACAACAAAACCAAATATTGGCCACTCCACTAGCGTCCTCTGCTGCGCAAATGCTTTGGCCAAAGTTCTAGACATTCCATTCACGAACGCTGAGAAATTATCGTGCAGCGCGTCCACCTTTCTCTCTAATCGCCTTATCCTGCGATCATTAGTCTCTGAAGTGGCTGGAGGGGTGATAGCTGCCTCAGTTGGCTGTGGAGACGGTACTGACGATGGAGCTGGCAAAATAAACCCTTTTCTCTGAGCGTGTACCATGCCTCCAGCCCAATCATCGAACTTCTGAATAGTGGTATGTGTAATATCCTGTCTAGGCATCTGTAATTGCTCATCATCCCAGTTCACTCCTGCTTTAGCACACAAATGAGCTACGACCGAGGCATGAGGGATACTGCCCGTGGAGCTGCCCCTCATATAACGTAGCATATTCTGGTGGAGGAGGTGGCCCACATCTATGTACTTCCCTGTGACAATACCCCACAATATTATTTCCCTATCACCTAGGATATCGTGCTGGTGCGTAGATGGCATTAATTTGCCACAGATGAACAAGTTCTATGCATTCTCATAACGATTCAGCGCTAAACTGGGAAAATTAGTGGGCGTGTTTGTGCCTTGCTTCTAGTTCCATTTTGTTCCCGACACACACAAGTCCTCGATCACTCTATCCAAATTAGTCTCAAATCGTGCGGCTTCCACCCAATTTGCTCGATTAGTCGGAGGGTCGGGCAGGTTAAACACCTCACAAATTGCCTGTGGGCGATAATCAACATGGAGGCCTCTGACAAAAGATATGCCACTATGCATTTCTTTTGTATTCGTGTAGAATTCGAGCACAATGGCCATCGGTGCTGGCATAGGACTGGCTACAACCCCCAGCCAACATCTTTCTCTAATCATCTCCCACAGCTGCCCATCCTGCTTTCCGGGCTTGAATTCCCTTTCTTTCACAAAAGTTTTTGATACAATCCTATAGTATTCAGTTTGAGCTTCAAGACTGACAAATTTGGTGAGGTCTACAATGTATTCATCTTGACTGCTGCTGGAAGAAGACTCAGGAGTGCATGATAAACTTTTTAAATAATGGAAGATGGTAGATATCATGCTCTAATTGACACTTCTATTGGATTGCTTGTTCCGCTGTAGTTAAACTTGATATTTATTTTATTTTATCAGTTTAACACTGTTGAAGGCTAACGATAATTTATTTTGCATTATCTTAGTCATAATATTTCTTATTGGGCTAGTTAAGCTCACCCTTTTGCTTTCATTGTTCTCTTCAAGAAATGCGAACGTAGCTGGGACTAGTCGGGGAACAGAGTGATGGTCCGAGATGGTTGTTTTAGTAGTCCTCACTATTTAGTGTGATAATAAATGTAATGAGGATTGAATTTGAGTTTGGATATTGTCTATGAGACAATATTCGTATAAAAACTCAGTTGTGTTTTGTCGTATTTTACACGACAATTGTATTAATTAAGTTTGTATTTGAATTCTATTCCATGTATTTGGTGACCCAAGATGGGTGATGTATACCTATTTTAGGGGCGTCACAGTTGGTATCAAAGCTTAGGGATATGATCCCAGGCTGAGATGTGAGACTAGAACTAGGAGGGAATAGACGGGTAATTCCTTCGCTAGTATGACCTACATAAGCTTATTTGTTATTTAACTGGTCGGTCAGAATATAGGGATAATATGTAGCATATCAATTAACCCTTATTTTGTGGCAGTGTTTGAAAATGACATCCGAGAATGTTGAGATAAGCAATGAAGCACATGAGACCGTTGAGTCACCAACGATCAATACCCAGGATAATTTGCATCAGGAAGGCAATAATCCGCAGGAAAAAAAATAACACCGACCAAATGATGAACGATGGGATGTTCAGAGGCTTTATGCAATTCATGCAACATCTGGCGAGAGCAGCTCCTGTTCAAAATACAGGTGGAAACACTAGCAACTCATGGATGGTCACTGCTAAGCAGTTCAAGGAGCTAGAAACACAGGAGTTTTTGGGAAAGCCAGAACCACTTAAGGCAGTGACGTGGATAAAGCGGATCACCAAGATATTTGATGTCTTGGGATGCTACGAGGAGCAAAAGGTTCCCTTTGCCACCTTCATATTGCGTGGAGAGGCAGATTATTGGTGGGAATTTGTAAAACGTACTCTGCCTGCCACACTTAAGATGTCTTGGGAGAAGTTCTAAGAATTGTTCAACGACAAGTACTTTCCTGAAAGTATTCGTCACATGAAGGAGGTAGAGTTTATCAAGCTGGAGCAAAACAATATGACCATGTCGTAGTACAAAGCTAAGTTTTTTGAGTTGTCCCAGTTTGCATCTCATTTGGTAGATAATGAAGAGCGTATGACGCAGATGTTTCTAAGAGGTTTGAAACTCGAAATACGTCAATACCTCATTTCTCACAAACTGTGTTTGTATTCAGATGTTGTAAATAGGGCTCAGTTATTAGAGCACAATAATGAGTCAACCCAACCAAGAGAGAACAGCCGGCAAAATGATAATAGCAGTTGTAGCAGTCATCGAAGCGGTGACAAAAAATATGGAGAAAATTAACAAGCCAAAAATGGTAACCACTTTAGTGGTAATCATGGCCAAGATAATAGAAGTGGAAATTTCAAGAAGAGGAGATTAAATAATGATGGAAAGACGTCAGCACCAGCACCGGTTGTTAAGAAAGGAGAACGACTGCAGATCATATGTTACAAATGCGAAGGGGAGGGACATATCAGTCCAAACTGTACGCAGCAGTCCAAAGCATGTTATAATTATGGAAGAGAAGGTCACCTAACTTGATTTTGTCATGCAGTGAAGTCAAGTCCAGCTGGGATGGAAACACCAAAGGCCGTCCCAGACAAGTCAAAGCCGGTAGTTCAAGGGAGAGCGTTTGTCATGACCTCCCAAAAAATGAGGAACCCGAACGAAGTCATCACGGGTAAGCTAATCATAAACTCTAACAAAGTCTATATCTTATTTGATACCGGTTCTACCCATTTTTTTATTTCTCCTACTTGCGCTCAACGTTTAAATTTAACTCCAGGGAAATTAGACTTTGCCTTATCTGTTGAAACTCTGTTGGGAGAAACCTTCATTACATTCACTGTTTATAAGTCTTGCTTGATTCAAATCGGTAATCGCATATTACCTGTCGATCTTATTTCTTTGAAAATACTTGCATTTGATGTGATTTTAGGGATTGATTGGTTAACTACTCATCATGCAAAAATTGATTATTTTCGTATGGTTGTTAGCTTTCATATTCCTAACCAACCTATTATATGAATTCAAGCAACCAAACCATTAAAGTCGATCACTATCATACCAAGCCATAAAACTATTCATTTATTGAAAAACCGATGTCAAGCTTTCTTAGCCCATGTCACAGATTTAAACAAAAATACGTCAGATTTGAAAAATATTTCTATTGTTAATATTTTTCCTAACGTATTCCTTGAAGAACTTCCTGGCCTACCCCCAGAGCGTGAAATCGAATTTTGTATCGACCTTGAACCTGGAACAAAATCCATTTCCAAAGCCCCATATCGAATGGCTCCTATTGAACTTCAGGACTTAAAGACCCAACTATAGGAATTGTTAGACATTGGTTTCATTCATCCTAGTACGTCTTCTTGGGGTGCTCCTGTTCTATTCATGAAGAAGAAAGATGAGAGTACACAACTTTGTATTGATTACCGGGAGTTGAACCACGTAACCATCAAAAATAGGTGCCCGTTGCCTCGCATTGATGACCTGTTTGACCAGTTACAAGGTGCCAAATTCTTTTCAAAGATCAATCTTCGCTCCAGATATCATCAGTTAAAAATTAAAATCGATGACATTCCAAAGACTGCTTTCAGAACTCGTTACGGGCATTATGAATTCCTAGTCATGTCTTTTTGATTGACTAATGCTCATACTGCCTTCATGGATATAATGAACAGAGTATTCAAGGAATATTTTGATCATTTTGTGGTCGTCTTTATTAATGACATCCTCATATACTCCAAAAGCTGTGAAGATCATGAGCAACACTTGAGGCTGATACTCCAAAAGCTTCATGAAAACAAGCTATATGCCAAGTTAAAGAAATGCAAGTTCTGGCTTGAGGAAGTAGCATTCCTTCGGCACGTAATATCAAATCACAAAAAATCTGTTGACCCAACAAAGATTGAAGCAATACAAAGCTGGGAGCAACCTAAGTTAGTGACCGAAGTACGTAGCTTTATCGACTTAGCTGGTTATTATCGGAGATTCGTAAAAGGGTTTTCTTGAATCGCTACTCTATTAACTTAGCTAACTCGAAAAGATACAAAATTCAGTTAGAGCGAGGAATGTGAGAAGAGTTTTCAAGAACTCAAGAGGAGACTCATTTCAGCACCTGTTCTGACAATACCATCTAGTTCGGAGGGATTTGTCATCTACAGCGATGCTTCAGGTAGAGGGTTAGGATGTGTTCTCATGCAACATGGGAAAGTCATAGACTATGCCTCACATCAACTCAAAGAATATGAGAGGAATTATCCTACTTATGATCTAGAGTTGGCAGCAGTCATTGTTGCGCTTAAAATCTGGAGGCATTACCTGTATGGAGAGAAGGTGAAGATCTATACCGATCATAAAAGCGTTAAATATTTCTTCACCCAAAAGGAACTCAACATGCGACAACGACGTTGGCTCGAGCTATTGAAAGATTATGACCATACCATTCAATACTATCCTAGAAAAACGAACGTGGTAGCGGATGCGTTGAGTAGAAGATCATATGCGGGTATGAGTGCAATATTGTCAATGCAAAGGTCCATTTTGTATGACTTGCAAAGGATGGAGATAGAGTTAAAGACTCCAAGGACCCACATGATGATGTCAAATATACGAGTAGAACCGACTTTAATTGATAAAGTTAAAGTTGCTCAAGCTACAGACCTGGAGCTGATGCATATGAAGAAGAAAGTGCAAGAAGGTACTATTCTGGAAGGAAGAATCGATGAAAAAGGAATACTTCGAGTCAACTCCAGACTTATTATTCCTAACGACCCGAATTTAAAGTATAAAATCTTGATGGAGGCGCACAACACACCGTTTGCAATCCATTCTGGGAGTACCAAAATGTATCGTTATTTTTGACATACATTTTGGTGGAGCAATATGAAAAGAGAGATCGCGGAGTTTATCTCAAGGTGTTTAACGTGTCAATGAGTCAAGGCGGAGCATCAAGTGCCAAAAGGTCCATTGCAACCACTTGAAATTCCAAAATAGAAGTGGGAGTATATTACCATGGATTTCATTACTGGTCTTGTAATACCCGAGAATTTCCACGTATTATTAAATGAATATATTAATGGAAATAAAATTTCTGTGAATAAAAGTGCTATTATTTTGTGAGTTGGTTAATTCAATTGATTCGTATTAGATCAATGCGTATTAAGATGTGTGAGGTGACAATGAGGATTGTGAAATGCCTTGTGTGGCATAATGTGAAACGAAGAAATCCATTAAGCAAATTAAAATGAGAGTTAAGAAGATTAATCATATGATTTCTTATATGTAAACTGGCACAGCTGCGCCAGTGGTCAGTTGAAGAAAAATAAACTTTTCTACTTTGAAAATTAAATGGAACAATTATGTGATGTGTGTGACATTAATAAACTATGAAATATAGTGCGCAAATAACCAATATTATTTGTTAATTGTGATATTAATTAATTGATAATGGTTGTGGTAGAATATTGAATTCTTAGTAATTAACTAACCGTGTGTGATTACTATTATTTGCAATATAATAAGAATTTCATAGATAAATAATGATTATGGAAATCTATAAATACATGATGAGTGGATTAATTAACATTATTGTTAATTAATCAAAGAAGTGAATAAATTATTTACTTGACAAATGTAAGTGAATTAGTAATATAATAATATTATAGTCATGTGCATAGGAGCTATAATACAACTATACTATATAGTGTAGTGTGACATCGTATGACTATATATTAAGTTGTATAAAACTACATTGTATGAGGCAATGTGAGTAAACATATTGGAACTATATGTTATAAATACATTATCTATACGACAATATTTATGTGGGTATGTATTAAAATAATATACCATGAGTATATTGTAAATATTATTTTAATGAGGTAACCATGTACATGTGGGTAGACACTAAAATAATATATACATGGATTATATATATGTTACATTTTCATATTTCATCTACTGCCTTGAAACATAAATTATTAAAACTATGACATAAGTTATCATGTGGTTATGTGAGTAGTAGAGATAATTATAGAACTACTCGGACAATAATATGTGACTGCGTTATTTTATTGCATATATTTAATGTACATGGACTATATGATATGAGTGTATAATTAACCCCTGAATTCCTAATAGGGTAACAATTGTACATTAAGATTTCGTTGTGGGAATTAAATAGACCAAACCAAGCCAAGATAACAAGATTGCTGAGTTTTTCCTTTTGTCCCAAAATGAATGCCACCAAATACATGAACAGTGATTCAAAGCTATATTACATATTCTTCAAAAGGCTAGTGTAGGAGATGATGGCTGAGCTTGAGGGTGGTTGGCCAACCCTTGAGCAACCATTGTTCTACTCCATTACACCTTGGATTTCCATCTTGTGTAACACCAATGCCCAGTCCAAACTTCTTCTATAAATAGCAGCCATGTTCATCAGTTAATGTTGCTTGAAGTTGTCTGAGAATTGTCAAAGGTTGAGGTTGAGAGCATACAAGTAATCTAGAGCTTAGAAGTTAATTTGGAGCAAGTTCTTTTCACATTTACAGCGGTATAATCCCTTTTTCTTGCTTCCCTTTCATTCTCTGGAAAAATAGAGTCTTGAGTCTTGAAATTCAAATTCTTGATTTTGTGGAATTGTATGTTAATGAGGTTGGGTAATGTTTATATAGATGTTAGATGATCATATAAGCATGTTGCAATTGATATATGAGTGTTTAGAATCAATTTTGTGGGTAAATTTTGTGTTTGGGCTAAACAATTGCCGAAGTTTTGAATCGTTCTTCGCTCAAACTGACACCTGTATGCCAAATTGCTACCATATTTGTACTAAGGCACAGCCAGAAGTTCATGGGATTCTTTCAATTCAGTTGAGTAGTCTGTTTTCAATTCTGATCAATGTTAGGTAATCATTTCAGCTCAAGTTAGCATGTAAACATGTGTATGATGTATATATGGATATGTTAACCTAATGTGAGAATGTTTAGACTAGACTTGCATGATTAATGAAGGCGTATGGTTTACATGGAGATTTGGACTTTATGTTTTGAAAACAAACTATGTTAAAGATCATGTTCTACAAATTGTGAACCTAGTAAGCTATACATGACTAATTTGCACATAAATGAGCATGTTGTAGTATACATAGTTCCTTTGAGCATGATCAAACTTATTAAGCCTTATCTTAGAAATATTTTCAATAAGAAGCTTAGCCTAGTGAGCTAACATACATGATTTATACATGGTTTATATTCTGACTTTGAAAGCATGTGAGTATGACTTGGAAATGCATGAATAAACCTTTAGTTTATGTTTATTTGATTAGTAAGGAAACATGAGCATGTTGAACCTATTAGCAAGTTTTGAATGTGAATATTGTCAAGATACCATGAGGACTAAAATCTGACATTTGTGATCATGTTTGATGTCATTCTTAGACTCTCTCATATAGTATAAACATATATATACCATACTTGTGTAACACATTTCAAGAAAAGCATGAACGAAGCCTATTTTCAACTAAAGCGGTGTTAGTTTCACGTATGTGTTATGAATACACACAAGTATGCCTAATATGAGTTTTATAACTATCTTGTATGTTTAGAAAGCAAGCATGATAGACCTTGTGAGTTCATGACCTTGAATGGCCTTAAATGGTTGAAATGTTTAATTTGGAAATATATTATAAAAGGGAACCTAGATTGACTTGAGGAGCATGAAAAGACCCTTAACATGACAAATAGATAATGTATGATTGTTTTTTGGGCAAGCAGACCCAGAACCACAAGGCAAAGAATGTGATCTTGGCTTGGCTAGAGGATCGCTGCATGTTTACTAGACTGGCCTAAGCTTAGCTATGGTGCATTGCTTGGCCACCGAATCCCAGATAGTGAGTTCTGATTTTGGACAACTATCTTGTATAATGCCTATGATGCTAAGTGTGATCTAAAACCTACTGATGTATATATATATATATATATGTGATGCTTAGTTGATAAGTTGGTGTTGCATTGTAATGGAAAGTCCATGAGTAAGGAAGTCTTAACTTTGAGCATTCTTGATTTGCTTATAACTGAGAATTTGATTCATGATGACTTATGAACTGATTTTGTACCATATGTGCATACTTGAATCGTGTCGACCTTGATTAAAGACTGTGTTAGCTAATGAACATCACATACTTATAATACGCTATACTAGGATTCGAAAGTGTTGATTTATTAACGTGGATAAACTACGCTTAAGGCAAGTATCCTAAACCCTTGTATTACTTTATTCGACGAATACCGTAAGCTTATCTCTTTGAATACAAGTTATATTACTTTCTCGTTCAAATGAACTAGTATGTTTAAACCCTTGTGAAATTTATTATTCATGTTGAACTTAGTATTGTTCTTGAATATTATGAAAGAGTCGATGCCATTTTATTCAGCTAGACTATATGCATGTTTATAAAACTGTCCAAACCAATTAATTGGTGCGGAAATCTCAAAAATTGAGTTGAACAACCCTTATGGTAAGGGGAGTGTATGTTGTTGGAAACCCCAACACATGAATGGTTTATTATTGTGGTGTTATACATAACGTGAAGTATTGTAGACTAATCATCTATTGTACTTGATATTTTGGGTTATAAAAGTACAGTAATACACGTGGTTGCATAGTAACACACGGTATTGATTATTGATGCTTACGTGAGAAGTCACTCAGTTATACTCAATTATTGTTATAGTAATTGCTGTATAATATCTCACATTATTGATTCTATTATTGTCACAGTATCACCTGTACAATATTTTATATTATTAAATCAATAATTGAGATGACAAGTTATTCATATTATTATTTGCATTATTGACAATGTCTAGAAAATTCTGTCAAGGAAAGGGGTTTGGTCACCTAATTACGCGCCAATAGGGAGAAATCCTTATCGAAAAGCCCCCTGTTTCTTGGGAATGATCTGGTTGTTAATATTGCAACTTATATTATTGATGAATAAATGTTGTTAAAAACATTGAGGGGATTTTTATGAAGTATTTGTTGTATGTTTGGCGTATTATTTGGACCCCCACTTACTCATTTTTAAAAATAATCGATAGGAAGTTATAAAGTGTGTGTGTGTGTATATATATATATATATATATATAAGCATGTGTGTGTGTACCGTGTGTGTGTGTGTGAAAAGTGGTGGTGGGTGATGTTGATATGTGTGTGTGTGTATATATATATATATGATATAAAAGTTTGTTTTATTCAAAAGTTGGGCCTCTGTGAATTCAAAGAATTCAGCCCGTGATTTTTCATTCGAAATCCAACTGTTGCGTCCGTGAAAAATTCTTAACAGTGCCCTTTCCATTCTCCTATAAATAGGATTCTTAGTTTAGAAAATAAAATCACACCAAAATCAAAGAATTTTTCTTCTATAATATTGACCGTATTTCTTTCGAGTTATAGGAAGCTTTGAGTGTAGAAAACAGTGAAAGTTTTCTTCAAGAATATCCCTGCTATACCAGTTGGAATACTCTTCTTTTTAAGGTAAGGGATATTATTTTTGTTCAATATTCGTATGAAATAATATTTTCTTCCATACTCTATAGTATGTAAGTAATATTATTTCGTTTCACATTATGAATTCTACACTCATTTTGGTTAAGTTTTGGCTGCTATACTCCATGAAATTAGTAGAAAATCCTTGATATTTGCGCTTCATCCAATATCTTTTCATGGAAATATTATTCTGAGCATTCTTGATAAGTTTTAACCTTTTCATGCTGGAGTACTATTCACGGGGTACTATTCCCAAAGTACTATTCATGGGGTACTATTCACTCAGGTACTATTCACCCGTGGTACTATTCATGACAAAAATTAATTTCTTTTCGGTCCAAATTATTTTTGATACAATATTATTCTTGAATTTTACTCACAAAACAGTATCATGTTGACAATTTGGACATAATTGAATTTTAGATAAATTAAATTATAAATCTTTAAAATTTATCCTTTGCTTTCATTTAATTGAATTCTTATATCATTGTCATCATCCTCATGCTTATATTGTGATAAAAGTCATCTTTGGCTCGTAGTGCATAGATGGACTGTTGATCGGTATGATTATGACCATGGATTATTCGGTATAATCATGACTTGTAATGTTACAAATGATGTGGTAAAATTCCTCATTAGCCCGTAGTGCATTGATGGACAGTTGTTGGCATGATCCTGACCATTGATGATTACATGAATATCCTTAGCCCGTAGTGCATGGATAATTCGTGGATGTGATACTAATGAATATCCTTAGCCCGTAGTGCATAGACGATTTGATGATGTGGTTTATTTATTAAGCCGAGTCTCAGCGATAAAATTGATGATAAACTTTTGAAATAATAGAAGATGGTAGATATCATGCTCTACTTGACTCTTCTAATGGATTGCTTGTTCCGTTGCAGTTAAACTTGATACTTATTATATTTTATCAGTTTAACACTGTTAAAGGCTAACAATAATTTATTCTGCATTTTCTTAGTCATTATATTTCTTTCTGGGCTAGTTGAGCTCACCCTTTTGCTTTCATTGTTCTCTTCAGGAAATGAGAACGTAGCCGGGACTAGTCGGGGAACAAAGTGATGGTACGAGATGGTTATTTTAGTAGTCCTCACTATTTAATGTGATAATAAATGTAATGAGGATTGAATTTGAGTTTGGATATTGTCTATGAGACAATATTCATATAAAAACTCAACTGTGTTTTGTCGTATTTTACACGACAGTTGTATTAATTAAGTTTTTATTTGAATTCTGCACCATGTATTTGGCGACCCAAGATGGGTGATGTATACCTATTTTGGGGGTGTCACAAAGAATCACCCCCAAACTTGGTCTCTTGACTACTCTGAGCAAACCCTAGAACAATCTGCAAAGGAACTCTGAACTGGTTTGTGATGTGAAGGGGGAAATTTTCTGATAGCTTTTATATAGGGTGAATTTTAGAGACCAAATGGACGAGGAGAGTAGGAATTGTAGTTGGCTAGGAGAAGGACTTTTGAGTTGTGTATGGGAACTCTGTGGTCGCTCAACTGAAGGAAGAAGTTAAAATGAAGTGGGTCACATTTTTAAACATTTAAAACTGCCTGGACCCGAACTCGGGCGCACCTAATTTTCTTATGAAGCTAGCATGGGGGCGCTGGGATGCTATGCACAACGATACCTGGCGTGGGTGCGCTTGGTTTATGTGATGGATATATGGCCACGCCACTACCGAGCCCAAGATCGATTCTATTTTTGAAAGAAGGAACTAAGCAAATGACTCGATATTCATTACCTAACCTACATATATAGCATTAACAAAAATGAGCTATACTTGATTCCCATATCAAAATTGCACTGTGTAATCATGTATGTATGATTGTATACCCGAAAATGCTCTATATGCAATTTCTATAAAAAAATATATGCGCATTAAGCTCCTACTCAAAAATGATTTCAAAATTTTTCATGATCCCATGAATTAAATAGGGGAAATAAGAAATATATGCAATCAGAATTAAACAATAGGAAGAAGTAGAGATATATGAAACTTAGAATTAAATAGTAGGGAGAAATAGACATGATTAGTTAGAATTAAACATGTGAGAGAAGTAGACATGATGCATGAAGAATTAAATATGAGGGATAAGAAAGATGATGGGTGCCTCCCATCGAGCGCTTGTTTATAGTCAATTAGCTTGACTATCTCTGCCTTGGTCATGTTGTTGGAAGGATTGAGGTGACCTTCTGTCTATCGACCTCACCTCCATAATAATGCTTCAGCCTCTGTCCATTTACTTTGAAGGGCTTGTCTGGGTATTTGTCGAAAATCTTAATTGCACCATGTGGAAATATAGTTATTGAGAGAAGTTATGGAGAGAAAGAAGAAGAGTAGTCTGCTACTTCACTACTCCAGTATCCACTGCACTCTTCTGTCAAGGCTACTGTCTCATAATCCTCTAATCTCTTTTTCCTTGATAGAATTCCTTTCATAAACTTTGCGTAACTTAACATTTGCTCTAAGGCCTTGGCGAATGGTATGTTGATTTGCAGTTTCTTAAAGACCTCCAAAAACTTAGCAAACTATTTGTGGTTAGGTTTGTAATATTCATAACGCAATCAAATTGCATAAAAAGTGCGGAAGCGTGGTAAAATCAGAGTTTAAAAATTTACAAACCATATACCCGGATCATCCTTTATGCATAATTATTAATTAAACGAAAAGATAAAGAATAAATCATACCCTTGAAGATCGAGCTTCCTCAGGTACAAGTTCACCTCCAAATCCTTTCGCGTTCAATCTTGAATCCACCGGGTTTGGTTCCTTCCTTTGATCAACGTTAGCCACCCAAATGTTTGGCCTCTAGAGGTGATCCACCAAGGAAGAAGAAAATTCAAGAAGATGGGTGTTTATGGCTCAAACCCTAGTTTTTCCTATCTCTATAGAAAAAGGGTACTCTCCAACAAATTGGAATTATTACGTATGTTAAAAGTCAACAACCCATACCACCCATAATAAGACTCCTCTTATTTATAGATGTGGGCAACCCACCTTAACAATTAAGGAATTGGGTTTTATTTAATTAATTAATTTTTTAATTAATTAAGCTCCCTAATCTTATTAGGGATAATTAATTAAACTCCTTTAACTAATTTTCCTTCCTAATCCAATTAGGAATAAATGAGAGTACTTATATTAAATTAATTCCTAAACTCTTTTAGAAATTAAAATAATAATAATTGTAATAATATTAATAAGACTCCTCTTATTAATTTATATTTAATATTTCTAAAATATTAAATAATAATATTAAGCTATTTAATTTATTCTATCACCATAGATTAAATTAAATATACTTAATATATTATTACGATTATGCCATTAACTTCTTAAATAATTATTCTTCCTTTTTATGGTGTGACCCTTTAGGTTCTCCATATTAAACCGGTTGTGAATAAATCAATTAGAACAATTCTAATCTTATTTAAATAAATAAATTAAACAATTAATTTATTTTAAATAATATTTATTCTACAATAGGATAAGCCTCCCCAAGCGATCAACGACTTTCCAGATAATATAGATTTCAACATTAATCATTAAAGAACCTTTGAGTAAATAGTTACCGTGACAATTCAATCCTTCCACCATACAATGTCCCAATTAAATATAAGACATGGAATTATCACAAGTCTTATTTTATTTAATTATATGTATTTCGATCCTTAAATGCACAACTCCAAATAATGCAAATTAGAAACTCCTTTCTAATTTCATTCGCGCTTCGCCAAGGACTACTGGGTTGTCATTTATCGAATCACATAGGACATTTTCTTCTTTTATTAGAAGTGGTAGATTCTTTATTGATCATACATTATCTCCATGTACAACTTATTATACCCAAGCATACCCTTTGATATACCCTAAGGGTCTTAAGGAATAAGTCAAAGTATAACTCATCATACACAAGATACTATGATGATCTCAAGTCCAAGGATCACTCAGACTACTATCACTACAGAATTCCTATCGACAGCAAATAAAACTCCATTAGGTATTCCTTAGCGAGCCACGCTCAAATGAACTTATTCTCTAATAAGCACCTACATACTTGCTTTAGTGTCTCCACACAAATGATCATGAGATCAATCATCCTCATCCAATGAGCAAAACAACGATGTACCAATCTATCCGGATTCACTAATCCCCAATTTAGTAATCCAACGATTGGGAACTATTTTAGTTTTAAGCTTTCTAAGAATTTAGATCTCATTAGAATGATCATCATCATTATTCTAAAAGCATTGCTTAAAACTATGGGTTTATCACATATTATAAAACAAAGATCATGTAGATAATTAAAAGCCTTTAATAAATTAATACTTTTATTAATAAATGAATAAGATTGTTACAAAGTATATGCTTTATCATCAAACATGATTGGCTTGTGTGCATACTACTTTCAATCTCCCACTTGCACTAAAGCCAATCGTCATGGTATCTTATACTCTTCTTCTCTAAGTGACGATTATCCCGCCGTTGGATAAGCTTTAGTTAATGGATATGTAATGTTGTTCTTGAGAGTCCACTATCTCTATAGTGATTTCCCATCTTTCAATGATTCTAATAATCAAATGAAAGTGCCACAACACATGTTTAGATCCAAGATGAGACTTGGGAACTATTCCTAGTTCTCAGAATGAACTTTTAATCCAAACAATCAACTTGCAGACTTCATTTATAGCTATATACTTTGTCTTTATCACTAAACCAAGAACTTTTGCTTTGTTTGGAACCTTTCCAATTCACGCACACCACTGCTCAAGGTAACACTTTACCTTAAAGTGGATTTTTCGTCATCTTAGTCAATTCGAAAAACTTGAGTCGTAAAGCCCTCTAGTTTTAATTTAGACCCACCATGTTTGCTCACATCCTTAGTGCCTTGGTTAAGAACTTTAAGATGTTTTTCACTAACTCATAGTGAACTTCTCCGTAATATGACCGATCAACATCGTGTCTCAGATATTTCATTGCATACATGATTGTCACTCATGCGATCTCTCTTCTTTGGAGTCTATGGGGACTATTAAGAGATACACTCCATGGCTCATCAACATGAGACATCTCTTTGAGTTTGCCATGCTAAACGACTTTAGCATCAAATGAATATACGTTCCTTGGGTTAAGTCGAGCATCCTCTTAAATCTATCTATATAGATTTATATCCCCAATTAAGATACTCTTCCAAATCATTCATGGAGGAATGTTTAGACAACTTTATCTTTACTTGATTAGTAGCATTGGTATGTCATTCCTTATCCGTAGTATATCAACATATAATACTAGAAATTTCACGACGCTCCTAATCGAACCTTTTTTTGTACACACACTAGAAGTCTTATTTCATCGAATGTAACTCTGGATCATCATCTTCTATATGATGTGTACTCTCATCATCATCATCCATGATGAATCCATACCTCCTAGGTATCTTTGGTACTATTCAGATTTACGATTTGATTGTGGTACAATAGGTCTATCTCTGAGTTCCTCTTATTTGACTTATAGTATTTTGTGGTTCTTGAACTCTTCAAGATCTATTATCCTCCCACTAGCCCCTTTTAATGATAAACACCTTTATCTTAGAAGGAAGCGTGTTTCGTAACAAACACCTTTTGCTAAGTAGAATTATAGAACATATACCCTAAACTTACTTTAGGATGTCCCACAAATCGACACTTGTCAAATCTTGTCCCAAGCTTATCCTTTGAAACCTTTTCACATAAGTTGGACAACCCCTTATCTTAACATACTTAAGATTAGGAATCCTCCCTATCCATAACTTTTATGGAGTCTTCAAATGGATTTGAGGTTACCATTTTCGTAGATATGCAATGTACCATTTCTAGGACATGATCCCTGAAGGATCTTTGGAATGTCGGTAAAATCATTATGGACCGCATCATGTCCAACAAGGTACGATTTTTCCTTTCAGATACATCAATCAATTATTGCGTATCGATCGATGTGTCCATTATGAGAAAACCATTTGAGATGATCTAGAAACTTATTGCACAAGTATTTATTCCTTGATCTAATCAAAGAATCTTAATACTTTGTCAATTTGTTTCATTTCAATTCTTTGAACCTTTCAAATAATTCACACTTGTATTTTAACAAATACACACATTCAACTCTTTGAATGATCATCTCCTTTTCTTATACTAATTTGTTCAATATGCAAAATTATTTTCATGTAAGTCAAGTATACAAAATTTATTAAGTAATATTTCGGTTCTATACAAAACATTATTATTATAAATAGAACAACAATTGTTCTTAATTATAATACCAAAAATTTCATTGTCCAACAATAAAATGGAAATAATATTTTTAACAAGAACTGGAATACAATAACAACTTATTGACTTAATAGATTTGCTCGTAGCATTGCTAAACTATAAGTTTCTATGGCTAATGTTGCAACCTTTGCTTCATTTCCCACACATAGGATTACTTATATTTGTTTAGCTTTCTACTCGCTTGGTCCCTTCATAAATCTATATTTATGATAACCAAAGTCGGTATCCAATACCCAAGTAGAACCTTGACTTAAAGAAAAATTTATTTCAATCATGAACAAAATCAGTATTATAATCAAACTTCACTAAGCTTCTTTGGTTAGCCTCGCAAGATGCTTCTCGCAGTTTCTTTCCAAAGGTCCAGCTTATTGCGGTGGAAGCAAACTCCTTTGCTATCCGTATCGCTTTTGTTCTTATTATCCTTTGTTTATGCCTTTCTATATACCTTCTTTGAATCGTTCTTCTTTTTTCGAAGATCCTTTGGCCCCTACCAAGAAGACTTGATCTTTCTTGGTTGAAAGTGACTCTCAACATTTTTCAACATGTTAAGCAAATCAAATGAAAGTCGATATCTAGCTTGTTCATATGAAAAATTCACAACAATTGTGAAAGGAGTCCGGAGTGAGTGCAAGATCAAATCTTGGCTCAACTCTCCATCCATGACAAAACCCGTTGTCCTAATTGATCAATCAAATTGATTATGTTAAGAACTTTGTCTGCATACTATAGTGCCATTGGCCATTCTAGATCGGAAGAGCTCCTTAGATATCGATATCTATCACCCTACTTTCCTCACCATCAACTACTTGATGTGCGGGAATATAGTAGGAGCATCCATAGTTTCATCGTCGACGTCAAGCTCGTTACTCATGGATGCGAGCATGATGCATCGAGCCAATTGTGCATCATCTTGCCACTTTCTAAAAGTAGCAATGTCTTCCTCAGAGGCATTATTCGCAACCATTGCGCGAGGATAAAGCGATTAAGGACATAAGATAGCTTTTCACCATGAGAACTATTCTCAAATTCCTTAACCAATCCATTTAATTTGGCCCAGTTAATTTAGCATCTAATATGCTTCAAAGATGATAGTAATTTTAGACATTGTAAAATTTCAGTAAATGAATTTGTAATTAACAACATTTTAACATACATTCTTTTATTAATTACCAAAATAATTTAGGTCTTGTTTTAAATTGGTATCTCCCACTATTTTCTTCAAACTATATTACCTCACTTATATAGTTCGGCAAAATCTAATTAAAGATTTGCTAGTGAGAATAAGGATCCCATTTCAAATGTATATAGCCTTGTGGTGACACAACAAACTATATATAAATAAATAGGTAGACAACTTTTGTCAATTACATCAACTATGCAACTCCTTGTATTTTGCCTCTTAGATTATTTTGATCAAGTGGTGGCACATCCGAATCAAAATTATCCAAGTTAAGTCCGACCTAGCACTCCATATATTCAAAAAAGAAAAATATCATCCTTGTGGTGACACAACAAAACAATATTGTTCAATTTTCTTTATAAGCATCAAATGTGATAAATTAACATCTTAAATACTTAATACTTGCCTTGTGGTGACACAACAAACTCATATTAAATATTTAATACTCTATTAATTTTATCATGCTAGAAGCTGACGCTCGATATTCCAAATATCTTTGAACGCTTAGGACTTAATATAAAAATTTTGAGGGGTTTGTTATTAATTTGTCTCATCTTGTTTAACGCGCATGCACACATATATATATATAAAATACGCGCGTATATATTAATGAACATGCTACAAGCATGTTTGCATAATATATATATATATATAGTATAGCATGCACATATAGAATACTATATTCTACCCGGATTGATTATGGACTTTTATTCTAGTTTGGTTCACTAGAGCCACCAAGTGAACCAAAAGGTCAAACCCTAGGGGTGCAAGAAATAATATTTAAATATAACTATTACATTTAAACCTGCTCCATTACAAACGGGTCTTCAAGCGCTTCTTGTCCTTGATCTCTAATTCTTCAAAATTAATTCTAAATATTCCTATTACAAAACTATTTAAAATAAATAGAAACCTTGATCGTAATCGAGGGAAGTACATAGGAGGGAGATAGAATTTACATTAAGAAAAAATTAGAGAAGACGAGGTACGCAGACCCCATTTAATAAAACCCATACATTCATGCATCCAACTAAAATAAAATCCAATCACATTGGTCAATAGTCCATAATCAATCCCATTTATTATCATACACATCACCATATGCATCAATAAATAATATTCATCTCATGAATAATAAACATTTAATATATATATTGATATCATTTAATGGGCAAATTTAGTTAGTATAAAATCTAATTTTGAATCAAAATAAACTCCTTTATTTTAATCCAAATTTAAATCAAAATAAAACTATTTTATTTTAATTTATCCAATTTTGAATAAAATAAACTATTTTATTTTAATCAAAATCTTTAATCAAAATAAACTCCTTTATTTTAATTAATTATGGAATCCAATTCCATGTATATATATATAAAAAAAAATCTTTAATTAAAATAAACTCTTTTATTTTAATTAATTATGGAATCCAATTCCATGTAAAAAAAAAAAATATTAAAGGAAACACGGATTATCTTTTTCCTATTCACAAATAAACTCCTTTTATTTTGAATAATATGAAATCTTATTTCATATTTAAATAAACTCCTTTATTTAAGGAAACATGGATTTCTTTCCTATTCACAAATAAACTCTTTTATTTTGAATAAATAATATGAAATCCTATTTCATATCTAAATAAACTCCTTTATTTAAGGAAAAGAATCCAATTTCAACTCCAATTAGTTATCATGGAATCAAATTCCAACTCTAATTAGTTTAGCATGAAATTTAATTTTAAAATTAAAATAAACCTTTTTTATTTTAATATTAAAATAAACCTTTTATTTTAAGATTAAAATAAACTTTTATTTTAATTATAAAATTATTAAAATTAAAATAAAACTTTATATTTTAATATTAAAATAAACCTTTTATTTTAAAATTAAAATAAACTTTTTTTATTTTAATATATAATTATTATATATATATATATAATATATATATATATATATATATATATATATATATATATATATATATATATATATATATATATATATGTATATATATATTTTATATATATATATAATCTTAAACCATGCACTTATAAAAAAAAAATATTCTTGTTCCTTTATAATTGATATCGCCGATTTTTTTATGGCCCTCGATTTAATCAATGCAGTCAAAATAACAATCATTGGCCAATCATTAACTTATCATGCATCATTAGCATCATTGGCTAATCATGCCATCATTACCTTGATTTAGGATATTAATTAAAAAAACATGGTAATGATTACTTAAAAACAATCATTACATGATTAATGATTACTATAATCATTTTATAATGATTATTGTAATCATTAAGGATTTAATTTTTTTTTTGATTTTAAAATTGTAAATCATCTCGATTTTTAATGCAAGTAACTTTGATTTTTCCGCGACTTCTTTTTTTAAGTTTAAAACGGCATTTAAATCAAGGTTTTTGTTTTTTTTTTTTTTTTTTTTTTTTTTTTTTTAATTTTATACAATAAAATTATGCCCAATTAAATTGTTCTAAACACATATCAATATACATATCAAATTAAAACAATTAATAATTCGCATAAAGGTTTGGCTCTGATGCCACTGTTAGGTTTGTAATATTCATAACGCAATCAAATTGCATAAAAAGTGCGGAAGCGTGGTAAAATCAGAGTTTAAAAATTTACAAACCATATACCCGGATCATCCTTTATGCATAATTATTAATTAAACGAAAAGATAAAGAATAAATCATACCCTTGAAGATCGAGCTTCCTCAGGTACAAGTTCACCTCCAAATCCTTTCGCGTTCAATCTTGAATCCACCGGGTTTGGTTCCTTCCTTTGATCAACGTTAGCCACCCAAATGTTTGGCCTCTAGAGGTGATCCACCAAGGAAGAAAAAAATTCAAGAAGATGGGTGTTTTTGCTCAAACCCTAGTTTTTCTATCTCTATAGAAAAAGGGTACTCTCCAACAAATTGGAATTATATACGTTGTAAAAGTCAACAACCCATACCACCCATAATAAGACTCCTCTTATTTATAGATGTGGGCAACCCACCTTAACAATTAAGGAATTGGGTTTTTTTAATTAATTAATTCTTTTTTAATTAATTAAGCTCCCTAATCTTATTAGGGATAATTAATTAAACTCCTTTAACTAATTTTCCTTCCTAATCCAATTAGGAATAAATGAGAGTACTTATATTAAATTAATTCCTAAACTCTTTTAGAAATTAAAATAATAATAATTGTAATAATATTAATAAGACTCCTCTTATTAATTTATATTTAATATTTCTAAAATATTAAATAATAATATTAAGCTATTTAATTTATTCTATCACCATAGATTAAATTAAATATACTTAAATATATTATTACGATTATGCCATTAACTTCTTAAATAATTATTCTTCCTTTTTATGGTGTGACCCTTTAGGTTCTCCATATTAAAACCGGTTGTGAATAAATCAATTAGAACAATTCTAATCTTATTTAAATAAATAAATTAAACAATTAATTTATTTAAATAATATTTATTCTACAATAGGGATAAGCCTCCCTAGCGATCAACGACTTTCCGGATAATATAGATTTCAACATTAATCATTAAAGAACCTTTGAGTAAATAGTTACTGCAGACAATTCAATCCTTCCACCATACAATGTCCCAATTAAATATAAGACATATGGAATTACCAAGCCAAGTCTTATTTTATTTAATTATATGTATTTCGATCCTTAAATGCACAACTCAAATAATGCAAATTAGAAACTCCTTTCTAATTTCATTTCGCGCCGCCAAGGACTCATTGGGTTGTCATTTATCGAATCACATAGGACATTTCTCTTCTTTTATTAGAAGTGGTAGATTCTTTATTGATCATACATTATCTCCATGTACAACTTATTATACCCAAGCATACCCTTTGATATACCCTAAGGGTCTTAAGGAATAAGTCAAAGTATAACTCATCATACACAAGATACTATGATGATCTCAAGTCCAAGGATCACTTGACTACTACTATCACTACAGAATTCCTATGACGACAGCAAATAAAACTCCATTAGGTATTCCTTAGCGAGCCACGCTCAAATGAACTTATTCTCTAATAAGCACCTACATACTTGCTTTAGTGTCTCCACACAAATGATCATGAGATCAATCATCCTCATCCAATGAGCAAGCAACGATGTACCAATCTATCCGGATTCACTAATCCCCAATTTAGTAATCCAACGATTGGGAACTATTTTAGTTTTAAGCTTTCTAAGAATTTAGATCTCATTAGAATGATCATCATCATTATTCTAAAAGCATTGCTTAAAACTATGGGTTTATCACATATTATAAAAACAAAGATCATGTAGATAATTAAAAGCCTTTAATAAATTAATACTTTTATTAATAAATGAATAAGATTGTTACAAAGTATATGCTTTATCATCAAACATGATTGGCTTTGTGTGCATACTACTTCCCCACATAAATCTCACAGATATAGGCAACTTGCTTAACTTTATTCTCGGCCAAGGAATCAATTTTCTTTGCCATAGCTGCCAATTGGGCTGATAATGCTGTGATGACATCCACCTCTAATAACCCAGTAACTTTTGGTTGAGGCATTCTGGCTTTTGGATTCTTAAAATCATTCACTGTCATGGTCTCAATAAGCTCATAAGCTTCTTCATAGCTCTTAACCCATAAAGCTCCTCCTGCAGCGGCATCAATGATTGGCCTAGACTGCCAACCCAACCCATTGTAGAAAGTATTAATGACCATCCAGTCAGGCATCCCATGGTGAGGGCATTTTCTTATCATCTCTTTGTATTGCTCCCAGGCCTCATACAATGATTCTCCCTGCTGTTGCTCAAATTGACCCTCATTTTCGTTGTCTTAGCCATAGGAAAGAATTTGGCTAGGAATTTTTGGGCTAAGTCCTCCCACGTGGTTATTGACCCTGATGGTAATGAATGGAGCCCACTTCTTGCCTTCTCCCTCAAAGTAAAAGGAAACAGTCTAAGCTGCACTGCATCATCTGATACACCATTATACTTGAAAGTGTCACATATCTCAATAAAACTCAGCAAGTGCTCGTTAGGATCATCAGTAGGAGCACCCCCAAATTGAACCGAATTTTGTACCATCTGTATTGTTCCCGACTTAATCTCGAAGGTATTTGCTGCTATGGCTGGCCTAACTATGCTAGACTGTAGCTCATTTATTTTTGGCATAAAATAATCCCTTAAAGCCCTATGTTCTTCTCTATGTTCTTCTGCCATATTTTTGAAGTTTCAGTGTTCTCTTGTGTAGTAGAATTACGTGCACTCACTCTCCAAGCTTTACCGTTGATATTGTCTTGCTTAGGCACCAACTCAGAGTTTGAAGATCGAGTGTGCATATACTATCCATAAGTACCTAAAACGCAAAGAAAAGTAAAATAGAAATGAGATAAGATAAGAATTGTTCAAGTCAAATAAAATTTAACTTAAGTTGATGACGATAGTAATAAAAATAAAAAAATATCCCCAGCAACGGCGCCAAAAACTTGTTGGCTTGTTTCAGGTTTAACAAAACAATCACACTCGTGCAAGTATACACGGTCAACAAGTAATATAGAGTAAGTTAAGTATCGTTCCCATAGAGAAAGGAAATTATTTCTAATCTATCATGCAATGACTTTATAGCTATTTCTGAATGCTTAAACGATCGACTAATAGGCAAATTAAAAACTGAAATAATTATCAACACAAAACAACTGATTAAATAACGAAGAGATTCAATTTGGAAAGATATGGGACCCTAACTTCACCTATTGCTTCATCCAGGTTATACACCTCTTGTTTAACTTGATTAATTATGATGGACTTCCAGTCGAGAGCACGAAAGTGAAACATGACTATTTTTTAATACACCAAGTCCATGTCACACAAAATCCACAAAAGATATAGAATTCATATGAACATCAATATTACTTAACCCACTATATGTCTATGTGAATTAAAAGTAATATCAATTTAAGCACAAGCTCTCTCAGTGACTACATATGGCAAACCGGTATATGTCTATCAGGATTGCAAATAAAAAAATCTAACAGATGTAAATTTCATGAACATATGCCAACAAGATCAGATCTGAACTTATATTTCCTTTTTCAATTCCATACAAGTTATCAGGGTAGATGGTGATCGAACAACCAAGAAATAAACACAACCAAGTTTGGCAATCCAACTATAATCATTCAAGCATCATAACAAGGCATATGAAACTGAACTACACAATAAGCTCCATTAGAATCCCATAATGGTGGTTAGTTCATCTCTGAATCAACAACCACTATGGGATATAAACCAAGCATGAGAAGATTCAATGAAAACAAAGAGATTAAATAGAAGAGAGAATGTAAATCTGTTCAAACTCTTGCTCAAAGTCAGCTTCCAACTCAATTCATAACCACAATCGATCCAAAGTAAAATTTTACTAATCACAAGCTAATAGATCTAAAGAGAGAAGCAAAATAGTAGTAGTAGCTATGTAATCTCTTTAGCTCTCTAAAAACCCTAAAAAGGAAAATATAATTGCTGATAATAATAATGTCTCGTAACAAGCAAATACATCCTTATAAGGAAAATATGCTTCAGCAGATTCTAATTAAAAAGTTAATTTTTTATCTAAGTCTAAGCTGGCCTGGCGCTGGGCACATAGAAGGATTCAGCACGCAGGCGCGCCAGTTGACTTCTGGAATATTCTGGCTGCAGTGCCGCCGACCTTGACTTTAATGATGGCGTGGCTGCGCGGTTGCTTCCTACTGCCTTCTACTGCTGGTGTTCTGCTGCTACATTAATGCTGCTTCCTTCTTATTCTTTCTTCACTTGCTTCCTCATTCTTCACTTAACTTCTAGATGCCCTTTTCACATGCATTAGCTCATCTACATTCTTCATTCTAGCATAAGCTCACCATGCCATGCCATTACCATGCCTTTGGAGTTTCCTTGATGTAACCTACAAAACAAACATAAAAAGCAATTAAACAATACTAAAAATACTTAAGTTTAAGCATAATTCTAGCAAGTTGATAACCAATAAGTAGGTCTAAAACCTTCTTATCATTGTCTCCCCTATCCTAACATATTGTCTCTTTTATGTTAATTTCTTTAATAGAAGAAGATTGACAAATTGGTTCAAATGGATTATGTTCGACTCATCAGTTGCTCCTATCTTCCCTGACACCAATACATTTAGTTCCACCACCATTTTTATGAGAGTATCATAAACGATCATTTACCCACTCCATCTTGAATCTCCCCTAAAAAACAAAAAAAACAATAATAAAACGAAGTCTAAAATGATTATTTCCATAGTTGTTAGAATTTTATGATATATTCAAGCATGATGCATGATTCATCATTCAGGGTTTTTCGATACATGATATGATTAAAGATTTAACAAATATGTTGTTTTCATTGTAGTTCTTTCTTCGAATCATTGAATATTCATGTTTTCTATTTTATTCTTTTGCTTATTAAAAGTGCTTTATACTTTGTGCCACACAAGATAGTATTATAGGGTTGCCAAACTTTGTTATGGATTGCATGCACAATGCTGTCATAGGAAATGAACATAGTAATTTTATTGGAAAAGAATGCTCAACTGAAGGAAATTGTTTAATAGAATGCTCAACCGAAGGAATCCATTCTGATGACATTCTTGAGAGAAGTGCTGCTATTTTCTGCAAGAATTTGGAATTTGGTCATCAAATAGTATGGTTTCAGGCTTATCTAATACAATCCCTCATTGTCCAGCATCTATACGCCAAAGCAGAGGAATTGAATCAACTAGATCGGGAAATTTTAAAAATGTTAATGAAAATGTCAGGATGTGGTCTTCTAAAATAACTTCCAATGAGTTTGAATCATGTGGTGAAAAGGATGTTTTGTCTGAGAAGCACAAGACCGTTCTTAATTCAACTTTAAAAACCTTTGTCATTGTCAAGGTTGAACCTTTAGATAACAATGAGGCAGACAAGAATGCTTTAGATAAACCAACAGCAGAACCTGAGGTTAGAATATCACTTAATTTGTTGGTGTTATCAAATTCTTCAACAAAGTCCTGCCTAGTAATAACTGATCGATATTTTTCTTTAATCTTTTGCAGCAATAAGCCCCAGATCTGATGTTGGAGAACTTAGCTAAAGTGTCCATTTCTGTTTCTCACAAGCGGATTGTACAGGATATTATCAACATCTCATAATGAAAATTAATCTTCATGGGTCACAGAGCATAACAGGATTTTGTTTTGCCCATTTTCTATTTCTACTGTAATTTTGTTTGTTGATTTCGTCATTGCTTCCAATTTATCCACTTAAGATTTTCCATATAGACCTTAATTATTCAAATGACATATATAATATGTGTTTCTCGTTTCTCTTTATTTAATGTCTCTTCTCTCTGTTTTGTCATATTTCTCCTTCTACTTATTGTGACCCTTGGGTTGTGGTTTAAAGCAATGTGGATCTTCTAGCCTATTGAACTGGTATCAGCTTCATGCCTTCTCCTAGAGTGATTTTTAAAAAATAGTATAACTCTATGATTTGATGTATGCAACATAGATTTTAGCTTGAATTTTTTTTCTCCTTGTAGTTTTTGCTGAGACTAAAACATAACAATTAAAAGCTATGAAAAGTGTTTACATATGGATTGGATGAAGTTGAACAACAATCCAGCGTATATAGTAGGTCTTAAGGTTATTTGTGTCATTACCTAGAAAATGCTTAATACTACTCTCAGTTCTCTATCAGGCCATCCCTCAAAACAAATTTCCAAGATTTACAAGAAAGGGTCAGTTCTCACAGAACAGGCTTATGTTTTTCTTTTGTTATTGATTAACGAGAAGACAAAACAACGGGATGTATTACATCATTTTCTTATAAATTTATTACCACATAATATCTGTGACGCCCCTAAAATAGGTCTACACAACCAATCCTGGGTCGCCAAATACGTGTTACAAAATTTAAATACAACTTCATTTACACAACTATTGAATTGTCGTGCAAAATAAGACAAAACATAAACTGTGAGTTTTAATATGCATATTGTCTTGTAGACAATATCCAAATTCACACAAAGTCCTCATTATAATTATTATCATATTATTTTATAAAATAGTGAGGACTACTATAACAACCATCTTGGACCATCACTCCATTCCCTGACTAGTCCCAGCTATATTCTCATTTCATGAAGAGAACAATGAAAAAAAAGGATGAGCTCAACTAGCCCAGTAAAGAATATTATGACTAAGATAATGCAGAATAAATTATACTTAGTCCTCAACAGTATAAAAACTGATAGAATACAATAGACAACAAGTTTAGATCAACAACTGCAGCGGAACAAGCAATCCATTAGACGAGTCAAGTAGAGCATGATGTCTACTATCTTCTATGATTTAAAAGTTCATCATCAATATTTTATCTCTTTAACACAACTCAATAAATATTTCACATCAGCAAATTATCTATGCACTACGGACGAAGGATATTCATTAGTGTTACATCCACGAATTATCCATGCACTACAGGCAAAGGATATTCGTTAGTATCACCAATGGTCATGATTATGCCAAACAACTGTCCATATATGCACTATGGGCCAATAAGGACTTTCACCACATCATTTGTTTGTAACATTACATGTCATAATTATACCAATACATAATTCCTGGTTATAATTATACCAATTAACAGTCTATCTATGCATTACGGGCCAAAGATGACTTTCACCACAATATAAGCATGAGGATGATGACAATGATATAAAAAAATGAATCAAGTGAGATCAAGGATAAATATTAGAGATTTATAATTCAATTTATCCATAGTTCAAGAATATCCAAATTGTCAACATGATAATTAATTGTGGAATAAAATTCAAGAATGATATTTATGTATCAAAAATAATTTGGACAGAAAAGAAACCAATTTTTGTCATGAATAGTATCTCGTGCATAGTATCGTATGAATAGTGCCATATGAATAGTACGTATGAATAGTATCGTATGAATAATATGTATAAATAGTGCCGTATGAATAATACTATATGAATAGTACCCATGAATAGTATCATGAGTGAATAGTACCTGAGTGAATAGTACCCCATGAATAGTACCCTGAATGAAAATATTGAAAGTTACTAAGAAAGTTCATACCAATATTCCAATAAAATGATACTAGATGAAGCGCAAAATTTAAGGATATTCTACTAATTTCAAAGATTATAGAAGCGATACTTATCAAAATAAGTGTAGATTTAGGAATATGAAACGAAATAATATTACTTACATACTATAGAGTATGGAATAAAATAATATTTCTTACGAATATTAAACAAAAATAATATCCTTTACGAATACTGAACGAAAATAATATTCCTTACGAATATTGAACGATGATAATATCCCTTACGAATATTGAACAAAAATAATATTCCTTACGAATATTGAACGAAAATAATATTCCTTACGAATATGAAAAATAATATCTCTTACAAATATGAAATAAATAATACCCCTTACCTTAGTAGGAGAGTAAATATGACTGGTATAGCGGAGATATTCTTGAAGAAAAATTTAACTATTTACTATAATCAAAGTATCGTTATGCTCAAAAGAAATACGCACTATATTATAGAAGAAGAATTCTCTGATTCTGGTGTGATTTTCATTTCTTAACTAAGAATCCTATTTATAGGAGAATGGCAGGGCACTATTTAGGAATAATCATGGACGCACGGTAACATTTCACGTGTGTTGGGTAAAATCTAGTTACGCACAACACGCAAGTATACGTGGTCAACAAGTAATAAAGTGAAAGTAGAGTATCGTTCCCACGAGGAATTGTTTAATAAAAATCACCAAGTACTAACCCGTAACCAACTCAATCTTATTTAAACGAATGAATTTCAAATTATATAATTAAACTACTATTAAGTTCCACTAGTTAAATTAAGATTACGGAGATTTAAGATCACAACTTCACTTATTACTTCATCTAAGTTAACACACTTCTTATCAATTATTCTCTATTCTGAATTGTTAATTAAGAACACTAAAGCAGATAAAACCACCTCTCGATGCATAATACCCATACTCACTTAAATCCACAGATGATAGAATTAAGCAAGACACCCTAATTAACTAATCTACTATATCTCTATGTGAATTACAATTAAAAAGGATTTAAAGCACAAGTTCTCTATAAGATTACATATGGCGTAAAGGCATATCTCTATCATAAACATGAATCATGAATTCCATCTATGCAGAAATCATAAACATATGCTATCATGATCAGATCTAAATCTAAACTTTATCTCTCGAGTTCATATAGATTATCACGGTAATTGATGGCCAATCAATTAAACAATTAAGTCCAAATCACAATAGACAATCCTCATAATAGAACATAATAATTGATAGTGAATCATATTAAAATAAACTACATAATAAGATCCATTGTAATCTCAAACAAAGAATTAGTTCATTGAATTAAAACTAAGAATCCACACTTGAATACACATTAAAAGATAAGAATAAAATTAAGTAAAAGAAGTGAATTTGTTGTCGGCAAATTCGTCCTCCGCCTCGCTCTTGATCTTGATCTCCAATGGCTTCCAAGTGCTTCAATCTCCAAATCTCATAAGAACTAGTGTTTTCTCCTATTCTACTCTAATCTAATCTAATGGAATCCTTTCTCTTCCCTCTAATCTATGTGGTCCTCCTCCTTTTATATGTCTCTTTATATGTCTTTAAGTCCTCTTGGAAGTCCTTGAGTCAATCGGATCGAACTAATCCTTCTTAAACTCAAATTCGGACAAAAAATGACTTTTCTGTGCGTACCTCTGCCCTGACGGGGGGGGGGGGGGGTATAGGGCTAAAAGGGCCCGCCCCGGCGGGGGTCCCTACTATTTTGTAACTTGTATGCCGCCCTGGTGGGTTTTGTGAAGGAAAGCCATACGACGGGGTCCTTTTTACCACGCATGTCCTCACGGTAAAATGGCCATAACCTTTGATCCGGGAGGAGTTATGGGTCCTGCCACCTATCAAATCGAAGTTATCGACGAGATCTATAACTTTCATTCTTTAAGAATTGTGAAATTCTGGCTGGAACAAGATCGAAATTGAGCTTGAAGTAGATGTTGTGTAAATTGCAAGCATGAGAACTCTTAGCTTTGATCTTCGTTGTTAAAAAGGCCATAACTCTTGCATCCGAACTTCGATTGGGATGATTCAAGATGTTCCGGAAAGCTAAGAAGAAGCTCTACAGTATAATTCAAGTTCCAAGCCAAAAACATGCATCCAACTTGGTGTTAAAAGTCCTGCAATCTCCCCTTCTTGTATTTGTTTGCATATTTTAGTCCAAAATATGTCCGAATTGCTTTTCCTTTATTTTTCATGCCAATTTTATGTCATAACCTACAAAATAACATGAAATGTATGAAAAGTAACTATGAAACATTGGTTTAGGAAACTAATTTAAGTAATAGATACCGGATAAGTAGGTATAAAACCTACTTATAAAATACCCACTAACTTAAACCGTTGCTTGTCCTCAAGCAAAAACATAAAACAATAATGCTATGCAATGAAAATAATCTACATGCCTACGAATCCAGCAGTAATGAAAGAAACAAGTCTATTCAACCGGCCTTAGAGAAATCAAGTAAACATGATAATACATCATATCAAAACTCATCAGTAACTTTCCAATCAATCATCAAATCTTAGACTGTTATCACTAATATAGTGTGTGTGTGTGTGTGTGTGTGTGTGCTCCACAACAATGTTAACTGATATAAAATCAAATTTAACACATAACAAGTCTCTTCGAAGGCATCATACAGTGTAAACTCAAGAAATCCAAAAACAAGCTAGATCCAACTAAAATCAAATAATTACTAATATCGAGGGTTAACATGGGATACTTATGCTTTATTTTTCATCTACGGAGGCTTTTTGCTCTTATTTCCTATTTTATTCATTTTTTTTGGTTTATATACACATAGCTATCCAATGTCTTATTCCCTTAGGCTTTTCAATGCTACCTTAACGAGCTTTCGACCAACGACTCCTAGACCATTAAGACCTTAGGGCGCTAAGTGTAAAGACAATCCCCTCAGGCTTACTTACTCAAGTAACAAAGGCTACAAAACTAGACAAGCACACCACGATGTTTATTCGTACTTTTTTTCTTTTTTTTTATATAGCTTATATACCCCAAATATTTTCCCAAACTTAGGTTCTTGTCTAACTTTAGCCATCACTACTTATTCTTGTTATTCTTTCATTCAAACTAGAATTATCCTTTAGAGTCCCATTATGTATCACTTTAAACTCAATCAATCAACAAGTTGTTTTTATTGTACTATCCTTATTATACAAGTTTCAAACGGAAAAAGACTCAATTCTTAACAAGAAATCACATCAAAGCTCTAATAGTCAGTACTATACTTGTCTACCCAATTCCAATCTCATCATTGGCCAAAACAAACAGTAAATATTAAACAGCTGGACTCATGCAAGATGTACTAAATGTTATATAAACATAATAAACTAACTACTATTTTTTAAAATTTTCAATTGTTCATAATTTTTTTTTTAATTTTTTTACTTTAAAAAACTGAATGCAAAAACTAAATGTAACTATACGAACTACAATGTAAATAATTAACTATATGAAATACGACACTAAAATTCCCCCAAACTTAAACTATACATTCTCCTCAATGGCTGAAATAGAAAAAAGTAAAGCAAAGGACTTCTCTGAAAATATAGCAATCCTCCTCCTTGTCCGCTAAGTTTGGAGAATAGGTTAGGCACATGGAACAAATTGGGCACCACACTTGAATTTGACTTGCATAACATTTTCATAATCTTTTACCTGTCCATTGAACCTCCAATACCTGCAATGATGAGAGACAAAATGGATTAGAATAACACTTGGATTGGTAAGAGAACTTAATAAGCAAATTAATTTCTATCTACTAAATAAACTAGTAAAACATATAAATATAAAAATTCTTGGGTTGCCTCCCAGTTAGCGCTTGAATTACAGTCTTTTTGCCTGACTTTGTCTGGTCAACGCTATCCAATTCCTCTTCGATAATTGAGAAACCCTCCATCCATAGAAAATAATATAGCTTTTGGTACACTACTACAAAATCATAAAAAGACAACACTTAAAAGATGATGTTTTTATAAAAAAACGTTGTGGTGTTTTTTTTAATAACGTTTTTTAACAAAACATTGTAGATACATATAAAAAAACGTTATGTATTTATATGAATTTTTTTCGATTTTAAATAGATAATGTTTTTAAAATAAAAACGTTATATATATAAAAAACACGGAGCAATAAAAACGGGGAAGTTTTTGAGGAATTGAAGTCACAGACTCACGGCTTCTCTAAGTACCAATGTTATTGATAACACTACTCATTTTGTCAAAATCTCTCTCCATAAACTTGAGTTCAGGCCTGACATGGTTCATAAGGATACCATCTCTGACTAAGATCAACCAACCATGTTCCGATAAGCCCTAACCCTAGAAGATAATGGCTCGACAAAGTCATACAACCGATGCGGGTTTGATTTCATGTGTCGACCTGAGCGAACTTGGTGCGGGCAAAGAAGGTTGGCTCGTCGAAAACCCTAACCTCCTATCCGCCCTCGACACCCATTCTCTCGCCCTAGCCAACCGCTCCATTGTCCTCCTTCTCGAATGGTCCAACAACGCTTCTGATGCGTTAAGTTCTTGGGTCAGGATCCGACCTAATCTCTCCCCAATCGAGGCCGAATACATCTCTGCCATTGAATGGTTGGTGTTTGATGATGTTAGGGTTCTTTCCCTGGGTACCTCGTGTGGGTATTTGTTAATTTACTCTCTGAATGGCAAACTTATTCATAAACAGGTAAAATTCAGTTTAGATTTTATATATGCAACTGTATGTGTATTTGTGCATATATGTGGGATTAATTTGTGATCACTGTGTATTTTAATTAGCAAAACTATGTGTCTTTTTAAGGAGTTAATTGACTGTCGACAAAATTTTTGAATGATAAGAGGAACAATTGCTAGTGTTAGGGGTATTTTTTTGATATGTGGTTCTTTGTTGAGCTCCGAGAGATTATCAAAAATTAATACAGAGTTGTAGAATTAAAGATGCCTTAATTCTGTGAGTGTATTGGCTGGATATTGTTTGTAGAATAAAATTTTGATTTGTAGATTTGTTTTGAATTTGAAGTATGGAGCTTTCGTTCTGTACTAATTTAGAATTTCACTAACTTCTTCCCAGTCATCTTTTGTGAAATAAATATTTAGTTAAAAGAAAAGATAAAAATGTTAACTTCTTTTCCTTACCTAACACTTACTAATTTTATATGGAACATAACAAAGAAATAATGATTTACTCTAGACTTTTGTTAATCCCTCGCCGTAATGATATCTTAAGGTGGTCGAATGGACGTATAAAAATAAAATTCTAACAAGAGGATGTAATGGTCAAATTTGATGTTTTGAGATTTAAAGAAAAGAATAATAGAGGGTGGATGTGAAAATCAAATTATTTTTACTAGTTGTCATTTGGTATCGATCTATCATGAAGATATGGAGTGATATATAAATTTTAAGACCCTATAATAAAAGAAGTTCCAGTTGTTGATCATGGGCTGATGGATAAGCTTGCTGCTGAAAATGAGAAACTGAAGGTGAGAAGGCTAATTTCACCCATTTAATTTTGCTTCAGGATGCAGTCATGATCTATTGATTAATACATTTCAAGCACGATTTATTGAATTTATGCATTTCAAGCATCTTCCTGGATATGTAATTCTGTTTGATAATGCATTTCTTGTAAATAAATGCAGTCTTTGGTTAGCTCGCTTGAAGTGAAAATTGGTGAAACAGAGAAAAAATATGAAGAGACAAATAAACTTAGTGAGGAGAGGTTGAAGCAAGCGTTGGAGGCAGAGTCCAAGCTAGTTCAGTTAAAGACGGCTATGCACATGTTATTCAGAAAAGGAGTCAGATTCGTCTTTGAACTTTCAGTAGATTATTGGTATTTATTGTTGTTTTCTCATATGCAGGCTTGAAGAAAGAGTCTCTGACATGAAATCTAAGAACCAAATCTTGCAGCACGCATTGGTAACTTCACCTTTTAAAAGAGGGTTAAAATATCCACCAACCCCGACAACCAAGGTGAATATCTGTTGCAAAATAATAGTGTTCTTCCTTTTTATCCCTCATACATTGGGTTCAGTCAAGGAAAACCTGTAGCAACCTTTATAATTTATAAATGCCTTATCCGCTGGAAGTCTTTTGAAGCCGAAAAGACCAGTGTATTTAAATAATCTCTTACATGTGATGGAGGAACTACAAGTTTGGAAATGTGGGTAGCTATGAACTTCTTTAAGTAAAATAGATATACTAATACATTGTTGGTGCTTTTGCTGCATATTATTTTTTCATATATATATATATATATATATATATATATATATATATATACTCCACTTAAGATTTGTCATCTTGGTAATCAGGTTGCATCATATTATGGTTTGTCTGTCTCCACTACACACTGTATGGTAGGTTCCATGGTTGGCTTCGGTCTTATTTATGGTGGACCTGGGGCTGTTTTCTGGAATTCATTGGCAAGGGTGACTTCATCGTGGATCATCTCACCTATGATGGGAGCAGCAATGTCATTTCTTTTCTACAAATTCATTCGTAGGGTATGTTCTTGCTATAAAGACTTAAAACAATAGCTAGATCATTGTATTTATTCTGTTTAATGATAAATCGGAACAACTTGCCTGCCTATGGCTTCTAAAACAAACTTATAGTATCCTCCTTATGACTCTGGCTGCAACTCTATTATGTTATCATAAAATACTAAAGTGACTTGGAAAACAGGAGGCAATGCAACCTAAGAATCTTTTTGTGACATCTACACGTTCTAACCCATTATAGCCATTTCTAGTTTGTTTACAGTGCTCCAAATCCAGAACAAGCAGCTGCAGCTGCAGCTGCAGCTGCAGCAACAACACCAATTGTCGTCTTTATTGGTGTTACTGCAATCTCTTTTGCAGCTTTCCCTCTAAGAAAGATACTCTCTATAGCTCTTGCTCAGGCTTTAGCCTATGGCAATGTGGGTGCAGTCCTATTTGATAGAATTATCCATAAACAGCTTGGTCTCACCTCCTTGTGAAATCCGTAAACGGATTATACAGGTTATGGAATTGCATGATCTCCCCAAGCAGGGTCTTGGCTATAAAAATTCTCATGTGAGACCTGGCAACCATAATAGGCACTGGGCAATTATGCTAATTCATAAAAATTCTACTCTTTTTACTATGATGCAGAAAGAATCTCAATTGTAAGCTTTATGCTAATTCATTATCTGGAGTAGGAGTTGCATCAAGCTTATACCATGTTTCAAGAAGCATCTTTATTTCAATTGATTAAATCTGCTTTTCCGTTTCCTAGTTTCTAACCTTTTACTATCAGGGGAGTGAGGTATCATGAACCCGAGTACTGGAAATTTGGTGCAGAAGGAAACAAGAATTTCTGTCATGCTACAGGACAGCTGTATGCTATTTTGAAAGATTTAGCTACTTATATATCAATAAACCAGTAAGTGGTCGATTTACTTGTGGAAAATAATGCATCTTTATTAGTAGTTTCCTACATCTGATTACTTGTGATTATGTAGGCATGTACTACACAAGTATGCTAATGAGGATGTCTCGTTGGGATCATGGTTTATTGGATTGGATGCAGAGCATATACATTATCAGAGATAGTTTGGTTAGGTAGTAGCTTAATTTTATGGATAGTTTGGTTTATTTTTTGGATGCATGCAATTAAATTCACAATTCAATATAGTAGTAATTTATATTGAAAAGTGTATTTGAGATGCATATATGGATTGTTTGGTATATATTTTGTGGATGTAATAATTTGAAACTGTAAACGAATGGTATTATTGGGATGTATTTTGAATGGTTGATACATTTTGGCTTTAAATTTTAATGAGAATTTAGACCTTTTAGCTATATATCATGGCACTAGCATATTGCAGGTGCATTGGTAATATAGGTGAACCACAACTTTTTTTTTTTCTTTTTTTTATCTACAACATTTTAAAAATGTTGTATATTTGTATAAATAAATGACACCTAAATAGACGACACATTATAAACGTTGTGTAAATGTGCCTAAACGTTGTCTGATATATTAAATTACAACATTTTTAGCCAGAAAACGTTGTGGAATCATACCTTCTACAACATTTTCAAGCATCTACTAATTTATGGAAAATAAATCTACAACGTTCTTTTCTTAAAAAACATTGTCTAATGTGTAACTACAACGTTTTAAAAACGTTGTGTAAGGGTGTCAAATAGATGACACTCTTAACCACGACGTTTTTCTGATTAAAACCACAACATTTTTTTCGCGTTATCTATTTACTGTTTTGTAGTAGTGGTAGGTTCCCATTTGTGATGGCCAATGCATCAAGGTTACCTAGCATGCTCTGATTTGGTATGATCTCAATCAAGAATGTCCCACAGCTAGGTTTTTTATCCATTGTGTATGTGATCACTTTGGGGCATGGAAGCTTGTCACGCACAATGGGCTCTTCGTCTATCTTCTCTTTCTCGTCCCACCATGGATTCAAAATTGTACTCGCTCTTATGTCATCAAGAGCTTCTCCGATGACATGACTACCAAGTGGGCATGATTTTGCAAATTTGACTAACTCTTTGATCTTTGGTGGAGACCCATTTAGATCTCCCTCGACCTCTATTTCATTATCCCCAATTATCTCCACACTTCCAATATCTTGTGGCTCATCCAGTCGCTAATTTGGTTTGGGTTCTCCGTTAATTTCGTCATCCATGTCATAAAGCCAAGTGTTTGGAGGAAGGTTGCTTAAGGCTTTGGTCATTTGCTCTATCTGATCCGCAAGATTTTGAATTGACCTCGCTTGATTACTCATCTTCTCCTCATCTGCTATAAACTTGGACAATAATTCCCCCAGCCTTGAATTTTTTGTTTCAGTCTCGGAAGCCATGTATTGAGGACCATTAGTTGAGGTAGTGACGAGTTGTTCCATTCGATTATTAAAACTTTGGGTTGACACCTCTTGGCTAATCCTCATCTCCTTTAGGTCTTCTATGCCCTTCAATATTACATCCATAGGATTTGGCTTTTCTTCTTGTGGTAATGGAGGTGGACATGAAAATTCCAGTGTGTATGATGGATTTGGAGCGTAATGTTGGTCATCATAATTGTAGCTCAATGAAAAATTCGGCTGATACCCCCAATCTTGGTGATATTTAGGATCAACATAGTTGTTGAGGTAATCACCACTATATTGTACCGGTTCAAAACTGACGGTGCATTAACGACTTTGGTGGTTGCCATCACAATAGTCACACGTAACTTCCATCCTTCGACTCCTTTGGGCTACAATAACGTCCAACGTCCTCGAAAGTTCTTCAATCTGTGCTGATATTGTGGAAAATGCATTAAGTCCATCAATCCATGTTTCCCTTGGTTGAGTCATGTTTGCCATCCTTCGACTCCGTTGGGCTGCGATAACCTCCAACGTCCTCAAATTTTCCTCAATTTGTACTAACTCTACAGAAAATGTATTAAGTCCATCAATCCGTGTTTCCCTTAGTTGAGTCATGTTCGTGTATGGCCATTGATACGTAAAGTCATTGTAACGACCCCAAATTTCATACAATTTAATTCTCGACTTCGGTCGTTAATAATACATTCAACCTCTAATTTTACATCATTAAATGATAATACAACCATTGAAATTTGCGGAATAATTAAAAATTTCTATTACAAACTATCCTCGTTCTCAAAACCTTCAACCTTTACATGTAAATATCTCAGAATCATTTTAATACTACAATAGTTTACATCGCAAAACGATATTACAATTCAACATTAATACGTTATTCAGAACCTTAAACATGGTTCAAATAATAATAACACAACCAAAGTGTATAAATCTTCAAGTATCACATCTGATTCATGTCTTTCAAGTAACACATAACTTTACCTTGAATTTTGAACCTGCAAAAGTTGTTATTTGCAAGGTTGAGCTCGACTGATTTCAATGAAAATCTAATAGTTTTCACGCATCACATAAACACATAATAGCATGCTCAACATATAACATACATGCTACGGTTCATATAACAAGTATAAAGATTGAGTCCTTACTCAATCAAGACATGTTTAATCAATCAACATAGTCATAAATTGACTTTAACATTTCATACTTTCAACATATATATAACACATCATGCTCTTCGCAATAAAGATTTAAAACAGTTAATCATCAAGTTCACATAGCAAATAGGAACTAAAAGACTTGCTTGATCCGTAGTTTATGAACTACGACTTAACTGCTTAACGCTTATCTGTACTTCGTGTATTCCTACATAGTTATATTATCATGGATTCACATCCATTAGTCATATATTTCATATATTCTTAATATAATTGTAACGTTACATTGTTTCCTAACTAGGTTTGTAAAACATTCATTTCACTTTCTCATCATACTCTTAGAATAGCTAGGCATGTATAAGTATACCTTAACCATCCGTACTCGACTTCAAATAGGTTGTGATCTATTTTCAAGTTCACATTCAAATTACTTAGCTCCATAATGATTTATTTCAATCAATAAGGCTTAACAACTTTCTTTAACAAGATTTGATGTCATAAGTTTTTAAACCATATATTGGTATTAATAAGCCTCTAATAGCATGTTCACATGTATCTATCTCATTTCCATGGACATAGCATAGTTCATACTTTTAAAACATGCTTAATAACTTATGTCATGCTTAACTAGTTGAGTGCACATATCATTCATGTTTTAATACTTAATTTACAAAAGATAATGGAGTTTGTCTTTGAAATCATTTTATCATTAATGATGTAGTATAGCACATATAAGACAACTTTTAAAAACTCTTATCATAAGTAACTAAGTCATGATAACGTCTTCTCAAATTCAAAACCTACCTAATGTAGCATTTATGCAGCTTAGTTCTATTATGTCAAGTTTCTCTTGAAAACTTTTCTAACACAAGGTCTAACAAGTTTTATCTTGAACAAGAAACTATAAACACCATATCATGCTTATTTATATTTGAACTCAATCATGTATATAAACCACTAAGTTCAGAACTTATAGAACATAAGTTTCCACAATGTTTGTTTTTTTTTTCAAAATCTTTAAGTTTCTTTTCAAAACACATACTAAGTCATGCCAATGCTTTCTATTATGAGCAAGGAAATTTTATATGTCATGTATTATATCATGCATTTTCATGTTACATCACTTAGAATAACATATTCCATCATCGGGAGCACTATATATACTTGTGTATGTGCTCGATCGATGCCCTCCGATCATCTCCGAATACTTAACAATCACTAAGATGACTATTTTGACCCTTCCTAAAAGCCTCAAATTAAAAACCTTAAAGAACAAAGGTTGTAGGTCTATTTGTCCTCGTTCTGGATCATCTTGAATCATCTCAATCAGCGTTCGTATGAAAACGTTATGGCTATTTTAGTAAAACATATCCTGTCAGATTTTTTTTCCAAAATTGGCTAGGTAGACTACCCCCCCCCCCACCGGGGTGGGGGTTTTTGTATTAGGGGGGCCCGTTGGGCGGGGGTGTCCCTTCTACTAAATCGTGAATTTTGATCCCGAACACTACAGAAAGCCAAATTAGGCCTACAAACTCCTTTCTAATCATCATAACATGAGTTATACTCATCCAAATGAGTTCATTTTCGATTCTATGGGTTTGTAACTCATAAAACTACAACATTCCAAATACCCAACAATTAACATAAACATTAAATAACCTAAATATAAATTTAAAGCTCATGTTTATACTAATTTTCATGTTTTGGCAATTTAGCGAATTCGTTCACTACGAATTCGTTTCTCAACCATTTCAATTCATTCAACTTTCGTTGTTTTCGTTTCTTCACATACTAACATAATACAACATCAATTTACAGATTATAACACATATTAGACATAAAATTTTGTACTTTCTTAAGCCATTTTCATACATAGCCACTGTTATTTCAATTTCTTCTTACAAACCAATTTCTTGTAACCTAATCATCAAATAGCACTCACAAATGATAATTAACATATTATAAACCACATACATACATGTATAACTCCCATGTGATAAGCAATTTATAGAAGATGATCATAAGAACTTAAACTATAAACATTAGAAGTAAAGTATACCTTTAAACCCTAGTTGTAGGCTTAGCAAGAGATGGTGAACTCTCATTCCTCTCGGCAAAATCACAGAAAACTCTCTCTCAAAACCTCTGTATTTCCTCTCTTCCTCACCAAGCTCAGTACTAGCCATAGGAAAAAGAACGTGTAACATATAACTGACTCCCTCTCCCCCCCAACGTACGTCAGGTGAAGAAAATAAAAGGCGTCGATTCTGATAAACCAAAAGCCATAAGGTTTGCGTTTGATTACACACAATTTCTCCCAAATTAGATTATTTTAATAATATTATATTATATAGTTTTTATTTGCTACACACGTAACCAATTTACATAACTTACAATGATAATTATAATAATTATAATTTTTATTATAATTCTTCCGATGATTAATAAATAATCATATATCTAATTTAATTAATAAATTAGACTTAAACATCGCTTTATTTAATTTACTTATTTTCTTTAATATTAAACAACTCATTTAATTTAATTAATTCATTAAATTAAATCTTCAAAGAATAAAATTTACCTTTGCTTTAACTTAATTATCATACACACGTAACTAAATTATTATACCACAATTTCATAAATTATTTATTTTCTCAATAAATAAATTATTTAAAATATTTATTCAATTCAATAAATATTTAAGATTAATTACAAAATTCATTTAATTCCTTCAATAGTTAACTCAACTATTAAACCTCACTTTTCCAATATATGAATATATATTTTCTTCACATTGAGATCACATATTTCAAAATACATAAAGACGTATATATACATACTCAAACTCAAAACATCTCATAATAAGAATTTTAATTATTAAATTCCTATTTTAATAACTTATAAAAATTTGGGTTGTCACATCCTTCTCTCCTTATAAGAATTCCGTCCTCGGAGTCACCGAAATCATACCTTACTAAGGTTTTCATAAAATCTCTTTCACAATTATCGTTGAATAACTTCAACACGTTAACTTAGCAAAAAAAGTTTTATAGATATATATATATATATATATATATATATATATATATATATATATACTTCATTCATTTTTTTAACAACTTTTAGGTTTTATTACATAACCTTCAATTAAACACAGTCATATATCAAATATTATATATTCTTTAACCCAGTCATTTCCTTTTCTAAGGATCGATATCAGAAACACTCAGGATATTACATTCATCCTTTCTTCTAAGAATTTCGTCCTCGAAATTTTATTTATTAATTTTTATTCATTCAATCTATCAAAATAGATTTTGCGTTAATACTTTATTCATTCATTGGGTTCTAAAACCAAATTCTTTCTCTAAGGATCTTTCTAAGATCATCATATTACTCACCTCTTCTTCTTCTAAGAGTTTCATATTTCTCTTCTTTCTAGGAATTCAATTCTTTCTTGAAATTATTATGTTTTGCTTAATTTTCTCATCCTTTCCACTTTCACCTTTCAGAATAATAAGAATCTTCCACAATTGCTCAATAATTGGGAAGCAATATGAATAACAGAAATTTAAAAGATTCTAAATCATGCTTAGGGTTATAAGACCTTGAACTACGTCCACGGTTATAAGTACTCTTTTAACTTAAACCTTAACAGTCATTAGACTTTAGGGACTCCCGTACTTAGGGTGTTAAGCCCTTTGTACAATGTATTGTGCACTCTGTCCACGGTTATAAGTACTCTTTCAACTTAAACCTTAACAGTTATTAGACTATAGGGACTCCCGTACTTAGGGTGCATGATCAGCCCTTTGTACCATGTATTGTGCACAAGTATCTAAACGCTTGTGCGTAATCCCCTATAAAAGGGGTGTTCATCTAAGCTTTTCAACATCTGAATCCGCACCAAAACAATTTGGTTTGGCTTCTCAAGAAACACTTGAATTTTATGATCATCTTTCAATATTCGTCTAGCTGAATCAAATAGCATAGACTTCTACAACAATTTGGACATCAATCGAAATATACATATACATATATATATATATATTTATATTCTCATATCTTAAAGAAATCTCAAAAATTCTTTTATGGCGTCATGATTATGACGTTGTCATACTACATCTCACCATAGTGGGTTGACGATCATATGATCACATCCAACACCAGGTTCCATTGCATTGATGACTTCATCGTTTATCATATCACCCGATACATATAGTTAAAATATATTTTGAAAATTAAAAAAATCTTTTTTTTTCTAGCAAAAAAACAGCATAGATACGCGAATAATAACACTGTTTTAAAAAAATTCTTTGGTTCACTAGTGTGATCCAACATTTTTCAAAAATTAAAAGTATAACCATCGGCACGAAGTCAATAAATTTTGAAAATCTAGCAAAGCTACAAGATTTGGAATATTTAATTTTCTCCAACAATTTCAATCTTTACACTAAATATTCTTGTATTTTAACTTACAGTCCTCCTATATGCCCAGTATAGTTAATCAAACTTACCGCACAATAATATGAGTTTAAGAACTTATCCTAGTCAGACCATATGCGTCCATTCGCTGAGGGGTTCAAAACATACCATATTATTATGAGTCACGAACTTACCATATGCTTTAGTTTTAAGAACCGCATCTAATCCTAATAATATTTGACTAATCTTAATAGTTTCTAACTATCAAATATACACATGAGAAAAGAATCACCTTTTCACCCCATATACATTGATAGCGCGACACCGACATTCTAATGATTATCATTGTGATAAATTGAGTGCAAGCACAAAACCCTCGCCCATACAAAGGTTTGTACAACTCAGTCATCACATGAGTCCTTAATTGAAATCCCACCTAACTCTATCTTACTCATAACTTGCTCTTAACTTGCTCAATATGAATTCCTCGTATCACATTATCTATAACTCCTCGTGAGTTTATCTTGTACTATATCATAGTACATTAACTTCATAGTATCAAGCTATAATTATTCAAATATTACAGACCATCTTTCTTTTATAACTTAAACTGATCACATCATGATCTTATTCTATAATCATCTCCCTTAAAATTATTTTCTCAACTCGTGATCGTTTTGTTTTACAATCCTCTTTCTTTCATTTTTTATTATTTACGATTTTGTTTATACTTTTAATCGTCCAGACTTTGTCTATTCTTCATTATTCGTTATCTTGGCTATTGGAGTTAGGCAACTCCCATATCTTATCTTTATATCTCTTCAAGATTCTTCTTTGAATTCTCTTGTTTATATAACAATTCTTCCTTTAAGAATTTCTAACTTCATTTACATTGCTCAACATTTCATTCGAGTTCCACATTTTCATCATACGTATCCATTTTCTATACTCGGTACACATCGAGTCTCTAATAGTTTCAATATGGTACGCTGAGTGGTTTCCCACAAACAACCAACAAACAAGGTTCTAAGTTGCTAGTTCATATATACCTCCGCTCTATGAAGGAATCGTTTAGCCCAGATACTATACATCAACTATTAAAGAGTACAATTATACCATACTTAAATATAACTTTTTATTCTTAACTTCTTTATCATTCTCTTCTTATAGACATTGTCTATTTATTATCACCTTACATCCTTATTATTGAAGTTGGGTAACCCCACATTAATATTCCTTATAACTATGCGAGATTCTTCTTTGAATCCTCTCACGCATGTTTTAATCCCTTCTTTATAAATTTCTTAAATTACTTCTTATTTCTCAAACTCTATTTGAGCTTATTCTTTCATTATCTTCACCTTCCTTCTCTAAGGTTATAGCCTACGGTACTCCTACCTAAGGTTTATAACCTATGTGCCTTTTGATACAAATCTATAACGACCCCAAAATTCATACAATTTAATTCTCAACTTTATCGTTAATAATGCATTCAACCTCTAATTTTACATCATTAAACGATAATACAACTATTGAAATTTGCGGAATAATTAAAATTTTCTATTACAAACTATCCTCGTTCCCAAAACCTTCAACCTTTACATCTAAATATCTCAGAATCATTTTAATACTACAATAGTTTACATCGCAAAATGATATTACAATTCAACATTAATACATTATTCAAAACCTTAAACATGGTTCAAATAATAATAACACAACCAAAGTGTATAAATCTTCAAGTATCACATCTGATTCATGTCTTTCAAGTAACATATAACTTTACCTTGAATTTTGAACCTACAAAAGAGGTTATTTACAAGGTTGAGCTCGATGATTGAATAAAATCTAATGATTTTCATGCATCACATAGCACATAATAACATGCTCAACATATAACATAAATGCTACAGTTCATATAACAAGTATAAAGATTGAGTTCTTACTCAATCAGCATGCATTAATCAATCAACATAGTCATAAATTGACTTTAACATTTCATACTTTCAATATATATATAACACATCATGCTCTTTGCAATAAAGATTTAAAACAGTTAATCATCAAGTTCACATAGCAAATAGGAACTGAAAGACTTGCCTGATCCGTAGTTTATGAACTACGACTTAACTGCTTAACGCTTATCTGTACTTCGTGTATTCCTACATAGTTATATTATCATGGATTCACATTCATTAGTCATATATTTCATACATTCTTAATATAATAGTAACGTTACATTGTTTCCTAACTAGGTTTGTAAAACCTTCATTTCACTTTCTCATCATAGTCTTAGAATAGCTAGGCATGTATAAGTATACCTTAACCATCTGTACTTGACATCAAATAGGTTGTGATCTATTTTCAAGTTCACATTCAAATTACTTAGCTCCATAATGATTTATTTCAATCAATAAGGCTAAACAACTTTCTTTAACAAGATTTGATGTTATAAGCTTTTAAACCATATATTGGTACTAATAAGCCTCTAATAACATGCTCACATGTATCTATCTCATTTACATGGACATAGCATAGTTCATACTTTTAAAATATGCTTAATAACTTATGTCATGCTTGACTAGTTGAGTGCACATATCATTCATGTTTTAATACTTAATTTACAAAAGATAATAGAGTTTTTCTTTGAAAGCATTTTATCATTAATGATGTAGTAAAGCACATATAAGACAACTTTTAAAAACTCTTACACCACAAGAAAAAGCTTTAGTTCTGACAGAATTATTGTCGACTAAACATATTCAGTCGATGTTAATATAAGACCGACTGAATATTTAGTCGACATTAATTCAGTTGGAATTAATGTATCCTCGACTGACATCAGTCGGATTTAAGATCTTCTCCTTAGCGCGAGGGTTTCCTGCCAGCGTGAATATATAGTCGACAGAATATGTGTCATCCTCGACGGAATAATTCGTCGAGGTTATCATAATGTCGACAGACACAACCTCGACGGAAGTCCATCGAAAATAAACCTAAAAAAACCCTTCGCTTCCTCCTAGCCTCTCATTTTCATTTTTCTCTCTATTTCTACATTTCCTCTCTATTTTCTCTGACACCTTGATCTCTCTCTCTCTCATCTACCTGTCCCAACCCCCTCTCCACCCGGTCTCCCCACCACCTTTTGGTACTTGCACTCCCCGACCAATCGTCTCCCCTGCACAATCCCACCCTACCCCAAGACCCCCACCCCTATCCCCTGCAATGACGTCATCCCCCACCCCAGACGTCTGGTACCCCACCCCACTCACCCTCGGTACCCCACTCCCAAACCCCTTCCCGGTGCACCCCACCCCTCTCCCCAGGACCCCAACTCACCCAAAGACTTCATGCTGGGTCATTAATATTTACCATTGCTTGATCACACGGAGACTACCTGCATGACTTAGACTCTCTTATTAGAAAATTTTCCAGGTATTGAGTATATATATATATATATATATTATATATATGTTAGTAGTATGAAATTTAAGTATGAAATTTGTGTATGAATTTGGTATTATATATAATGTGCAATTGGTCTAAATTTATTTTGTTTTTGGATTGATAATGTATAATGTATATATGAATTCTGTTTTTGGTCATTTAGGTCTGAAATTGGTCATTTGCAGCTTCTATACATGTATATCATCCATTTTATTGTTTGGTTTTATTCTTTTATGTAATTGTAGTGTATATTTCTTCAATTTCAATATTGTATGTTGTATGTTAATAACAGTAAAGTAATTTTATGCTTGATATTTCCGACGAAATTTCCCACGAAATTCTGTCAGAATTCTTGAGATGCAAAATCTGTTGCTCTAATAACTATTTATTACTTAATTTACTAATACTAAAATTCACTAATTAATTAAGTAGCATTTACTTAATTAGTTTTCGACAAATAATTTTTACTTGAAATATCAATTATTTTAATCAACTTAATTAAAAAAACAAAATAAAATAAAAAATCACTAATTAATATACTAATATATAATTCAGAATAAAATAAAATAAAGTTTAATAAATGAAATAAATATAATTTAATATATAAATAGATTAAATTAAAATAAAAATTATTAACAAATAAATAAAATAAATAAACTAATAAATTTCATTTAATTTAGTTTATTAAATAAAATAAATTTTAAAAATGAGATAATATAACATAATAAAAAAATAAATTAAATTAAAATAATTAATAAATTAAAATAAAATAAAATAAAATAAAATAAAATAAAATAAATAAAATAAAATAAAATAAAATAAAATAAAATAAATAAATTAAATTAAAATTAAACTAAATTTAATTTAATTATTAATAAATGTTATAAGGTAGTTTAATTTAATTTAATTTAATAAAAAAATTAAAAATTATATTATATAATACAAAATAAAATAAATTAAAATAAAACAAAATAATTAATAAAATAAAATAAAATAAATTATTATAAATTAAAATAATACATTAAATCAACTCAAAATAATAAACTAAGTAGCATTTGCTTAGTTGGGATGCAATTCAAAGAGACTGAATATATAAGAATGTTGTCGCGGAAATAAAATAATATCATGAACAAGTTTCTCATGATAACGTCTTCTCAAGTTCAAAACCTACCTCATGTAGCATTTATGCACCGTAGTTCTATTATATCAAGTTTCTCTTGAAAACTTTTCTAACATAAGGTCTAACAAGTTTTATCATGAACAAGACACTATAAACACCATATCATGCTCATTTATATTTGAACTCAATCATGTATATAAACCACTAAGTTCAGAACTTATAGAACATAAGTTTCCACAAGGTTTGTTTTTTTTTTTTCCAAAATCTTTAAGTTTCTTTTCAAAACACATACTAAGTCATGCCAATGCTTTCTATTATGAGCAAGGAAATTTTATATGTCATGTATTATATCATGCATTTTCATGTTACATCACTTAAAATAACATATTCCATCGTCGGGAGCACTATATATACTTGCGTATGTGCTCGATCAACACCCTCTGATCGCCTCTAAATACATAATAGTCAATAAAATGACTATTTTGACCCTTCCTAAAGACATCAAATTAAAACAATTAAAGAACAAAAGTTGTAGGTCTATTCGTTCTCGTTCCGGATCATCTTGAATCACCTCAATCGGAGTTCGTATGAAAACGTTATGGCTATTTTAGTAAAACATGTCCTGTCAGATTTTTTCCAAAATTATACTAGGGGGCCCACCGGGGCAGGGGTCCCTTCTGCTAAATCGTGATTTTTGATCCCGAACACTACAGAAAGCCAAATTAGGCCTACAAACTCCTTTCTAATCATCATAACATGAGTTATACTCATCCAAATGAGTTCATTTTTGATTCTATGGGTTTGTAACTCATAAAACTACAACATACCAAATATCTAACAATTAAAGTAACATTAACTAACCCAAATATGAATTTAAAGCTCATGTTCATACTAATTTTCATGTTTTGACAATTTAGCGAATTCGTTCACTACGAATTCGTTTCTCAACCATTTTTATTCATTCAACTTTCGTTGTTTTCGTTTCTTCACATACTAACATAATCCAACATCAATTTACAGATTATAACACATTAAACAAAAAATTTTGTACTTTTTAAAGCCATTTTCATACATAACCACTGTTATTTCAATTTATTCCTACAAACCAATTTCTTGTAACCTAATCATCAAATAGCACTCATAAATGATGATTAACAGATTATAAACCACATACATACATGTATAACTCCCATGTGATAAGCAATTTACAGAAGATGATCATAAGAACTCAAACTGTAAACATTAAAAGTAAAGTATATCTTCAAACCCTAGTTGTAGGCTTAACAAGAAATGGTGAACTCTCCTTCCTCTTGCCAAAATCACAGAAAACTCTCTCTCTCTCAAAACTTCTGTATTTCCTCTCTTCCTCACCAAGCTTAGTACTAGCCTTAGGAAAAAGAACACGTAACATATAACTGACTCCCTCTCCCCCCCCTAACGTACGTCAGGTGAAGAAAATAAAAAGCGTCAGTTACAATAAACCAAAAGCCATAAGGCTGCGTTTGGTTGCACATAATTTCTCCCAAACTAGATTATTTTAATAATATTATATTATATAATTTTTATTTGCTACACCTATAACCAATTTACATAACTTACAATTATAATTATAATAATTATAATTTTTATTATAATTCTTCTGATGATTAATAAATAATCATATATCTAATTTAATTAATAAATTAGACTTAAACATCACTTTATTTAATTTACTTATTTTCTTTAATATTAAACAACTCATTTAATTTAATTAATTTATTAAATTAAATCTTGAAAGAATAAAATTTACCCTTGCTTTAAACCTCACTTTCCCAATATATGAATATATATTTCTCTTCACACCAGATCACTTATTTCAAAATATATAGCACGTATATATACGTACTCAAACTTAAAATATCTCATAATAAGAATTTTAATTATTAAATTCCTATTTTAATAACTTATAAAAATTCGGGTTGCCACAGTCATCCATGGTACTTGAAAAGAGAGAAATATAAGAAGAGAATTAAAAATAAAAATAAAAATGTTTAAATTAAGACTAATTTGATTGAAATTAACATTGGTAAAAATATTAAACTAATTCCCTGGCAACGGCGCCAAAAACTTATTGGATAAAATCTAATTACGTACAACACGCAAGTATACGTGGTCAACAAGTAATAAAGTGAAAGTAGAGTATCATTCCCACGAGTAATTGTTTAATAAAAATCACCAAGTACTAACCCGTAACCAACTCAATCTTATTTAAATGAATATATTTCAAATTATATAATTAAACTACTATTAAATTTCATTAGTTAAATTAAGATTACGGAGATTTAAGATCACAACTTCACTTATTGTTTCATCTAAGTTAACACACTTCTCATCAATTATTCTTTATTCTGAATTGTTAATTAAGAACACTAAAGCAGATAAAATCACCCCTCGATGCATAATACTCATACTCACTTAAATCCACAGATGATAGAATTAAGCAAGACACCCTAATTAACTAATCCATTATATCTCTATGTGAATTACAATTAAAAAGGATTTAAAGCACAAGTTCTCTATAAGATTACATATGGCGTAAAGGCATATCTCTATCCTAAACACGAATCATGAATTCCATCTATGTAGAAATCACAAACACATGCTATCATGATCAGATCTAAATCTAAACTTTATCTCTCTAGTTTATATAGATTATCACGGTAATTGATGGCCAATTAATTAAACAATTAAGTCCAAATCACAATAGACAATCCTCACAATAGAACATAATAATTGATAGTGAATCATATTAAAATAAACTACACAGTAAGATCCATTATAATCTCAAACAAAGAATTAGTTCATTGAATTAAAACTAAGAATCCACACTTGAATACACATTAAAAGAAAAGAATGAGATTAAGGAAAAGAAGTGAATCTGTTGTCGGCAAATTCGTCCTCCGTCTCGCTCTTGATCTTGATCTCCAATGGTTTCCAAGTGCTTCAATCTCCAAATCTCATAAGAACTAGTATTTTCTCCTATTCTACTCTAATCTAATCTAATGGAATCCTTTCTCTTCCCTCTAATCTATGTGATTCTCCTCCTTTTATATGTCTCTTTATATGTCTTTAAATCCTCTTGGAAGTCCTTGAGTCAATCGGATCGAACTAATCCTTCTTGGACTCAAATTCGGACAAAAAATGACTTTTCTGCGTGTACCCCCGCCCCGGCGGGGGGTATAAGGCTAAAAGGGCCCGCCCCGGCGGGGGTCCCTACTGTTTTGCAACTTGTATGCCTGCCTTGGCGGGGGTTTTGTGAAGGGAAAGCCCGCCCCGGTGGGGGTTATTTTTCTTCCGCAGTGTCCTCTGGTAAAATGGCCATAACTTTTGATCCGGAAGGAGTTAAGGGTCCTGCCACCTATCAAATCGAAGCTATCGACGAACTCTACGACTTTAATTCTTTAAGAATTGAGAAATTCTTGCCAAAACTAGATCCAAATCGAGCTTGAAGTAGATGTTGTGTAAATTGCAAGCATGAGAACTCTTAGCTTTGATCTTCGTTGATAAAAAAGCCATAACTCTCGCAGTAAAACTTTGATTGGGATGATTCAAGATGTTCCGAAAAGCTAAGAAGAAGATCTACAGTATAATCCAAGTTCCAAGCCAAGAACATGCATCCAACTTGGTGTTAAAAGTCCTGCAATCTCCCCTTCTTGTATTTGTTTGCATATTTTAGTCCAAAAGATGTCCGAATTGCTTTTCCTTGCTTCTTCATGCCAATTATATGTCATAACCTACAAAATAACATAAAATATATGAAAAATAACTAAGAAACATAGGTTTAAGAAACTAATTCAAGTAATAGATGCCGGATAAGTAGGTATAAAACCTACTTATCAACGCGCGCTTAATTCTTTGGCAAAAATTTGATTTTACTATTCATCATTGTGCAATAAAATATTCTAATAAAACAAAAACTTTATATAAAATATAATATATTCTATTTATAATCTAATAAAACGAATAACTTTATATATAATATAAAAAGTATTACATTTTATATAAAAGTTTTCTCGCTTTTATTACTATTATAATAATAAAAAACAAAAAGCGAGACAACTTTCTACCGACGATTTTGAATAATGAATAAGTCGGGGTCTATGTGATAATCCAAATTTACAACAAATACTTCATGACAACCCCTTTATTTATATCAAAAATTGAATTAATATTTACCACAAATCACATATCTTTAATAAACACATTTTTAATCTTTCAATAATTATTCATCATTAATATTATAACTCACAATATTGACAACCAGATCATTCATAGGAAAGAGGGGGCTTTTCGATAAGGACTTCTCCTTATTGGCGCACAATTAAATAACCTAACCCATTTTCTCGACAGAACTTTCTAGACATTGTCAATAATGCAAATAATAATATGAATAACTGTGTTGTCTCAATTATTGATTTAAAAATATAAAATATTGTGCAGATGATACTGTGACAATAATTGAATCAATAATATGAGATATTATGCATCAATTACTGTTGCATTAATTGAATAAAACTGAATGACTTCTTACGTAAACATCAATAATTAGAGATACTGTGCAATACCGTGTGCTACTGTGCAACCATGTGTATTACTGTACTTTTATCACCGGGTATTTCAATAGTTTAACGGGAAAATTTATACTATAATTTTTTATAAAAAGGTTATTTCTGTCGCTTTCTATATCTGACAGTCATTTCGTTGTGGGGTCCACCAATGATTATGCTGTCCTATGGATATTCCCGACAAAAAGAATATTCCTCGACTAAAAGAATTTTTTATGATAACTTGCTTACTTTGCAAAATTTGCAAATATCACTCATAACTATAACATTATATCAAATCACACCTTATTATTCTAAATAATATTTAGAGAAAATTAAATTCTTAATTCATAAAAAGTTGGGGTCTTACAACCTCCCCTCCTTATGAAATTTCATCCTCGAAATTAACGTACGTACTTGTTATATCAAAGAGGTGAGGATACCTCGTTTTTATTTCAGATTCTAATTCCCAGGTCATTTCCTCAATATCGTGATTTCTTCATAAAACTTTGACTTGAGGTATAACCTTTAAGCGTAGAATATGTTCCTTCTTATCAAAGAGTTTAATAGGTACCTCTTCATACGTTAAATCATTCGCTATCTCATCTAGTTTTAATTCAATAATGTGGTTTGGGATTTCCACATATTTATGTAACATAGATATGTGAAAAATGTTATGAACACGAGACATACTTGGCGGTAAGGTGAGTCTATAGGCCACAGTTCCTACTCGATCGAGGATTTTAAATAGACCAATAAATCGAGGGTTTGAGATTATCTCACTTCGTCGATTCTTTCTTTTGGAATAACAACTTCTTGCACCTTCTTCTTCATATACATCAGTTATAGGTCTGTAGCTTGAGCAACTTTAAATTTATCGATTAAAGTCGATTCTAATCGTATATTCATCATCTTCACATGGGTCTCTAGAGTCTTTAAATCTATCTCCATCATTTGTAAGTCATACAAAATGGCTCTTTGTGTTAACAACATCGCACTCGTACCCGCATATGATCTTATACTCAACGTGTTAGCTACCACGTTCGCTTTTCTAGGATGGTATTGAATGGTATGGTCGTAACCTTTCAACAGCTCAAGCCAACGTCTTTGGCACATGTTAAGTTTATTTTGGATGAAGAAATATTTGAGGCTTTTGGAGTATATTAGGGTGTCATCAATAAAGACAACCACGAAATAATCTAAATGTTTCTTGAATATTTGGTTCATCATGACCATAAAGGCAACATGGGCATTGGTCAATTCGAAAGACATGACTAGGAATTCGTATTGCCTGTATCGAGTTTTTAAAGCAGACTTTGAAATGCCATCAGTTTTAATCATTAATTGATGATATCCAGAACGAAAATCGATCTTTGAGAAGTATTTAGCGCCTTGAAATTGGTCAAACATGTCATCACTGTGAGGTAATGGTGTAAGACCCCAACTTATTATTAATGAAATTGAATTCCCTCTGTTTATTATTTTGAAATAGTAAGGGTTGATTTGATTAATGTGGTTAGTTATGGGTAAAATGCGCAAATATTTCAGATAAGCAAGTGGTTATAAAATATTAATTGTTGTCGGGGAATATTAGTTTGGTCGTGGAATATTCTTACTGTCGGGGAATATTCGTACGACGGCGCAACTTTGTGTGGGCCCCATAACGGAATGCAATTAGATGAAGAAAATGACAAGTATAAGTTGTTTATAAATAACGGCGTAGTTATTCTTTATTATCTTGTTGGAATACTTAAGGTGGTTTAAAACACGTAGTATTACGGTATTGCACCAATTATTGATTCTTACGTAAGAAGGCACTACTCAATAATTGTTACAGTAATTACTGTGCAATATTTTATTTTATTGACTAATAATTCTTTGCGTTGCTATTTTATATTATTGTTGTTTCAATAATTGTCATTTTACAATATTTTCCTTTATCGAATTAATAATTCATATTAGTTGAATAATATTATTAGATAGCATTATTGGCAATGTCTAGAAAGTTACATCTAAGGAGAGGTTTGGTCACTTAATTACGCTTACTGAAGAAGGAGAAATCCTTATTGGAAAGCCCCTCTTTCTTGGGAGCGAATTTGGTTGCCGAAGATTGTGATTCTCGTAATATTATTTGTGAATAATTAATTATTGATTTATATGATAAAAAAATATTCATTTTATGTGGATATAGATGGAGAAAATTTTAAAGTGACAATTGTTGAAAAAATTGATATTTTATCTTTTCTGATAAATAATTTATTTAAATATATTATTATATTATAATAATATAATAATGGTGATATTTTTATAATGAATGTGGGATATATGAATAAATGAGGAGGAAGAGTATTCTTTGTTGCAATAAATGTTAAAAACATGTTTTTCATGTTTGTGGACCCCATTTCTTGACTGAAATTTGATTATAACTTGTAAAATCGTCCGTTTGTGGATTTCGGTCAATTTCTGTTTTTGGAAGTTTTAATTATTATTTTTAAGAAAAGCGTTTTTGTTATTGTTGGTGGGCCCCACTAGTATTGAAAACATGATGAATTCAGATTCAAGAGGTGGGCGTGAAGATTTATTAAAAATATTAATATTTTATTAGATTTTCTGCTTTGGTGTTCTAAGCATTTTCCTATAAATAGGGTGCATAGGTTAGAATTGAAAATCACACCAGAAACTGAAGTTTTCTCTCTCTATATTATCGAGCGTATTCTTGTGTGTATTTTGGTACTTTGAGTGTTGCTATACGGTGCAAGTTCCCTCAGCGTTATATCTGATATTCCAGCCAGAAGTACTATTCTTTTCGAGGTAAGGGATGTTATTTTTTTTTAAATGATATTATTTCTTCTAATATCATTATGCCGGATTATTGGTAAGATTTTTCTTGTGAAATTCTTGTTTTTTAGTGTCGGAGTTACTATTCACGTATACGGCACTATTCACGAATACGGCACTATTCACAGAAAAATTAATTTTTCATTTTTTTTCAAAATATCGATTATGGATACTAGCTTTGATTGTATCCATGTTTTGATCATTCTTGAATTTTACTTCACTATGGTTATTTATGAAGTATTTTTGAACTTGGACTGCTTAAAGTACGAATCCTTAATATTTGTTCTTTTGTTTCACTGGATTCGTTTTCTTTAAAATATGTTTCATCATCCTCAGTCCTAAATGATGATATTATTGAATATCTTTGGCCTATAGTGCAAAGATGTACAGGTGTTGAGATGAACATGGCCGACTGATGAATATCTTTGGCCTGTAGTGCAAAGATGAATATTTGATTTAAGATGTATATTGATTGATGTTACAGGGATAAAATATTGATGATGGACTTTTAAATTCATAGATAATAGTAGATTTCATTCTCTACATAACTCTTCTATGAATTATTATTTCCGCTGCGAATATTGATCTGAAACTTGTTGTCTATTTTATTTTATCAGATTTTTCCCTGTTGAAGACTAACGATAATTTGTTTAATATTATCTTAGTTATAATATTCTTTACTGGGCTAGTTGAGCTCATCCTTTTCCTTTTTATTCCATTTTTCTTCTCAGGAGGCGAGAATGTAGCGAGTACTAGTCGGGGTATGGAATGAAGGTTCTAGAAAGTCGTTTTAGTAGTCCTCACCATTTTTGTAAAATAATGTATCAATAATTGTAGTGAGGACTTATTTGGGTGTGAATATTGTCTAGATGATAATATTTGTATTTAAACTCACAGTTTATATGTTGTATTAATAAAGTTGTAGCTGTTTCTGTACCATGTTATTGACAACTCAAAATGGGTGATGTATACCTATTTTGGGGGCATCATGATTGGTATCGAGCTTAGGATATGATCTCTGGCGGAGATCGGGGAATAGAACTAGGAGGGAGAGGCAGAGTAAAACCTTCGCTAGTGTGTCTTACCTAAGCTTATTTGTTGGTTGGTTAGTATATAGGGATATTATGTGATATTTTGATTTCTTTAATTAACCCTTGTTTTATGGCAGTATTTGAGAATGTCGACTGAGAATGTTAACAGTGGAGCAAATGAGACCGTGGAGACACCTTTACCCACCAACGAGGAGAACATACAACAGGATGGCAATGTTCCTCCTATGAACAACACTACTGAGCAAATGATGAACGACATAATGTTTAGAAGCTTTTTGCAGTTCATGCAAAATCAGACGAGGGAGACTCGTGCACAAAATACAGGTGGAAATGATAACAGCGCACGGTTTGTCATAGCTAAGTAGTTCAAAGAGTTGGGACCACCAGAATTTTGGGGAAAAACGGATTCGATTAAGGTAGAAACGTGGGTCAAACAAATTACCATGATATTCGATGTCTTGGGATGCACTGAGGAACAGAAGGTTCCATTCGCCACCTCTATGTTCCGTAATGAGGCGACATTGGTGGGAATCATGAAGCATACCCATCGGTACTTTCGGCATGTCTTGGGAGACGTTTCAGAAACTGTTCAATGACAAGTACTTTCCTGAAAGTATTCATCATATGAAAGAAGTGGAGTTTATTAGATTGGAACAAAACAACATGACAGTGTCCCAGTACGAGGCGAAGTTTGCAGAGTTATCCAGGTTTGCACCTCATTTGGTGGAGAATGAGGAACGTATGACGCGGATGTTTCGAGAGGTTTGAACCCCGATACGTCGATATCTCATTCTCATAAATTTTCTCTCTATTCGGATGTTGTCAATAGGGCTCAATTATTAGAGCGAGATAATGAGTACGTTTAAGCGAGGGACCACAACCGAGGATCATACCGGTGGTGGCGATCATCGTAACAATGATAACCAATAGTAGAAAGAAAAATACAAACAAAAGCGGAACCACTCTGGTGGTAATCATGGCCATGAAAATAGAAGAAGTTTAGCCTGGGGGATTTTAAAAGAGGAGATTCAACAATGATAATGTGAAGACGCCAAAGACCAAAGAACAATTGGTTCTAAGGGAGGAGAACGACCACCGGTCGTATGCTATAAATGCGGAAAAGAGGGACATATCAGCCCGAACTGTCCACAACAGTTTAAGGTATGCTATAATTGTGGAAAGGAAGGACATATCGCTCGAGATTGTACGGTAGCAAAACCAAGTCCAGCGGGGATGGTGACTCAAAAGGCTGTCCCAGAAAAGTCAAAGTCAATGGTTCCTGGAAGAGCGTTTGTCGTGATTGGTCAAAATGCGAGGAACCCAAACGAGGTGATCACGGGTAAGCTAATCATAAATTCTTGCGAAGTTTATACCTTACTAGATACCGGTGCTAGCCATTCATTTATCTCTCCTGCTTGTGCTCAATGTTTAAACTTAACTCAGGAGAAATTAGACTTTGATTTATACTCCGTTAGGAGAAACTTTCATCACATCCACTGTTTATAAATCTTGTTTGATCCAAGTTGGCACCATCACATTACCTATTGATCTTATCTCTTTAAAGATACTTACTTTTGATGTGATTTTAGGGATTGATTGGTTAACTACTCATCATTCCAAAATTGATTGTTTTCGTAAGGTTGTTAGTTTTCATATTCCTAACCAACCTTTGTTATGCAATTCAACAACTAAACCATTAAAATCAATCACTGTCATATCAAGTCATAAAGCTATTCGTTTATTAAAAAACGGATGTCAAGCTTTCTTAGCCCATGTTATGGATTTGAATAAAGACACTTCAGATTTGAATAATATTCATGTTGTTAGTAAATTTCCTGACGTATTTCCTGAAGAACTTTCCGGTCTACCCCCAGAGCGTGAAGTTAAATTCTTTATTGATCTTAAACCTGGTACAAAGCCCATTTCTAAAACTCAATATCGAATGGCTCCTATTGAACTTCAGGAGTTAAAAGTCCAACTACAGGAATTGTTGGACATCGGTATCATTCATCCTAGTACATCTCCTTGGGGTGCTCCTGTTTTATTTGTAAAGAAGAAAGACGGGAGTATGCGACTTTGTATTGACTACCGGGAATTGAACCATGTCACCATTAAGAATAGGTTTCATCTACCTCGCATTGATAACCTGTTTGACCAGTTGCAAGGAGCACAATTATTTTTAAAGACGATCTTCGTTCGGATATCATCAATTTGAAGATTAGAGGCGAGGATATTCAAAGATCGCCTTCAAGACTCCGATGACGAGCATTATAAAATCTTAGTCATGTCTTTTGGATTAACTAATGCTCCTGCGGCTTTCATGGATATGATGAACCGAGTATTCAAGGATTATATGGATCAGTTTGTTGTTGTCATTATTGATGGCATCCTCATATATTCCAAAAGCCGTGAAGATCATGAGCACCATTTGAAGCTGGTACTCCAAAGACTTCGTGAAAATAAGCTATATGCCAAATTGAAGAAATGCGAGTTTTGGCTTGAGGAAGTAGCATTTCTTGGGCACGTGGTGTCAAAACATGGAGTATCTGTTAACCCAGTGAAGATTGAAGCAATACAAAGTTGGGAGCAACCAAAGACGGTAACCGAAGTACGTAGCTTTCTGGGCCTAGCTGGTTATTATCGGAGATTCGTGGAAGGATTTTCTCGAATCGCTCCTCCGTTAACTCAACTGACTCAGAAAGATACAAAATTTGTATGGAGCGAGGAATGCGAGTAAAGTTTTGAAGAGCTTAAGAGGAGACTCATTTCGGCACCTGTTCTGACAATACCATCGGGTTCGGATGGATTTGTTATCTACAACGATGCTTCGGGCAAAGGGTTAGGATGTGTTCTCATGCAACATGGGAAAGTCATAGCCTATGCCTCACGATAACTTAAAGAATATGAGAGGAATTATCCTACTCATGATCTAGAGTTGGCAGCAGTCGTTTTCACGCTAAAGATATGGAGGCACTATCTATATGGGGAGAATGTGGAGATATATTCAGACCATAAAAGCCTCAAATATTTCTTCACCCAAAAGGAACTCAACATGCGGCAACGATATTGGCTCGAGCTGTTAAAAGATTATGACCACACTATTCACTACCATCTTGGAAAAGCAAACGTGGTAGCTGACGCATTGAGTAGAAGATCATATGTAGGAACGAGTGCGATGATGTCAAGTATACACATAGAACCAACTTTAATCGATAAAGTTAAAGTTGCTCAAGCCACCGACCCGGAGCTGATGCGTATGAACAAGAAAATACAAGAAGGTGCTATTCCGGAAGCGAGAATCGATGAAGAAGGAATACTTCGAGTCCACTCCAGACTTTGTGTTCCTAACTACTCTGATTTGAAGTACAAGATCATGATGAAAGCACACAATACATCGTTTGTAATCCATCCTGGAAGTACCAAAATGTATCGTGATTTTCGACATACATTTTGGTGGAACAATATGAAGAGAGAGATTACAAAATTTATCTCGAGGTGTTTAGCTTGTCAACGTGTAAAGGCGGAGCATCAAGTGCCTAAGGGTCCGTTGCAACCACTTGAGATTCCAAAATGGAAGTGGGAACACATTACCATGGATTTCGTTACGGGTCTTCCCACGGTTTCTCAAGGCATAGATGCGATTTGGGTTATTGTTGATAGATTAACTAAGTCTGCTCATTTTTACCAATACGGGAGACTTATTCCCTTGAACGTCTTGCTCGTATGTCCGTGAATGAGATTATAAGATTGCATGGCATGCTAGTATCCATAGTTTCAGATCGTGACCCAAGATTCACTTCACAATTTTGGGTTAGCTTGCAAAAAGCTATAGGCACGAATTTATGATTCAGTTCGACATACTATCCTCAAACGGACGGACAATCATTGAGGACTATTCAAACTCTTGAAGATCTATTAAGACTCTGTGTCCTAGACTTCAAAGGGAGTTGGGATAAATATTTACCTTTGGTGGAATTCTCCTACAACAACAGTTATTAGGCAAGTATAGGTGTGGCTCCATTCGAAGCATTACATGGACGTAAATGTCACTCTCCAGTATATTGGGATGAGGTTGGTGAAGCAACATTGTTGGGACCAGAGTTGGTACGTATGACTACAGAAAAGATCCAAATGATTCGACAACGTATACAAACGGCACAGGATCGACAAAAGAGTTATGCGGATCTTCATCGAAAGGATGTGGAATTTAGTATTGGGGATCATGTATTGTTGCGTGTTGCTCCATGGAAAGGAGTTACAAGATTTGGGAAGAGAGGAAAGCTCAATCCACGATTTATTGGTTCATTTCAGATTCTTGACCGAGTAGGAAATGTAGCCTATAGACTCGCGTTACCTCCAAGTATGTCTCGTGTTCATAATGTTTTTTATATATCTGTGCTACGTAAATATGTGAAAGACCCGAACAACGTTATTGAGTTAGAACCGAACGAGATAGCCGAAGACTTAACGTACGAAGAGGTACCTGTCAAGATCTTGGATAGGAAGGAGCATGTCCTACGCACAAAGGTCATACCACAAGTCAAAGTTTTGTGGAGGAACCATGCTATAGAGGAAATGACCTGGGAGTTGGAATCAGAAATGAAAGCGAGGTAACCTCACCTTTTAGAAACACCAGGTACGTACGTCAATTTCGAGGACGAAATTTCATAAGGAGGGGAGATTGTAAGACCCCAACTTATTATTAATGAAATTGAATTTCCTCTATTTATTATTTTGAAATAGTAAGGGTTGATTTGATTAATGTGGTTAGTTATGGGTAAAATGCGCAAATATTTCAAATAAGCAAGTGGTTATAAAATATTCATTGTTGTCGGGGAATATTAGTTTGGTCGTGGAATATTCTTCTTTGTCCGGGAATATTAAATACGACCACAGTTAACTTTTTATGTGGGCCCCATAACTGAAAGCGATTAGATGAAGAAAACGATAAGTATAAGTTATTTATAAATAACTTGGCGTGGTTATTCTATCATTAATCTTTGTTGGAATACCCGGTGGTTAAAAACACAAGTAGTACATAGTATTGCACCAATTATTTATTCTTACGTAATAAGGCACTACTCAATAATTGTTACAAGTAATTCTTTATTCAATATTTTATTTTATTATTTAATAATTCTTTGCGTTGCTATTTTATATTATTGTTGTTTCAATAATTGTCATTACACAATATTTTCCTTTATCGAATCAATAATTCATATTATTTGAATAATATTATTATATAACATTATTGGCAATGTCTAGAAAGTTATGTCTAAGGAGATGTTTGGTCACCTATATGCGAGCCAATAAGGAGAAATCCTTATTGGAAAGCCCCCTCTTTCATGGGAACAGCTTGGTTGCCAGTATTGTTATTCTGTAATATTATTTATGAATAATTAATTATTAATTTATATGATAAGGAAAATATTCATTTTATGTGGATATAGATGGAGAAAATTTTAAAGTGACAATTGTTGAAAAAATTGATATTTTATCTTTTCTGATAAATAATTCATTTAAATATATTGTTATATTATAATAATATAATAATGGTGATATTTTTACAATGAATGTGGGATATATGAATAAATGAGGAGGAAGAGTATTTTTTGTTGCAATAAATGTTAAAAACATGTTTTTCATGTTTGTGGACCCCATTTCTTGACTGAAATTTGATTATAGCCCGTAAAATTGTCCGTTTGTGGATTTCGGTCAATTTCTGTTTGGAATTTGGAAAACCTTTCTTCTGTAAAATTGTAGATAATGGAATTTCCTATGGAAAAGATATAAGGTTTGAATTTTTCTGGCAAAAGGGCTATTTATTATGAATTATTGAAGTTCCGAAGTTCCGAAATAATTAATTTTTGGAAGTTTTAATTTTTTTTTTAAGAAAAACGTTTTTGTTATTGTTGGTGGGCCCCACTAGTATTGAAAACATGATGAATTCAGATTCAAGAGGTGGGCGTGAATATTTATTAAAAATATTAATATTTTATTAAATTTTCTGCTTTGGTGTTCTAAGCATTTTCCTATAAATAGGGTTCTTAGGTTAGAATTGAAACTCACACCAGAAACTGAAATTTTTTCTCTCTATATTATCGAGTATATTCTTGTGAGTATTTTGATACTTTGAGTGTTGCTATACGGTGCAAGTTCCTTGATAATATATATCGATATTCCAAATGTAAAGAAGTTTATTCTTTTCGAGGTAAGGGATGTTATTTTTTTTAAAATGTTATTATTTCTTCTAATATCATTATGCCAGATTATTGATAAGATTTTTCTTGTGAAATTCTTGTCTTTTAGTGTCGGAGTTACTATTCACGTATACGATCTTATTATTCACGATATCGACACTTATTCACGAAATACAGACTATTCACAGAAAAATTAAATTTTCATTTTTTTCTCTCCAAAATATCGATTACGGATACTAGCTTTGATTGTATCCATGTTTTGATCATTCTTGAATTTTACTTCACTATGGTTATTTATGAAGTATTTTTGAACTTGGATTGTTTAAAGTACGAATCCTTAATATTTGTTCTTTTGTTTCACTGGATTCGTTTTCTTTAAAATATTTTTCATCATCCTCAGTCCTAAATGATGATATTATTGAATATCTTTGGCCTGTAGTGCAAAGATGGTTGATTTTCATATGAATATCTTTGGCCTGTAGTGCAAAGATGTACAAGTGTTTAGATGAACATGACCGACTGATGAATATCTTTGGCCTGTATTGCAAAGATGAATATTTGATTCAAGATGTATATTGATTGATGTTATAGGGATAAAATATTGATGATGGACTTTTAAATTCATAGATAATAGTAGATTTCATTCTCTACATAACTCCTCTATGAATTATTATTTCCGCATAGATAATAGTAGATTTCATTCTCTACATAACTCTTCTATGAATTATTATTTCCGCTGCGAATATTGATCTGAAACTTGTTGTCTATTGTATTTTATCAGATTTTTCCCTGTTGAAGACTAACAATAATTTGTTCTATATTATCTTAGTCATAATATTCTTTACTGGGCTAGTTGAGCTCACCTTTTTCCTTTTTGTTCCATTTTTCTTCTCAGGAGGCGAGAATGTAGCGAGTATTAGTCGGAGTATGGAATGAAGGTTCTAGAAAGTCGTTTTAGTAGTCCTCACTATTTTTGTAAAATAATGTATCAATAATTGTAGTGAGGACTTATTTGGGTGTGAATATTGTCTAGATGACAATATTTGTATTTAAACTCATAGTTTATGTGTTGTATTAATAAAGTTGTAGCTGTTTCTGTACCATGTTATTGACAACTCAAAATGGGTGATGTATACCTATTTTGGGGGCGTCATAAATGGGTACTTATTTTTGATGGTGACATGATTCAAGTCTCGATAGTCAATCCAAATTCGTATACTCCCATCTTTCTTCTTTACGAATAAAACAGGTGCACCCCAAGGAGATGTACTAAGACAAATGAAACCGATGTCTAACAATTCCTGCAGTTGGGTTTTTAACTCCTGAAGTTCAATAGGAGCCATTCGATATGGGGTTTTGAAAATGAGTTTTGTACCGGGTTCAAGGTCAATACAAAATTTAATTTCATGCTCTGGGGGTAGGCCAGGAAGTACTTCAGGAAATACATCACGAAATTTATTAACAATAGAAATATCATTCAAATCTGACGTATTTTTGTTTAAATCCGTTACATGGGCTAAGAAAGCTTGACATCCGTTTTTCAATAAACGAATGACTTTATGACTTGATATGACAGTGATTGACTTTAGTGGTTTGGTTGCTTGAATTTGCATAATAGGTTGGTTAGGAATATGAAAGCTAAAACCTTAGGAAAACCATCAATTTTAGCATGATGAGTGGTTAACCAATCAATCCCTAAAATCACATCAAATGCAAGTATTTTCAAAGAGATGAGATCAACAGGTAATGTGAAAGTGTCGATTTTAATCAAAAAAGATTTATAAATAGGGATGTGTTGGAAGAATGCATATTTTGATTTGATGTTTAAAGTAAATGCTCATGATTACATGTAAAGTCCTTCAAATAATATATGTATAAGGACTTAGTGATAGATCAAAATTGTTAGGTTGATCTTAGCTTTTAATGTTCATCATTCTATAAACGAATGTATAGATAAAGAGATCAAAGATGTTAGGTTGATCTATGACTTAAAAAGAATAGATAGGCTTCAACAAGAATCGCAGTCTATCAAGCTGATCAAATAGATTGCTGAAGCTAAGGCAGGATTGTAGAGCTTAGAAGATCGTAGTGCATCCGCCTTGAAGGGCCTCTCCAAAAATCGTAGAGTGGTCCAGACATTTGCCAAAGCTAACTCAGAGATCGTAGTGTGATCTTGGAAACGCAGAGTCTACAAGACGAGCAAGTGAAGATCGTAGTGTGTTCTCGGAAACGTAGAGTCTACAAAACGAGCAAGTGAAGATCATAGTGTGAAAATCCTTGAGAGAGATCGTAGTGTTCTCTTCAGAACAAGCACCAATGTGACAAGACACCACGATATGGATCGTAGAGTACCATCTGCCTTATGTCAGAAGCATCAAGCCCTACTTTTGTTTGAAGACAAACTCTAACAAATGAGGAATGGTTTTGAAACGTTGAAGTCCTCACCAGTCCTAACGGCACAAAAGATATACTTAGTATTCAACAAAAGGAACGTATTCAAGAAGCTAAGGAAAGGACCATAGGACAGAGGAAAAACACCTTTTCAGATGTTAGGTAAGAAAGCGATCTCTATCGTGTCGTGGGGCAAAATGCAATTGGAAGAATGTGGGCGGAAAAGTCTCCATCAAAGTTGAAATGTCAAACGCATTTAATGCTTCATCAAATGGCTTCAGCGGATAGATTTCAAAGTTCACATATATGCAAGACATCTGCGGATGATGATAGAAGCAAGCAAGCATTGAACAAAAGCGCACAAGAACACTCGGCGCTCAACTCTACGATCCGAGAAAAGAGGAAGCTTGCTTCGCTACTTAGTTCTTGAACAAGTGCTTAAGCAAAAGCGAGTAGCATCAATCACGAACTCAACAACTACCAATCAATCAAGTAAGAGTTCCAAGTCAGAAGGACTTGAAGAGTTCTATGTGAACTGTGAAGAACCAAGTCTGCTGGATTTCCTACTCGAGGAGTAGAAGAGTGGACTAGGAGCTTTAAGTGCTCTGAACTACATATAAACAACTGTGTCTATTTCATTCTTGCTATAACTGCTATAACTACTATAACTGTTATAACTGCCTCACCTTCATTAACTCGCTATATCTAAAAGGGAGATCAAACAAACATTAATTCCGCTGTGCTTAAATCACAAAGTAAAAGGAAAAGATTTTTAATTATCTATTCAACCCCCTTTCTAGATAACTATTGTGCCTCCGGGAACTAACAATTGGTATCAAAGAAGGTTCTGTAATACAGCCTACAAAGCTTGAGTAGATTCAATGGCACACTTACCAAGCGAATCAAAGACTGGAGGAGGCAGCAAGCCACCTATGTGCAACAAAGATAAATTCGCTAACTGGAAGGTTAAGATGCAAGCTTACATGGATTCAATAGATGAAGATCTATTTGAGACTGTTCAAAATGGGTCCTATGTTCCTACAAAGCTTGCACCAACTACAGACGACCCAAACAGAATACAGATCAAGGTCAAAGGAGAATGGACAGAAAATGAGAAGAGAGTTGTCCAGCTCGACAAAAAGGCCAAGAACATCTTATTTTAATCCTTAGAAGATGATCTGTTTAAAAACGTGGTTAACAACAAGACAGCAAAGGAGGTATGAGAAGCATTACTCATTATGCATGAAGGAATAGAAGAAATCAGAGAAAACAAATAATCTGTCTTGACTTAACAATATGAGATGTTTTCTCATGTTCAAGGAGAGAACGTCACTGCCACCTACGAGAGATTTAATGTTCTGCTCAACTCTCTACGAGCCTATGGAAAGATCTATCCAAACAAAGATCTAATCATAAAATTTATAAGAGCCTTACCAAGCAAGTGGGATGCCAAAACCACTGCCATTAGAGAGTCAAAGAATCTACATGAAATGACTGTTCAACAGTTATATGGCAACCTTCTCACATATGAACTGGAGCTGACTCAACGAGCAGAAACCTTGTCTGAAGGAAGAAAGAAGGATAAAAGTGTTGCTCTCAAAGCAACTGAGAACACCTCCAAAGTCAACACTGAAGTTGATTCTGACTACGATGAAGATGATGATGAGGACTTTGTAATGCTGGTGAAGAGACTTAGAAGGTTCATGCGACAAGGCAAAACCAGTAAGCCAAAGAAAGTCAGCAACTACAGCAGCCAGGAGCAAATTAATGACCTATGCTACAATTGCAAGAAACCTGGCCACTTCATTGCTAACTGCAAAAACCTCTCAGAGAAGAACTCAAGAAGAAATCACATTCAAAGAAGGAATACAAAGGCCTTGTAGCTGGAGGATCGTGGAGTGACTCAGACAATGACTCAACTCCAGAATCTAGAGATGATGAAGATACTCAAATGGTAAATCTTTTCCTAATGGCCAAAAATGCAAGGGACAAATAGAACTCCAACATACATGAAGTAAGTATCGATGAGGTATTTGACTTCAACTCTCCTGATGTAGATATTGATGACTTAGAGCTGCCTTTGCATGTGGTATAACATCGACCTACATCAATACATAAAGTGGTTTAGAGTTCTGACTAAGGACTATTCACTTCTTCAAAAGGAGAAAGAAAAAGTTCAAGAAGAACTGGAAACAGCCCTTCTAAGTACTAATTCTCTCTCCAAGTTTGAAGCTAAGAATAAGCTCTTGAAACAAACAAATGAGCTCAATGCAAAAAGAGAGTCAATTCTAACCTCTAAAATTGAGGATTTAGAAAAGACAATCTCTACATGGAATAAATCCTCTTCATCCATGGACTCCCTAATCTCTACCCAGAGAAGTGTATCTGACAAAACAGGGTTAGGCTTTGGGGAATCTACTTCAGAGTCATGTGTGGAAAAAGTAAAGGAAATTAGCACTAGTAATGCCTCAAGTTTTAGTAGAGGCATTATATTTGTGAAATCCTCACAGAAGGATGAGCCTGTCAAACCCTGCGCTGCTGATTCAATCCATATTCCTAGGAAAAAGGGATCTCATGCCGGTCTGGGTTTCAAAAAAGAGAAGAGTAACCCAACCACTACTCACCAACCTCTAAGGATCGTAGAGTCCAGTAAGATCAGCTCTACGAACCAAGTGGGAATGTACAATAGAGGTAAGGTATACTCCTCACAAATCATGAAACACAAGGACACATGGAAGAAGGAATACTAGCTTAACAGTAGGATGACCAATAACCCACAAAAGTCTAAATGGAGGAAAAATTTTCAGACACACACAAACATGCATCATATTAGATGTTTTGTGTGCTACAAAGTTGGCCACAAGGCTACAAAATGTCATTATAATTCCATGCATGTGAGACCCAAAATCAAGCAGGTTTGGGTCCCCAAGGGCACTAACAAAGTAGGACCCATACAAGTATGGGTACCAAAATGAAGGTTTAATGTTACTACAGGAAAAGAGCTCCACGACCACAATCTGGTATCTGGACAGTGGATGCTCAAGGCACATGACTGGGAACAAAGCCCTTCTGTCTAACAACATAGAGAAGGAGGGTCCCTTGGTCATCTTTGGAGACAACGGCTCTAGCAAGACAAGAGGATATGGCTCAGCTGGAAATGGTGCAGTATCCTTTAGCAAAGTGGCCTATGTGGAAGGACTACAACACAATCTTCTAAGCATTAGCCAACTCTGCGACAAGGGTCATCAAGTAACATTCCTCAACAATCAATGTCAAGTTCGAGACCTGAAGACATCTGCTGTAAAATTAATCGGAACAAGAGAGGGAAATGTCTACATAGTAAACCTTGGAAAACTAAGCTCAGACGAGACTATATGCTTTCTGGCTAAAGCATCTGAAGAAATGAGCTGGCTATGGCATCGAAGATGATCTCATCTCAACTTCAAAAGCATGTCCATATTAGCTTCAAAAGATCTAGTTACAGGCTTACCCAAGTTCAACTTCGTTAAAGAAAGGCTGAGCAATGCCTGTCAACTTGGAAAGCAGACTAGAAGCTCATTCAAGAGAAAAACTTTCAACTCAATTGACAAGCCTCTGTAGTTGCTACATATGGATCTTTTTGGGCTAATTCCAACGACGAGCCTTGGAGGAAAGAGATACTCACTAGTCATAGTCGACGACTACACCATATTTACATGGGTGTTCTTTCTAACCTCAAAGGATGAAACAAGCTCCCAACTGATCAAGATGTTCAAGCTGGTGATGAACGAGAAAGAGGAGAAAATCAAGGCTATAAGGAGTGATCATGGCAGAGAATTCGACTTCTCAGAAATGGACTAGTTCTGGACAGACAACGGCATTAGTCACAACTTCTCAGAACCACGAACTCCCCAACAAAATGGAGTAGCTGAGAGAAAGAAATGACATTGATAGAAATTTGGAAGAACTCTACTATGGCTGACCCATACTGCTGAATATACGGGCAAAAGGCATCAACACTGCATGCTACACTCAGAACAGATCACTCATACACTCTACGATTAAGAAGACTCCTTATGAACTGTGGAAAGGAAGAAAGCCAAGTGTCAGATACTTTCATGTTTTTGGCTGTGCATGCTACATTCTCAACAATAGAAAGCAGTACTTGACAAAGTTTCAACCAAAGTCAGATAAAGGAATCTTTTTTGGATATGCCACAGATAGTAAGGCCTATAGAGTGTTTAACAAGAAGACACTGAGTGTTGAAGTCTCGATTCACATCATCTTTAATGAGACAGACTTAGACAAAATAGTGCTTTAAGACACTACGACCAACAATTCAGAAACTACGAACGAGGTCGTCAAGCTCAACACTACGATCGTAGTGCCAGATAGTGAAATCATTGAGCAAGGAAATGAGATCGTAGAGAGGCCTTGCCAGACAACGAACCTCCACACCAAGAAGAAGAAATAGATCTTGAAGATCTAAGACAAGAAGGCGTAAGAACAGATGTACCAACAGGAAGCAGATGGGCAAGAGATCACACTCAAGATCTAATCATTGGAGATCCAAGTGCAAGAGTTAAAACAAGAGCTGCCACCCAAAACGAATGCTTTTACCTAAGCTTCCTATCACAAATGGAACCTAAGAAGATAGAGGATGCTATGGAAGACTCCAGCTGGATAGAAGCCATGTAGGAAGAACTTAATTAGTTCGAAAGAAGCAAAGTATGGAGATTGGTACCAAGACCAAAGAACCATCCTATTATTAGAACCAAGTGGGTCTTCAGAAACAAGATGGATGAAGATGGAGTAATAACCAGGAATAAGGCAAGACTAGTGGCCAAGGGCTACTCTCAAGAAGAAGGCATTGACTACGATGAGACAATTGCACCTGTTGCTAGACTAGAACCATCAGGATATTCCTTGCCTTTGTTGCTCACATAAATTCAAGGTCTTTCAGATGGATGTCAAAAGTGCATTCTTGAATGGTGAACTTCAAGAAGAAGTCTTTGTAGAGCAACCTCCAGGTTTCATCAATCCATCTCTTTCTAATTATGTCTTTAGATTAGACAAAGCCTTATATGGTCTTAAACAAGCACCTAGAGCATGGTATGAAACACTAACTAACTTTCTTATTGAAAATGGGTTCACTAGAGGTAGAGTAAATACCACACTATTTCTTAGAAAGCATAAAGATAAAGTCTTATTAGTTCAAATATATGTTGATGACATTATTTTTGGATCTACTAATGAAAAGTTATGCAAGAGATTCTCCAAGCTTATGCAGAGCAAGTTTGAAATGAGCATGATGGGTGAGCTGAATTTCTTCCTTGGACTGCAAGTAAAGCAGATTGATGAAGGAATCTTCATAAACATAGTCAAGTACATTAAAGACTTACTTAAGAAGTATGGCATGGAATTAGCCTCTCCCATAAAAACTCCAATTGCTTCTGCAACCAAACTTGACAAAGATGAAAAGGGTAAAAGTATTGATATAACTCAATACAGAGGTATGATAAGCTCTCTTCTATATCTAACTGCCAGTAGACCAGATATAATATTTGCAACATGCATTTGTGCTAGATTTCAGGCTAATCCTAAAGAATCTCATTTAACTGCTGTAAAGAGGATTTTCAGGTATCTCAAGGGTACACCTCACTTAGGGCTTTGGTATCCCAAGGAGTCCTCATTTGAACTAACATGATACGAGATGCTGATTTTGCGGTGCAAAATAGATAGAAAAAGTACCCGATGGCTTTTGTCAATTGCTAGGAAGCAGACTTGTGTCTGGTTTAGCAAGAAGCAAAATTCGATATCTACTTTAAGCGCAAAAGTTGAATACATTCTTTGGCATTTGTTGTGCTCGAGATCCTATGGATGAAAAAAAATCAGCTATGATTATGGGTTTGAATTCAAATCCATACCCATTCACCTATGATAACACAAGTGCAATTGCTAATAACTCATAATCTTGTCATATGATTCTAGGACTAAGCATATAGAAATAAGGTATCACTTCATTAGGGATCATGTGCAAAATGGAACTATATCTTTACAATATATCCTACTAAAACCAACTTGGCGATGTCTTTACGAAACCTCTAGATGAATCTAGATTTAACAAGTTAATAAGTGAGCTAGGCATGCTTAACTTACAACCATAAAACAATATATGCTCTAGTTTGTGCTAACTATACAGATTTAAAGGCTATGTTTGAAATCATAGACATGATCAAAGGAAGTCCACGATCGAAGAGCTGAAGTGTCATAAAACAACGACAACATATCAATGATCGCAGACTCAGCGATCGATCGAAAGCTGCAGACTCAATGATGGCAGAATTCCATCAACAAAACAAAAGAGCATCCTATGATGATGAAAGTTCAACAAAACAAAGCAATCTCTCTGATAAGCCCCTCAGGGACAAACCTAACCCTTGACTCATTCAATAAGGTTGGCCCTTCCTGAGTTACCTTAAACCAAGAAGAATGCTAAGTCAGAAGTTCATCACAAGGACTCGTTCAGACTCGACGATTGCAGCACAGACACGACGACTGCTGAACAGACTCAATGATGACTGAGCAGACTCAACGAACGTAGAACAGACTCGAAGATTCCAAGGATCATCTTAACGATCGTAGTCCTTTTGAAGAATATATTGGCTCAGAAGAATTTAAGGGCAATTCAGTCCAATCCTCCTCAGTTAGATTCATAGAGCCAAGTAAAATTCGACACCTGTCCCACTAAGCGAAATGGAGAGAGGGAAGTTACAAGTACAAATTGAAATCATCCTTTTGAAATTAGAAGTTCGAAAAGCTCATCTCTCTCATTCTCTCTCAAGAAAAAACCCTAAAGAAAGCTTAGACAATAATACTCCTTGCAAAGAAATCAATGGCGGCTTCCAACGTCATCTCTGGCTACAGACTCTGTTTTGATGAGTTCAAAATAGCTGAACCCAAATTTCACAAGACTTTGTCATTATTAAAGAAGGCGGGTCTCGAAGAAGCTTTGGGTACAGACACATTGATCTACCCTAAGCTAGTGAAACAATTCTACAGAAATGGTGTGTTTGAAAATAACGCCATCACTACGAAAGTCAGGGACGTGGAAATCAGACTGAAGGCTGAGGACATCAACCTAGCCCTAGGTTTCAAATCTGAAGGGTATTCGTTCATAGATGGCATAGACTTCCACGAGGGACTTAAAAGGATGCATCACAAGAAATCCCCCCCTATCAAAGGATACAAGAAGAAGGAGTTTCCTCAGAGGTATGAATATTTGACTGATATTGTTGGAAAATGTATATGTTGTAAGAGTTCTGGTCACGATCTATAAATGAGGTGCAACTCAAGCTCATGACTGCCATATGTTATGGAATACAACTTAACTATGGAGCTCTATTGCTTGAATGGATTGGAAAGTGGATCACTAGCTTAAAGAAGACAAAGAGCCCTCAAAAGATGCTTTACGGGTGATTTATAAGCATCATCTTACAGTCTGCTCTGGGTGACAAAATTGGGGACGATGAAAGAAAATCCATCAATCTAAACAGACGAATGACCCATTAACTATTCGTGAACTGGAAAAGGAATCCAGTAGAAAATATGCGAATGATGTCTGAGTCCAATGGTAGGACTACTGATGCAAAGGAGTCAGGGATTCCAGGAAATATGTCAGTTGTCAGGGAGATTGAAGAAGAAGAAGAAGAAACTAATAAGGAAGAACCCATTGCACTGGTCAGAAATAGCAAGGGCAAAAGAAAGCTAAAGGCTAGAATGGCTAAAGAACCCCAGGGATCAACTACTGATAAACCTGTAGAGTCCTCTGACATTGAGACTCTAAGGATCTTAAGAAGAAAACAACAGCAGGCTAATGCAGAAGAAGACAGAGCTACCATATCACAGCTGTTGAAGAAGAACAAAATCAGTCACAAATCCAAGAGGCCATCTGTCTCTTCGATCATAGAGCCTCTACCAATCGTAGAGACCAAACTGAACACCTCGAGCAAGGAAGTTGCTACATCAGATGTTCTGGCTGATCAACAGGACAAAACTGAAGCTCAAGAAAGTCCTAAGGTTGTGGCTCAGCCTAAAAAACCAAGACGAAAACTGGCTAAGAAGTATATCTTTGTCAATGAAGGAGTACTCAAGAAGGAAGACAAAGAATTGGCTGCTAAAAAGGAACTATCCAACGAAAGCCAAAAATACAAAGCTCAAGATAAGGGGGAGATACCAGAAGTTCTAACTATAGAAAATACACCAGCTGAGGGGGAGAGGCCTGAAGCTCTCATTCTAGAAAATGATCCATGTGAGGGGGAGCTACTAATCGTGTAGGAGGATGATAATGTTGAGGGGGAGACTCATGATATCCCCATGACAGAAGAAGAGGTTCCTACAGAAAATAAGGGCGAACCAGAGCAAGAATAAAATGAAGCAATTGATATAGTGGATTCTTCGAACGAAGACAAAGAAGAGGACGAGGATGACGAGGTAGAGGTCAAAGCTGTGGGCATTAATGGGTACAGAAGAGCTAACTACGAGCAGTTGTTCTCCTATCTACCCATGATGCCTTTCCATCAAGCTCAAATTCTAAACTCCTGGAATCAGATGTTTTGGAGCTTCAAAGAATATCCAGCCATCTCTATGCTAGCTCATGGATTCCCAGGCAGTTTCAACTTTGCCAAGAAGTTACTCACAAATAACTCCTCTTCAAAGAACGAACATGAGGTATTGACTATCCCAACCCTCTTCAGAATTAATCATTTTCCATCATCCTCTTTCAGTCAATTTTATGAAATCCCACGATGGTTGGAAGTGATCTTACATCCACTAAATCAATTCCCAATTATAGAATCCCAAAATTTTGTAACTGATAAACCAAATACGTCCAACTTTATACTACCTCCCATCATCTCTACGATCACTAACTCTAGCAGCAGTGTAGAGTCCCAAGCTCAGATCGTAGAGCCACCTACTCTAAACACCCAAACATAGGCCCCTCCATCTGATATTCCCTCCTCATCCAATAATGAATACTTCAACCTTGATCTTGCCCTCTACTCATTACAAGATCAATTCAAGAAAACACCCCCTCCTTCACAAATTCCCCAACTTAATGAACTTCTTTCAGAGATGCCCACCAAAGCCTATTTGTCAGCAATGTCCAAGAAAGTGATCAAGGAACTTGATGAGAGTCTTGAAGAGCACACTAAACTCATTCAAATGAGATTAACAACAATGATCAATGCTGTAAATAGTCTCCCAAGCTCCCTAAGCTTTGTGCTCACAAAGAAACTTAAAGAGCTCATTAAAGAAATGATACAGAGCATAAAGAACAAGGATGACATTCACATTCTAGCTGCCAAAAGACACATAGATGTTGTTCTTGTCTTACAGTCTACTCAAGAAGCTCAGAATAAACTCATGATGGAGAATTTTCTTAATCTGCAAACTGTTGTAAAAGAATTTCAACAATTTTACGTCAGCCAAGGATAACAGACTGACGATATACTAGCCGTTCTTCAATAACGGGAAGCTCGATCTGGAGCTCTGATCACCAAAAATCGGGAGGACATTGCTCAAACTCAGAGTCAACTCAACGAGCTTGTCCAAGGAGTGACTCGCCTCTCAGAAGACATTCGAACCCTTGATGCTGACATAGAGGGGGAGAATAAAGGGAAATGAGATCAAGGCAAGGGCAAAGGCAGTCAATTCCAAACTCAACTACAGACTCAATCCTCAAGGAATCCTCCTGCAAGGCAATTCCACCAACAAACTCCATGATCCAGCCATCAGACCCAACGATCTGATCAGCAGGAAGTTTTAATGGCTCAACCATTAAGAAGTCGAAGGCCTTCTCCCAGCTCTCATGAGGTGAAAACAACAGGCCTAAGAATGCCAGATCCTGCATTCATGAATAGGCATGATCATAATCCTAGGATAAGCCCAAGTGAGCTGGAAGATCTAGCCAGAAGAGAAGAAGCAAGCAGGAAAAGAAGAGCTGAGGAGTATGCCAATCCTCCACGCAAAAGATCAAAGAAATAGAGATAAGTTAAAACTTTAATTCTTGTTGATGTAAAGCTTAACTGTAATTTCTATTCTTTAAACATCAATAAATTCATGCTTATTCTCTAGAAATTTCAGCTGCTCACTAAAATATTAAGTCATGTTCACTTTCTTGAAAATGCATCTAGGACTTAATAATTATGAGAACAAATCTCCTTGGTTATGTCAACATCAAATAGGGGGAGATTATTGGAAGAATGCATATTTTGATTTGATGTTTAAAGTAAATGCTCATGATTATATGTAAAGTCCTTTAAGGATTATATGTACAAGAACTTAGTGATAGATCAAAATTGTTAAGTTGATCTTAGCTTTTAATGTTCATCATTCTATAAATGAATGTATAGATAAAGAGATCAAAGATGTTAGGTTGATCTATGACTTGAAAAAAATAGATAGGCTTCAACAAGAATCGCAATCTATCGAGCTGATCAAACAGATTGCTGAAGCTAAGGCAGGATCGTAGAGCTTAAAAGATCGTAGTGCATCTGCCTTGAAGGGCCTCTCCAAAAATCCTAGAGTGGTCTATACGTTTGCCGAAGCTAACTCAGAGATTGTAGTGTGATCTTGGAAATGTAGAGTCTACAAGACGAGCAAGTGAAGATCGTAGTGTGCTCTCGAAAATGTAGAGTCTACAAAACGAGCAAGTGAAGATCGTAGTTTGCAAATCCTTAAGAGAGATCATAGTGTTCTCTTCAGAACAAGCACCAATGTGATAAGACACTATGATATGGATCGTAGAGTACCATCTGCCTTATGTCAGAAGCATCAAGCCCTACTTTTGTTTGAAGATAAACTCTAACAAATGAGGAATGGTTTTGAAACGTTGAAGTCCTCACCAGTCCCAACGGCACAAAAGATATACTTAGTATTCAACAAAAGGAACGTATTCAAGAAGCTAAGGAAAGGACCATAGGACAGAGGAAAAACACCTTTTTAGGTGTTAGGTAAGAAAGCAGTCTACTGTGTCAGTGGGCCAAAATGCAATTCAGAAGGTGGGCAGAAAAGTCTCCATCAAAGTTTAGAAATGTCAAACGCATTTAATGCTTCATCAAATGGCTTCAAGATTTCAAAGTTCACATATATGCAAGACATCTGCAGATGATAGAAGCAAGCAAGCATTGAACAAAAACGTACAAGAACACTCAACACTCAACTCTACGATCTGAGAAAAAGAGGAAGCTTGCTCTGCTACTTAGTTCTTTTGAACAAGTGCTTAACTGAAACTGAGTAGCATCAATCACGAACTCAATAACTACCAATCAACTGAAGTAACAGTTCCAAGTCAGAAGGACTTAAAGAGTTCTATGTGAACTATGAAGAACCAAGTCTGCTGGACTTGAAGAGTTCAAGAGTGAACTAAGAAGTGCCTAGACTGCTGGTCTAGAAGGGATCTGCAAGATTCAGAAAGTGTAAAAGTTATCCTTAGTGGATTTCCTACTCGAGGAGTAGAAGAGTGGACTAGGAGCTTTAAGTGCTCTGAACCACTTAATAACAACTTTGTCTATTTCATTCTTGCTATAACTACTATAACTGCTATAACTGTTATAACTGCCTCACCTTCATTAACTCGCTATATCTAAAAGGGAGATCAAACAAACATTAATTCCGCTGTGCTTAAATCACAAAGTAAAAAGAAAAGATTTTTAATTATCTATTCAACCCCCCCCCCCCTTCTAGATAACTATTGTGCCTCCGGGAACTAACATGATGTAATGAAGGTTTCTCCCAATGGAGTCTCAACAGATAAGTGAAAGTCTAATTTCTCTGGAGTCAAATTTAAACGTTGAGCACAAGCTGGTGAAATAAAAGAATTGGTAGAACCGGTATCTAATAAGGTATAGACTTCACAAGAGTTTATGATTAGCTTACCCATGATATCTTCATTCGGGTTCCTCACTTTTTGAGAGGTCACAACAAACGCTCTCCCTTGAACTACCGGCTTTGACTTGTCTGGGACAGCCTTTGGTGTCACCATCTCAGTTAGACTTGACTTTGCTGTATGACAAAATCGAGCTAGGTGACCTTCCTATCAGTAATTGAAACACACTTTGGGTTGCTGCATACAGTTTTAACTGATGTGTCCCTCCTCTCCGCATCTATAATATACGACGGATGGTCATTCTCCTTCCTTAAAAATGGGTGCTGGTGCTGTTGTCTTTCCATCATTATTGAACCTTCTCTTTTTAAAATTTCCACTTGACTCATTTCTTCTATTATCTTGGCCAAGATTACCACTAAAGTGGTTACCATTTTTGGCATGATAATTTCCTCCACGTTTGTTATCACCGCTTCGATGACTATTACCATTGGTATGACTATTATCATTTTGTCAGCTGCTATCTTTTGGTTGGGCTGACTCATTAACACGCTCCAATAACTGAGCCTTATTTACAACATTTGAATATAAACAAAGTTTATGAGAAATGAGGTATTGGCGAATTTCGGGCTTCAAACCTCGCAGAAACATTCGCGTCATACGCTCCTTATTATCTTCCAAATGGGATGCAAACTGGGATAACTCCACAAACTTAGCCTCTTATTGTGATACTGTCATATTGTTTTGTTCCAGCTTGATGAATTCCATCTCCTTCATGTGACGAATACTCTTTGGAAAGTACTTGTCGTTGAATAATTCTTGGAACTTCTTCGAAGACATCTTTAGTGTGGAAAGATGAGTACGTTTTACAGATTCCCACTAGTAATCTACCTCTCCTCGCAACATAAAGGTAGCAAAAGGAAGATTTTGCTCCTCTGAGCATCCCAAGACATCAAATATCTTGGTGAACTGTTTAATCCACGTCTCTGCCTTAAGTGGCTTTGGCTTTCCCAAAAACTCAGGTGGTCCCAGCTCCTTGAATTGCTTAGCAGTGACCAGCCGTGAGTTGCCATTGATTCCACCTATATTTTGAAAACGAATCTCTCTCATTTGGTGTTTTATGAATTGCAAAAAGTTCCTAAACATCCCATCGTTCATCATTTGGTCAGTGTTATTATTTACATGATGATTATTACCTTTCTGATGCACATTATCCTGATTATTAATTGGCGGTGTCTCAACGGTCTCATGTGCTCCATTGCTTATCTCAAAATTTTTAGATGCCATTCTTAAACACTGCCACAAAATAAGGGTTAGTTGACATGCCACATATTATCCCTATATTCTGACTGACCAATTAAATAACAAATAAGCATAGGTAGGACACACTAGCGATGGATTTATTCGTCTCTCCTCTCCTAGTTTTTGCCTCAGATCTCTGCTAGGGATCATATCCCTAGACTTTGATACCAACTGTAATGCTCCCAAAATAGGTCTACATAACCCATTCTGAGTCGCCAAATATATGGTACATAATTTAAATAAAACTTCATTTATACAACTATTGAACTGTCATGCAAAATACGACAAAGCATAAACTTTGAGTTTTAATACGAATATTGTCTTATAGACAATATGCAAACTCAAATAAAGTCCTCATTACAATTATTATCATACTATTTTATAGAATAGTGAGGACTACTATAGCAACCATCTTGGACCATCACTCCATTCCCTGACTAGTCCCAGCTATATTCTCATTTCGTGAAGAGAACAATGAAAAAAAAGGGTGAGCTCAACTAGCCCAGTAAAGAATATTATGACTAAGATAATTCAGAATAAAATATCCTTAGTCCTCAACATTATAAAAATTGATAGAATACAATAGACAACAAGTTTAGATTAACAACTGCAGCGAAACAAACAATCCATTAGAAGAGTCAAGTAGAGCATGATGTCTACTATCTTCTATAATTTAAAAGTTCATCATCAATATTTTATCTCTATAACATAACTCAATAAATATTTCACATCAACGAATTATCCATGCACTACGGGCCAAGGATATTCGTTAGTATTATATCCACAAATTATCCATGCACTACGGGCCAAGGATATTCGTTAGTATCACCAACGGTCATGATCATGCCAAACAACTGTCCATCTATGCACTACGAGCCAAAGAGAATTTTCACCAAATCATTTGTCTGTAACATTACAGGTCATGATTATACCAATACATAATTCCTGGTTATAATTGTGAGATCCTGAATTTTATGAAATGAAAGTTTTCAATTTTCTTATAATTATTATTCTATTTAGTAAATGGTTAAAGGTTAAAGTTAATGGTGATATGTGAAAATTTTTCAAAGTAATAAAGTTGTAAAAAAATAATCGGTGATAAAAGTATAGTAATACACGTGGTTGCATAGTAGCACGCGGTATTGTACAGTATTTTTGATTATTGATGCTTACGTGAGAAGTCACTCAGTTTTATTTAATTAGTGTCATAATATTTTATATTATTAATTAAATAATTGAGACGACAAAGTTATTCATATTATTATTTTCATTATTAACGATGTCTAGAAAGTTCTGTCGAGAAAATGGGTTTGGTTACCTAATTGCACGGCAATAAGGAGAAATCCTTATCGGAAAGCCCCCTTTTTCCTGGGAATGATCTGGTTGTTAAATGCTGTGAGTTATAATATTAATGATGAATAAGTTCTTGTTGATTAAAGATGAAATTGATATTTCCATTGTGTTGGGATTATTATCGACATTTATTTCGATAATAATTGATTTCTGGAGGTTAATTAACCAATTGGGTAATTAATTGGATAAATGAGCAATTAATTGCTATTAATTCACATGCTTATAATTATTTGTTCACATGTATGTACTATTGATTCACATGCATGTACTATTAGGGGAGGTGGTGCAAGATTGATAATACTTGCATGACTAAATTAAAAATAGAGGTATAGATGAAGGTACTATAGTGTAACTATTTTTTTCACATGTATAGAACTATTGATTTACATGACTGAACTATTGATTCACATGATGTACTATTAAGGGAGGTGGTGAAAGTTTGATAATACTTGTAGGACTAAATTAAAAATGGAGGAAAAGATGAAGGTATTATATTGTAATATTTCGTGCCCAAAAACGTACAATTATCGAAACTATATTTTTCTATTAATAGAAGCTCATTCTTCTTTCATTCTCATTAATTCACTAAGACTCACAAGAGCAATTATAGAGAGAGAAGCTATAGATAGAGAAGCTATAGAGAGAAAGAAGAAGAAAAGTCTGCTACTTCACTATTCTAGTATCCAGTCTTCTTCTGAGGTAAGGGATATTATTTTTGTTCAGTATTCATAAGGAATAATATTTTCTTCCATACTCTGTAGTATGTGAGTAATATATTCATAAGTATTGCTTCTATACTCCGTGAAATTAATAAAATATCCTTGATATTTGTGCTTCATCCTGTATCTTTTTATGGAAATGTTATTCTGAGCTTTCTTGATAATTATTGATCTTTTCATGCCGGAATACTATCCACGAGTTACTATTTACGGGTTACTATTTACCTAGTTACTATTCACTTGAATATTATTCACTCGGGTATTCGGGCACTTTTCATGCCGGAGTACTATTCACGGGTTACTATTCATGGGCTACTATTCACCCAGTTACTATTCACTCGGGTATTTAGGGAACTTTTTATGCCAGGGTACTATTCACAAATATTATTCTTGAATTTTACTCCACAAAGTAGTATCATGTTGACAGTTTGGATATTTTTAAACTCTGGATAAATTTAAAGTCTTTAATAGTTATCCTTGATTTTGTTTGATTAATGCATATATCATTGTCATCATCCTCATGCTTATATTGTGATGAAAGTCATTCGGTATAATCATGACCCGTAATGTTATAAATGATGTGGTAAAAGTCCTCATTGGCCCGTAGTGCATTGATGGACAGTTGTTGATATGATTATGACTAGGGATTATTCGGTATAATCATGACCATTGATGATTACATGAATATCCTTGGCCCGTAGTGCAGGGATGATTCGATGATGTGGTTTATTTATTAAGTTGAGTCTCAGCGATAAAGTGGATGAAAAACTTTTTAAATCATAGAAGATAGTAGATATCATGCTCTACTTGACTCTTCTAATGGATTGCTTGTTCCGCTGCAGTTAAACTTGATGTTTATTGTATTTTATTAGTTTAACACTGTTGAAGGCTAATGATAATTTATTCTGCATTATCTTAGTCATAATATTTCTTACTGTGCTAGTTGAGCTCACCCTTTTGCTTTCATTGTTCTCCTCAGGAAATGAGAACGTAGCCGGGACTAGTCCGGGAATGGAGTGACGGTCCGAGATGGTTATTTTAGTAGTCCTCACTACTTAGTGTGATAATAAGTGTAATAAGGATTGAATTTGAGTTTGGATATTGTCTATGAGAAAATATTCATGTAAAAACTCAGCTATGTTTTATCGTATTTTTACACGACAGTTGTATTAAAGAAGTTTGTATTTGATTTCTGTACCATGTATTTGGCGACTCAAGATGGGTGATGTATACCTATTTTTGGGGCGTCACATTAATCATACGAATCAACAGTCCATCTATGCACTAAGGGCCAAAGTTGACTTTTACCACAATATAAGCATGAGGATGATGACAATGATATAAAAAAAATGAATCAAGTGAGATCAAGGATAAATATTAGAGATTTATAATTGAATTTATCCATAGTTTAAGAATGTCCAAATTGTCAACATAATAATTAATTGTAGAGTAAAATTCAAGAATGATATTCATGTATCAAAAATAATTTGGACAGAAAAGAAATTAATTTTTGTCGTGAATAGTACCCCGTGACCGTATGAATAGTACGTATGAATAGTATCATATTAATAATACGTATGAATAGTACCCGAGTGAATAGTACCCCATGAATAGTACCCCAAATGAAAATATTAAAATTTAATACGAAAGTTCAGACCGATATTCCAATGAAACGATACTGGACGAAGCGAAAAATTTAAGGATATTCTACTAATTTTAGAGATTATAGAAGCGATACTTATCAAAATAAGTGTAGATTTAGGAATATGAAACGAAATAATATTACTTACATACTATAAAGTATGAAAGAAAATAATATTTCTTACGAATATTGAACGAAAATAATATCCCTTACAAATATTGAACGAAAATAATATTCCTTACGAATATTGAACGAAAATAGTATTCCTTACGAATACGAAAAATAATATCTCTTACGAATATAAAATAAATAATACCCCTTAACTTAGTAGGAGAGTAATATGACTGGTATAGTGGAGATATTCTTGAAAAAAACTTTCACTATTGACTATACTCAAAGTATCCTTATGCTCAAACGAAATACGCACTATATTATAGAAGAAGAATTCTCTGATTCAGGAGTAATTTTCATTTCCTAACCAAGAATCCTATTTATAGGAGAGTGACAGGGCACTATTTAAGAATAATCACGGACGCACAATAACATTTCACGGGCGCAGAATTCTTTAGCGACAATTTGATTTTACGATTCATCACTGTGCAATAAAATATTCTAATAAAACAAAAACTTTATATAAAATATAATATATTCTATTTATAATCTAATAAAATGAATAACTTTATATATAATATAAAAAGTATTCTGTTGTATATAAAAAGTTTTCTGTTTTATTACTATTATAATAATAATAAAACAAAATTGAGACAACTTTCTACCGACGATTTTGAAAAATGAATAAATAGGGGTCCATGTGATAATTGTCAAACTTACAACAAATACTTTATGACAACCCCTTTATTTATATAAAAAATTGAATAAATATTTACCACAAATCACTTATATTTAATCTTTCAACATTATTCATCATTAATATTATAACTCATAATATTGATAACCAGATAATTCCAAAGAAAGAGGGGGCTTTCCGATAAGGACTTCTCCTTATTGGCGCGCAATTAAATAATCTAACCCCTTTTCTCGACAGAACTTTCTCAACATTGTCAATAATGTAAATAATAATATGAATAAATGTGTTGTCTTAATTATTGATTTAAAAATATAAAATATTGTGCAGATGATATTGTGACAATAATTGAATTAATAATATGAGACACTATGCAATAACTACTATTGCAATAATTGAATAAAACTGAGTGACTTCTTACGTAAGCATCAATAATCGACTCATTTCTTCTATTATCTTGGCCAGGATTACCGCCGAAGTGGTTACCATTTCTAGCATGATAATTTCCCCCATGTTTGTTATCACCTCTTCGATGACTGTTACCACTGGTATGACTATTATCATTTTGTCGGGTGCTATCTTTTGGTTGGGCTGACTCATTATCACGCTCCAATAACTAAGCCATATTTACAACATCTGAATATAAATAAAATTTATGAGAAATGAGGTATTGACAAATTTTGGGCTTCAAACCTCGCAGAAATATTCGCGTCATATGCTCATCAATATCTTCCAAATGGGATGCAAATCAGGATAACTCCGCAAACTTAGTCTTGTATTGCGATACAGTCATATTGTTTTGTTCCAGCTTGAGTATTACAGTACTTTTATCACCGGGTATTTCAATAGTTTAACGGTAAAAGTTTTTCTTTGTAATTTTTATAAAAGGTTATTTCGCCGCTTTATATCAAGCATATCATTTCATTAAAGGGTCCACCAATGATTCAGGTCATCCTATTTAATATTCTAGATAAAAGAATATTCCCCGACTAAACGAATATTTTAATGATAACTTGCTTACTTTGCAAAACTTGCAAATATCACTCACAACTATAACATTATATCAAATCACACCTTATTATTCTAAATAATATTTAGAGAAAATTAAATCTTTATGCATAAAAAGTTGGGATCTTACAACCTCCACTCCTTATGAAATTTCATCCTCGAAATTAACGTACATACCTGGTATGTCAAAGAGGTGAGGATACCTCGTTTTTATTTCAGATTCTAATTCCCAGGTCATTTCCTCAATATCGTGATTTCTCCATAAAACTTTGACTTGAGGTATAATCTTTAAGCGTAGAATATGTTCCTTCTTATCCAAGAGTTTAATAGGTACCTCTTCATACGTTAAATCTTTCACTATCTCATCTAGTTCTAATTCAGTAATGTGGTTATGGTTTTCCACATATTTACGTAACATAGATATGTGAAAAACATTATGAACACGAGACATACTTGGTGGTAAGGCGAGTCTATAGGCCACAGTTCCTACTCGATCGAGGATTTTAAATAGACCAATAAATCAAGGGTTTGAGATTTCCTCACTTCGTCGATTCTTTCTTTTGGAATAACAACTTCTTGCACCTTCTTTTTCATATACATCAGTTCTAGGTCTATAGCTTGAGCACTTTTAAATTTATCGATTAAAGTCGATTCTAATCGTATATTCGTCATCTTCACGTGGGTCTCTAGAGTCTTTTAATCTATCTCCATCATTTGTAAGTCATACGAAATAGATCTTTGTGTTAACAACATCGCACTCGTACCCGCATATGATCTTATACTCAATGCGTCAGCTACCACGTTCGCTTTTCTAGGATGGTATTGAATGGTATGGTCGTAACCTTTTAACAGCTCAAGCCAACGTCTTTGGCACATGTTAAGTTTATTTTGGGTGAAGAAATATTTGAGGCTTTTGGAGTATATTAGCATGTCATCAATAAAGACAAACATGAAATGATCCAAATATTTCTTGAATATTTGGTTCATTATGTCCATAAAGGAAACATGGGCATTGGTCAATTCGAAAGACATGACTAAGAATTCGTATTGCCCGTATCGAGTTTTAAAAGCAGTCTTTGGAATGTCATCAGTTTTAATCATTAACTGATGATATCCAGAACAAAAATAGATCTTTGAGAAGTATTTAGCACCTTGCAATTGGTCAAATAGGTCATCACTATGAGGTAATGGGTACTTATTTTTGATGGTGACATGATTTAAGTCTCGATAGTCAATCCAATTCGTATACTCCTATCTTTCTTCTTTACGAATAAAATAGGAGCACCCCAAGGAGATGTACTATGACAAATGAAACTGATGTCTAACAATTCCTGCAGTTGGGTTTTTAACTCCTAAAGTTCAATAGGAGCCATTCGATATGGGGTTTTGAAAATGGGTTTTATATCGGGTTCAAGGTCAATAAAAAAATTGATTTCACTCTCTGGGGGTAGGCCATGAAGTTTATCAGGAAATACATCAGGAAATTTATTAACAATAGAAATATCATTCAAATCTGACGCATTTTTGTTTAAATCCGTGACATGGGCTATGATAGCTTGACATCCGTTTTTCAATAAATAAATGGCTTTATGGCTTGATATGACAATGATTGACTTTAGTGGTTTGGTTGCTTGAATTCACATAATAGGTTGGTTAGGAATAAGAAAGCTAACAACCTTACGCAAAACAATCAATTTTAGCATGATGAGTAGTTAACCAATCAATCCCTAAAATCACATCAAATTCAAGTATTTTCAAAGAGATGAGATCAACAAGTAATGTGAAAGTGTCAATTTGAATCAAAAAGGATTTATAAATAGGGATGTAATGAAGGTTTCTCCAAACAAAGTCTCAAAATCGAGTTAGGTGACATTCCTTTCTATAATTGAAACACACTTTGGGTTGCTGCGTACAGTTTAGACTTATGTGTCCCTCTTCTCCGCATCTATAACATACGACCAATGGTCGTTCTCCTTCCTTAAAAATGGGTAGTGGTCCTATTGTCTTTCCATCATTATTGAAACTTCTCTTTTTAAAATTTCCATTCGACTCATTTCTTCTATTATCTTGGCCAGGATTACCGCCGAAGTGGTTACCATTTCTGGCATGATAATTTCCCCCATGTATGTTATCACCTCTTCGATGACTGTTACCACTGGTATGACTATTATCATTTTGTCGGGTGCTATCTTTTGGTTGGGCTGACTCATTATCACACTCCAATAACTAAGCCCTATTTACAACATCTGAATATAAATAAAGTTTATGAGAAATGAGGTATTGACAAATTTTGGGCTTCAAACCTCGCAGAAACATTCGCGTCATATGCTCATCAATATCTTCCAAACGGGATGCAAATCAGGATAACTCCGCAAACTTAGTCTTGTATTACGATACGGTCATATTGTTTTGTTCCAGCTTGATGAATTCCACCTCCTTTATGTGATGAATACTCTATGGAAAGTACATGTCGTTGAATAATTCTTGGAACTTCTCCCAAGACATCTTTAGTGTAGAAAGATGAGTACGTTTTATAGATTCTCACCAGTAATCTGCCTCTCTTCAGAACATAAAGGTGGCGACATGAACCTTTTGCTCCTCTAAGCATCCCAAGACATCAAATATCTTGGTGATATGCTTAATCCACATATCTGCCTTAAGTGGCTTTGGCTTCCCAAAAACTCTGATGGTCCCAGCACCTTAAATTGCTTAGCAGTGACCAGCCGTGAGTTTCCATTGATTCCACCTGCATTTTGAACATGAATCTCTCTCGTTTGGTGTTGCATGAATTGCAGAAAGCTCGTAAACATCCCATCATTCATTATTTGGTCGGTATTGTTATTTATATGAGGATTATTGCCTTCCTAATGCACATTATCCTGGTTATTGATTGGCAGTGTCTCAACGGTCTCATGTGCTCCATTGCTTATCTCAAAAATTTTAGATGCCATTCTCAAACACTGCCACAAAACAAGGGTTAATTGACCTGCCACATATTATCTCTATATTCTGACCGACCAATTAAATAACAAATAAGCTTAGGTAGGACACACTAGTAAAGGATTTACTCGTCACTCCCCTCCTAGTTATAGCATCAGATCTCTGCCAGGGATCATATCCCTAAGCTTAGATACCAACTGTGATGCCCCCAAAATAGGTCTATACAACCCATTCTGAGTCACCAAATACATGGTACAGAATATAAATACAACCACTACAAGAAAATCAACCTATAGTGACGGTCAGCAACCGTCGCTATAGGCCAAAAGACCGACACTAAAGGTTTTAGCGACGGTCGCCGATCATCGCCATTGAAGCCATCGGTAAAGCTTTTAGCGCGATCGACGATCACGATCGTCACTATAGGTCATGATAAAATCATGTATTTTTTCTTTACCAATGATCATTTGAAAGTAATTGCTACTATTAATGGTAGTAGATATAGATGTTATATATGACGCTTAAGCGACCGTCGCTATAAAGCTCGTGTTTTATAGAACACTATTGCTACGGTCGATGACCGTCGCTATAGCCATTTTATATTTTAAAAGAAATTTAATTAATAATGCACATTTATTCAACAAACACAAATATAATATAAAATAAAATATAAAAAATATTATATACATCATTTAAAATCATTCACATTACAACATTGCAATATAATAGTTGAATAATTCATTTCTTCAAATATAATGATCATTATTATACCAAACTACTAAACTAATAACTTTTACAATCTATCATTACAATATAATATTTTAGTTACATTTAAGAAGAGATGCTGAACTCGAGCAGCCTCAAACTCACTTATGCCATCTTCTGACAATGAATTGTAGACTGCCAACATGCCCTGTTGGATGTAATAGTGTAAATAAAGTATATTTCATGAATATAATAACCGAAATTTGCTAAAGGAGACGAAGGATCATAAAATAACTAAATTAATAAGCAAGAAGATTCACTTCCATTCTCACCAAGGAATTACAAAACCAACCTTCGACAATAGTCCTGGATATAATCCCCGTTATGCCATCCACGGTATTTTTATAAGCCGAATCTTCACTCATTCCATTCTCAGTATACCTTTTAAACAAGGACTCGACAATACCATGAACATCACCAAGCAAAATTCCTATACATCAAGTGGTTAAAATTAGCCATGATCATCATAAAGTGACTAAACATATTTCCATTAGAATGAATAAATCACCTCATTCCCCAAATATGTCACTCTTGTACTCCTGCTCGAGTGTAGTGACAAATATAAAAGGTGAACCAAGGGTAACTGACCATCCAAGGCCAACATTTGTGTCTCTACAATCAACATGTTGTCCACAAAAGATAGTTGAGTTGCCATAGAACGTTACAAAAAACTACATGGAGAAATGAATTGCCACACAAAAATAGAGACCAACCAACCTGATGTGGACAACAGGACAAAATTAACTCATTGATAATTCCACACATAACTATGCTACAAAATGCCTATCCATGATGCAAACAATATAATATACTTTATCAACCAACACAAATTAAATTTCAATATGTTCATCAAAGTAATACATTAAAAAGCACAGGAAAAAATATATATATTAATACACTTGCAATCAATCACATGATAGTGCAGGCATGCAGATTTTGTTGCTAAAGAGTGAAGTGGCGGCTTCGTTCGAGGAAGTTACAACCTTTTCACATTACCATTTATTCATTAAAATGAAATACTTTTTTAGTATTTCATTTTTCCTCTTTTAACACACAGTGTGTGCCATGTAAACTAGTATTAATAAAGCGAGAGGAAATCTGACAAAAAAAATTTGTGCACCAAAAATTTTAAAGCCTTTTTATGTTTCCATCAATGTCCGAAATATTATGTACAAATACCAACATTAACACTTTGGTTGTAATATATTTGGGAATAAAATAGTAAAATAATGACAAAATAACCCATTTAGTCCCTCAACTCTGCTCCAATAATACAATAAACCATACAAAAATTTACTGTTATTGTGATACCGAGTTTAATGAGCTTCTCAAGCTTACAATTGTAAAATCTCGCTTAGTAGATTTTATTGAAAACTTGTTCCTAACTTTGCAGTCGAAATCTTATTTATCAGATTCCATTAATTAAAGACTATCCCCTAACTTTATAGTTAAGAGTATTGTCAGTAAACATTTGTAGCTATGAATACAAAGTAAACATGGCAGAGAAGAAGTAAAAGGCCACCCATAACAATCTAGAGAACATGCTAAATAATTTAATAAGATAAAATGATGAAACAAAAAGAAGGATTTCACTTTTAAACATGGAAGTCATTATCAAAACATTATACTTTCAGTATGAAGCATATAAATCTGGAATATGAGACAGAAGAGTTTATAATATAATGTAAATTCCAACGTGTCATCACAGAGCCATTGTAAGACCCCAACTTTTATGAATAAAGATTAAATTTTTCTCGAAATATATTATTGAATATTATGGTGTGGATATGATATAATGTTGTAGTTGTGGGTAATATTTTCAAATTTTTCAAAGTAAGCAAGTTGTTATAAAATATTCGTTTGGTCGGGAAATATTTGTTTTAGCAGGGAATACTCGTACGACAGCACAATCATTGGTAGATCCCACAACGAAAGTATTGTCGTAGTTAGAAAATGACAAAAATATTTTTTATAAAAATAATGGCAAAAGTTTTACTGTTGAACTACCCGGTAGTAAAAATACAGTAATACACGTGGTTGCATAGTAGCACATGGTATTGATAATTGATGCTTACGTAAGAAGCCACTCAGTTTACTCAATTATTGCTACAGTAATTGTTGCATAGTATCTCACGTTATTTGATTCAATTATTGTCACAGTATCATCTGCATAATATTTTATATTATTAAATCAATAATTGAGACAACAAAGTTATTCATATTATTATTTGCAATATTGACGATGTCTAGAAAGTTTTGTCGAGGAGAGGTTTGGTCACCTAATTGCGCGCCAATAGAGAGAAATCCTTATCGGAAAGCCCCCTCTTTCCTGAGAATGATCTGATTGTTAAATATTGTGAGTTATAATATTAATAATGAATAATTATTGAAGTATTAAGAATGTGTTTATTGAAGATAAGTGAATTACAAAAGTTAGAGGGGAATAATGGAAACTTGGAAAACTTTAGAGGTACTAAAGTGTAATTAGTTAAATCAATCTGAACCATCAATGGTGGTTTTAATAGTAAATCAATCTGGACCGTCGGTGGTGGTTTTAAAAATAAATCAATCTGGACCATCGATGGTGGTTTTAAAAGTAAATCAATCTGGACCGTCGGTTATGGTTTTAATAGTAATCAATATGAACTGTCCGTTCTAATAGTAAATCAATCTGGATCGTTCATGAATCAGTTACTATTTAGTCCATTCTCCTATAAGTAGAAGCTTAATTCTTCTTTCATTCTCACCAATTCACTGAGCTTCACAAGAGACACTATAGAAAGAGAAACTATAGAGAGCAAGAAGAAGAGTATTTTGCTACTTCACTATTGCAGTATCCAGCCCTCTATTAAGGTAAGGGATATTATTTGTTGTACTCGTAAGGGGTATTATTTCTTTCGTATTCATAAGGAATACTATTTTTCGTATTCATCCTTTAATATGTCGGAATAACTTGCTCACGCGGATCACGTCATCGTATTATGACGGTGGAAATCCATTTCTAGATTTCAGTATGTTATTTCTTTTCATATTCTTAAATCTAAACTTACTATGGTAAGTATTGCTTCTATAATCCTTGAAATGAGTGGAATATTCTTGAGTTTTGCGCTTCATCCAGTATCATTTTATTGGAATATTGATCTGAACTTTCTTATTAAATATCAATATTTTCACCCGGGGTACTATTCACGGGTTACTATTCAACCAGTTACTATTCACTATAATATTATTCACTCGGGTATTCGGGGCACTTTTCATGTTGGGGTACTATTCACGAGTTACTATTCACCCGATTACTATTCAGTCAAAAATTATTCACTCGGGTATTCGGGGCACTTTTCATGCCGGGGTACTATTCACGGGGTACTATTCCCAAAGTACTATTCACAGGGTACTATTCATCGAAACATTTATTTCTTTTCTGTCCAAATTATTTTTGATACATGGATATTATTCATGAATTTTACTCCACAAAGCAGTATCATGTTGACAATTTGGACATTATTGAATTCTGGATAAATTAAATTATAAATCTTTAAAAATTTATCCTTTGCTTTCTTTTAATTGAATTCTTATATCATTGTCATCATCCTCATGCTTATATTGTGATGAAAGTCATCTTTGACCTACGTGCATAGATGGACTGTTGATTGGTATAATTATGACCAGGGATAATTCAGTATGATCATGACCATTGATGATTACACGGATATTCTTGGCCCGTAGTGCAGGAATAATTTGTGGACGTGATACTAATAAATATCCTTGGCCCGTAGTGCATGGATGATTCGATGATGTGATTTATTTATTAAGCTGAGTCCCAGCGATAAAGTTAATGATAAACTTTTTAAATCATAGAAGATAGTAGATATCATGCTCTACTTGACTCTTCTAATGGATTGCTTATTCCGCTACAGTTAAACTTGTTTTCTATTATATTCTATCAGTTTAACATTATTGAAGGCTAGTGATAACTTATTCTGCATTATCTTAGTCATAATATTTCTTACTGTGCTAGTTGAGCTCACCCTTTTACTTCCATTTGTTCTCTTCACGAAATGAGAACTTAGCCGGAACTAGTCGGGGAATGGAGTGATGGTCCGAGATAGTGTTATAGTAATCCTCACTATTCTATAAAATAGTATGACAATAATGTAATGAGGACTCCATTTGAGTTTGGATATTGTCTAGAAGATAATATTCATGTAAAAACTCTCATCTCATGTTGTTTAATTAAGTTTGTATTTGTATTCAGTACCATGTATTTGGTGACCCAAGATGGGTGCTGTATACCTATTTCGGGGGTGTCACAGTTGGTATCAAAGCTTAGGGATATGATCCCTGGCTGAGATGTGAGACAAGAACTAGGAGGGGAGAGATGAGGAATTCCTTCACTGGTATGACCTACCTAAGTTTATTTGGTATTTAATTGGTCAGTCAGAGTATAGGGATAATATGTGACATGTCAATTAACCCTTGTTTTGTGGCAGTGTTTGAAAATGGCATCTAAAAATGTTGAGATCAAAAATGAAGCACATGAGACCGTTGAGTCACCAACAATCAATGCCTAGGATAATGTGCAACAGGAAGACAATAATCCTCAGTTAAACAATAACACAGATCAAATGATAAACGATGGGATGTTCAGAGGCTTTATGCAATTCATTCAACATCAGGCGAGAGCGGCTCCTGTTCAAAATGCATGTGGAAACACTGGCAACTTACAGATGGTCACTGCTAAGCAATTCAAGGAGCTGGGACCATCAGAGTTTTGGGGAAAGCTAGAACCACTTAAGGCAGAGACATGGATAAAGTAGATCACCAAGATATTTGATGCCTTGGGATGCTCCGAGGAGCAAAAGGTTCCCTTTGCCACCTTCAAGTTGAGAGGAGAAGAAGATTACTGGTGGGAATCAATAAAGCGTACTCTATCTGCCGCACTCAAAATGTCTTGGGAAAAGTTCCAAGAATTATTCAACAACAAGTACTTTCCCGAAAGTATTCGTCACATGAAGGAGGTGGAGTTTATCAAGTTGGAGTAAAATAATATGACCGTGTTGCAGTACGAGGCTAAGTTTGCTGAGTTGTCCCAATTCGCATCCCATTTGGTTGATAATGAGGAGAGAATGACGTGAATGTTTCTACAAGGTTTGAGACCCAAAATACGTCAATACCTCATTTCTCACAAACCGTGTTTGTATTTAGATGTTGTAAATAGGGCTCAATTATTGGAGCGCGATAATGAGTTAACCCAACCAAGAGAGAGCAGCCGGCAAGTCGATAATACCAGTGGTAACAGTCATCGAAGCGGTGAAAACAAACGTGGAGGGAATCAACATGCCAAAAATGGTAACCACTTCGGTGGTAATCTTGGCCAAGATAATAGAAGTGGAAATTTCAAGAAGAGGAGATTCAATAATGATGGAAAGATGTCAGCACCAGCACCTGTTGTTAAGGAAAGAGAACGACCGTCGGTCGTATGTTACAAATGTGGAGGGGAGGGACACATCAGTCCAAACTGTACGTAGCAGTCCAAAACATGTTACCATTGTGGAAGAGAAGGTCACCTAGCCCGATTTTGTCGTGCACCACAGTCAAGTCCAACTGGGATGGAGGTATCAAAGGCCTTTCCAGACAAAACAAACCGGTAGTTCAAGGGAGAGCGTTTTTCGTAACCTCCCAAAAAGTGAGGAATCCGAACGAGGTGATCACGGGTAAGCTAATCATAAACTCTAGCGAAGTATACCTTATTTGATACCAGTTCTACCCATTCTTTTATTTCTTCTACTTGCGCTCAACGTTTAAATTTAATTCCAGAGAAATTAGACTTTGATTTATCTGTTGAAACTACGTTGGGAGAAACCTTTATTACATCCACTGTTTATAAGTCTTGTTTGATTCAAATCGGTAACCACACGTTACCTGTCAATCTTATCTCTTTAAAAATACTTGCATTCGATGTGATTTTAGGAATTGATTGGTTGACTACTCATCATGCTAAAATTGATTATTTTCGTAAGGTTGTTAGCTTTCATATTCCTAACCAACCTGTTATGCAAATTAAAGCAACCAAACCATTAAAGTCAATCACTGTCATCTCAAGCCATAAAGCTATTCGTTTATTGAAAAACGGATGTCAAGCTTTCTTAGCTCATGTCACGGATTTAAACAAAAATACGTCAGTCTTGAATGATATTTCTATTGTTAATAAATTTCCTGACGTATTCCCTGAAGAACTTCCTGGCCTACCCCTAGAGCGTGAAATTGAATTTTGTATTGACCTTGAATCCGGTATAAAACCCATTTCCAAAGCCCCATATCGAATGGCTCCTATTGAACTTTAGGAGTTAAAAACCCAACTACAGGAGTTGTTAGACATCGGTTTCATTCGTCCTAGTACGTCTCCTTGGGGTGCTCCTATTCTATTCGTGAAGAAGAAAGATGGAAGTATGCGACTTTGTATTGATTATCGGGAGTTGAATCATATCACCATTAAAAATAGGTACCTGTTACCTCGTATTTATGACCTGTTTGACCAATTGCAAGGCGCCAAATTCTTTTCAAAGGTCGATCTTCGTTTCGGATATCATCAGTTAAAGATAAAAACTGATGACATCCCAAAGACTGCTTTTAGAACTCGGTACAGACATTACGAATTCCTAGTCATGTCTTTCGGATTGACTAATGCTCCTGCTGCCTTCATGGATATGATGAACCGAGTATTCAAGGAATATTTGGATCACTTTGTGGTCGTCTTTATTGATGACTTCCTTATTTACTTCAAAAGCCGTTAAGATCATGAGCAACACTTGAGGCTTATACTCCAACAGCTTCGTGAGAACAAGTTATATGCCAAGTTTAAGAAATGTGAGTTCTTGCTTGAGGAAGTAGCATTCCTTGGGCACGTAATATCAAATCATGGAATATCTGTTGACCCGGAAAAGATTGAAGCAATTCAAAGCTGGGAGCAACCTAAGTCAGTGACCAAAGTACGTAGCTTTCAAGATATTTGGTTATTATCGGAGATTCAGTAGAAGGTTTTCTCGAATCGCTACTCCATTAACTCAGCTGACTCGAAAAGATACAAAATTTGGTTGGAGCGAGGAATGTGAGAAGAGTTTTCAAGAACTCAAGAGGAGACTCATTTTAGCACTTGTTCTGACAATACAATCTGGCTCGGAGGGATTTGTCATCTATAGTGATGCTTTGGGAAAAGGGTTAGGATGTGTTCTCATGCAATATGGGAAAGTCATAGCATACGCCTCTCGACAACCCAAAGAATATGAGAGGAATTATCCTACTCATGATCTAGAGTTGGCAGCTGTTGTCTTCGTACTTAAAATTTGGAGGCATTACCTATATGGGGAGAAAGTGGAGATCTATACGGATCATAAAAGCCTCAAATATTTCTTCACTCAAAAGGAACTCAACATGCGGCAACGACGTTGGCTCGAGTTGTTGAAAGATTATAATCATACCATTCAATACCATCTTGGAAAAGCAAATGTAGTAGCTAACGCATTGAGTAGAAGATCATATGTGAGTACGAGTGTGATATTGTCAACGCAAAGGCCCATTTTGAATGACTTACAAAGGATGGAGATAGAGTTAAAGACTCTAGGGACCCATGTGATTATGGCGAATATACGAGTAGAACCTAATTTAATCGATAAAGTTAAAGCTGCTCAAGCTACCGACTTGGAGCTGATGCGTATGAGGAAGAAAGTTCAAGAAGGTGCTATTCCGGATGCAAGAATCGATGAAGAAGGAATACTTCCAGTCAACTGCAGACTTTGTGTTCCAAATGACCCTAATTTATGGTATAAGATCATGATGGAGGCGCACAATACACCGTTTGCAATCCATCCTAGGAGTACCAAAATGTATCGTGATCTTCGACATACATTTTGGTGGAGCAATAGAAAGTGAGAGATAACGGGGTTTATCTCAAGGTGTCTAACTTGTCAACGAGTCAAGGCGGAGCATCAAATGCCAAAAGGTCCATTGCAACCACTTAAAATTCCATAATGGAAGTAGGAGCACATTACCATGGATTTTGTTACTGGTCTTCCCAAGGTTTCTCAAGGCATAAATGCGATTTGGGTCATTATTGATAGATTGATCAAGTCTGCTCATTTCTTACCTATACAAGAAACTTATACACTTGAACGTCTTATTCGTATGTACATAATTGAGATTGTAAGACTGCATGGCATGCCAGTATCCATAGTTTATGATCGAGACCCAAGATTCACTTCACGATTTTGGGTTAGTTCGCAAAAAAGCTATGGGCACGGATTTACGATTTAGTTTTGCATATCATCCTCAAACGGACGGGCAGTCAGAGAGGGCTATTCAAACTCTTGAGGATTTATTAAGACTCTATGTCCTTGACTTCAAAGGAAGTTGGGACAAGTTCTTGCCATTAGTGGAATTCTCTTATAACAACAGTTATCAAGCAAGTATTGACACGGCTCCATTTGAGGCGTTGTATGGACGTAAATGTCGTTCTCCAGTATGTTGGGACGATGTGGGTGAAGCAACATTGTTGGTACCAGAGTTGGTACATATGACTACGAAAAAGATTCAAATGATCCGACAACGTATAAAAACCTCACAAGATTGACAAAAGAGTTATGCTAATCTTCATCGAAATGACGTGGAATTCAATATCGGAGATCATGTATTGTTACATGTTACTCCATGGAAAAGAGTTACGAGATTTGGAAAGAGAGGAAAGCTCAATCCTTGATTTATTGGCCCATTTGTAATCCTCAATCGAGTAGGAACTGTGGCCTATAGACTCGCCTTACTGCCAAGTATGTCTCGTGTTCATAACGTTTTTCACATATCTATGTTACATACATACGTGAAAGACCTGAAACACATTATTGAATTAGAATCGGATGAGATAGCGAAAGATTTAACGTATGAAGAGGTACCTATTAAAATCTTGGATAAGAACGATCATATTCTACACTCCAAGATTATACCTCAAGTCAAAGTATTATGGAGAAACCACGATGTGGAGGAAATGACCTGGGAATTAGAATCTGAAATGAAATCAAGGTATCCTCACCTCTTCGACATATCAGGTACGTACCCTTATTTCGAGGACGAAATTTCATAAGAAGGGGACGTTGTAAGACCCCAACTTTTATGAATAAAGATTAAATTTTTCTCGAAATATATTATTGAATATTATGGTGTGGATATGATATTATGGAAAGGAGTTACGAGATTTGATATCCGATCTTTGACTTTGATAGCCTTGTTCAGTTATACAATCTTGTATTAAACCTTCAATTAGTAAGCGAACTCTTATTGATTAAATTAATCTATAATTGACTAGTGTTCTAAAATTATAGAAACACTGATAAGCTAGTTCCAAACTAAACTTTCTTTAGTGCAGAAATTCTAAATTCAAACTGAGACGAACAACCCTAACATAGGGGATTTTGTACATGTAACATTTATATGTTTGTGCATAATACATGGTATAAAGGGCTGATCCCCCTAAGTACGTTAAGAAGGATCTGTATAGTCTAATGACTGTTAAGGTTAAGGTAATAATACCTAAATACCAGAGACATAGTTCATGGTCTTAAGACCCTCAGATATTAAAGTTTGAACTTGTTTTCTATTTTTGATTTGTAGAACAAGTTCATTATTGTTCAGCAGTCGTTGTTCATTCTCATGTTGTTATCATTACTACTTTCTATATCAATGAGCATTTGTTTGCTCACTCTTGCAATTAACAATGCAGCTAAAGTGGAGAAAGTTGATGAGCCATCTACTAGCAAAGGAAAGGGCAAATTGTCCAAGTGCTAAAGACTTATGAGAATTTTATTTTAATGAACTATGTTAAAGACTTGTTTTATTTTATGATGTATTCCGCAAACTGATGTAATAAATTTAAGGTTAGATTACATGGGAATTGTTTTTGAGATGATGTAACCCTTTAATGGGAAAGATTATTGTTTAAGTTATTTAAATTATGTCTTTATCCTCTATGATGGGTAGTTAGATGTAATGGTTTTGGATAGTGAGCACCAAATTCTGTGGGAATGGAGTACCCGAATTTGGGGGTGTCACAGATACTAATGAATATCCTTAGCCCGTAGTGCAAGGATGATTCGATGATGTGATTTATTTATTAAGTTGAGTCCCATCGATAAAGTTAATGATAAACTTTTTAATTCATAGAAGATAGTAGATATCATGCTCTACTTGACTCTTCTAATGGATTGCTTGTTCCTCTGCAGTTAAACTTGTTGTCTATTATATTCTATCAGTTTAACATTGTTGAAGGCTAATAATAACTTATTCTGCATTATCTTAGTCATTATACTTCTTACTGGGTTAGTTGAGCTCACCCTTTTACTTCCATTGTTCTCTTCAAGAAATGAGAAGCGTAAATAAACTAAATGGGGAACGGAGTGATGGTCCGAGATGGTGTTATAGTAGTCCTCACTATTCTATAAAATAGTGTGACAATAATGTAATGAGGACTCCATTTGAGTTTGAATATTAGCTAGAAGACAATATTCGTGTAAAAAATCTTAGCTCATGTTATATAATTAAGTTTGTATTTGTATTCCGTACCATGTATTTGGCGACCCAAGATGGGTGATGTATACCTATTTTGGGGGCGTAACAACCATGTAATTTTTTTTTAAAAAAATCAAACATATATCAATTTAAGTTTATAGAGGATAGTTTTACTCAAATGTCAAAAAACATGTAAAGCAGAAACCTAGTACTGTATACAGACAGCAAAGATTAGAGTTGATCCGACAAACCTGGGCCGCGTCAAAAATCAAGAGCAGGACCAAGTTACTGCCTGAAATAGTCTGAAGTATCTCATATATCTCCCAAGGTCCCATTTTCTTCAATAAATCCACCAGCATATGCCTCAACAAATGAACAAAACCCACTGAGAGAAAAAAATAAATTAAAAATACTGAAATGAAGCACATTCAATATTTGATAACCGTTAAGCTCTTGTTTTTGTTTTGATATAAATGCCCTTAAGACAACAATAGATATATCTATGTTGTTAACCTGTTGTTCATAGAGTTCAGGATTAGAATGTTCAATACTCTACAATCTTTCCCCAAATTTCTTTACAGTGAATGTTGTTCTTTTTGACAATCTTATGAAAGCAAAGGTCGTGACATGCCATGCATGAAGTTCTTTTGGAAAGAGACAAGTGGTAATCATTTAGAGAGGACTTCTCATATTTTTGCTGACACCATTTGCCCGGTTTTGTTAGAAACAATAATTAAAGGTACTTCAGATTACTGTGTATCATTTTATCTGAACATCTTTTGACACTTAAAAAAAATAACTTCTTATCGTCCCCATTTTTTGAATTAATGGTTTATCATCTCTTCATATCTCAATTAAGCAATGATAGTGAATCTATTTTGCAGAGATAATTGTTGGACATTTTTTTTGACTTTGCCCATTTTGGTTCTTTCTTCCCCTCTCCCCCACCCGTCGGGATCTCGTCTTCCCGTCTTTCCGTCTTCCTTGTTTTGTTAAAGGTAGATCTCCTTAAAACATATGACACATGATAACTACTCTCTTCTCATTTATCATATGTTATTTGTAGTGTAATGCGTCTATAATGGTTGAAGTATTTAGGTTATAGGATTACCTTACAATCAAAAAGGCTGGAATGGTTCCCATCATCAGATAGAGTGTTGTCAGTTAGCCCTCTTTCTTTGAAGGTCATTTTTTTTGTCTTGGATGATAGAGGAGAATGCATAATGAACTGATATTTTTGTTATTGGAGGTAATGTGATTAAACCTATTAGGGAAATAGATTGTATGGGTTTTGACATGTCACTTAAGAAGGCAATATAATGCAAGCAAAGAATCCATTCTTTGATTTGTAGTTGGTTTTCTTTGTATAATGATGAACTGTTGGACAATAATTATCCTAGATTTGTCTACAAATTGGTTGGATTGTAGGCAATCTTAGTTGTATCTGGGAGTGAAGATATGTTCTTGATCTGTAAGAGCTTATTTTTATTTTAGTATTGATTGACATCTATAGTAATTGCTGTATAAGTAGGTAAAATTATTTTTATGTTACTCTTCTTCAACTTGCATATATCCTGAGCTGAACAACTTCTGAATTTTATTTTTATGCATTTAGATTTTAGATAATTCAAGAACCCAGTTTTGATGTGTGAAGTGTGAACATACTTGAACATAGTATATCAAGTATCATTTAGCTAGGAATTGTGATTGTTTGATCATACTAGGCTCATTATGTTTGACCGTATTCTATGACGGATACTATTTGGCTTTGTGAATATGGTTCCTGACTTTTGATGCATAATTTTTTGTGAATCACGTGCAATACAAATTCGAAATTCCAAAGCTTCCTAATTTCTAACTCTTCCTCTTAGATATTATTGTAAAGAACATAAAGTGGCAGAAGGGGCAGTTAATGAGTGGGATTATTATAATTGTCAATTTCAGACTCTATAAATTATGAACAAAAACAAAGTAGATAATGACATAAGGCTAGAAATAGAATTTATGACAAGTAAAATTTGTCTACTGAATAAGGTTTTCAAAAACTTCTATCCTTATTATTTGGAAGCATGATATGATCCACTATATAATCACTTAATCACCACTGGAGGATGTAGATTCCAAATCGGTTACCCGTTACACTACAAAATCAAGAACACATTGTTACAATCTTCTAGCAGTCGTGACTTCTAATTATGATATTCTTAACTCCTAATCCTAATACCTAACACCGATACACGATCTTAATCATACCATCTCCATGGTAGATAAAAGAAATGAAATTGTTGCATTAAAAGATTTTGCAACCAAATGTGTCTCCCAGCTGAAATTAAACACTGTGTCCAATAACCATATGAGCAATATGTAGATCATTGCGATAAAAATTAAAATTGCACACCTAAGAACAAAATATGCAAAACTTTAATTTCTCTAAAGCTAACTAAAAACTACAGAATTAAGAGAGGTCTAAATTAGCATTAGCATGCCCCATATTAACCATCAAACAGAACAATTTAACACCCCTGACATATACACTGACACATACAATCTAAAATTCACATAGGAAGGTGTTTCACTTTCTTCATTCGAGCATCATCAATGAATATTCAACATAAGTACACATTTAGGTGTATGCTAGTATGAGCCTGTGATGTTAATGTAATTTTTTCATCTTATTTAAAGCACAAACTTCCATGGATATGTATAAACAAAAAGACCAGGAATTCTAAATGACATTCGAGCTTACATTGAGTACTGAAGGTTCGAGCAACGGGAATTGAATTAGTCGATCATTGTCAAGAGGTTCAGTTGGGTGTTTAACTGGCTTAAACTCAATTGCTATTTCAATACCATGACCTACAAGAAAGGAAACTCCAGTAACAGTAGCAGCAGTCATAGCTTCAGTACTGGGAGGCAAAACATTTCTCTCGTCCTGCATGGAATAAAGCAAAACTAAGAATCAAGATTTAACTACAAGTTAACTGATTCCCATTTCCCAACAACAAAATCCCTTCATTACACAAAAATAGTCTCATTTGTAGAATTTGTAAATATTAAGGATATATTTTTTGTTCCATGCATACCCCTAAAAATAATACAAATTCAGTTCCAAAATGTATGAACTTAGTTGTTGTGGCATGATTATGGAAATATGATGCAAAACTTTATGACATTGTGTTATTTTATACTACCGTCAATAAAACCACATAAAAGATGCAAATGGGACTCTTTTGCGGAAGAGTGGGAGTATAAAGAAGTAGGTACATCATATATAGTACATAGCATATAAGTTGGCACGCTAGTTGGTTATGACCGACAAACCAAGGGTCATCAACATACACCTGAAAATCAACCTAAACAAATACAATGTTGAGTATAATTCACTACAATGGATAACCACCTATAAACTAGGGATTTGGGAACAAATTGTATGCAAGTATCATTGAACATTAGCAATTAACCTAAACAACAAATCCATATCTTTGGCTTTCATGTACAGTCAATATAGTCCCGTAATGAGCGAGAAAAATAGAGGGAAATAAGGAATCACCTCCAGCCGTACAATTCACTACCAGAGGACCACTTGTCGGGGGCGCACACAGGACCAAATCAGAAGAATCGACCGGAGGGCCAATTTGACCAGAAGGGAACGATTGTCTGAGAAGGCGACCAGATGAGAACGATCGACTGAGAAAGGAGATAGAAAGGGTGAGAGAGGAAAGAGAGGGCTATTTGACTAAGAACATATGAGGAAGAGAGGAGAGAAAGGGTGATTGAAAGATGAATTCCCAAAAAATTTGGTTTGGGGGGAAAATGTTGGTACTGATTTGGGAGAAATTTGGGAGGGATTTCTGAGCGCCAACTAATTGTCATTATCTAAGGCTCATTACCCTCGGTATTTAGTCCCAAAAACGCTTGACGGCAAGAGTAGGACCCTTGGTATAAACTATCTTCAAAGGCATATACCGACGGCCAGCCTGTAACCGTCGCTATAAGTATCCTACTGTGACGGTTCCGTCCCGACTGTCGTTATAGGTCGTTGCTATAGGTCAAATTTCTAGTAGTGAACTTCATTTATTCAACTATTGGACTGTCGTGCAAAATACGAAAAAGCATAAACTGTAAGTTTTAATACGAATATTGTCTTGCAGACAATATCCAAACTCAAATAAAGTCCTCATTTCAATTATTATCACACTATTTTATAGAATAGTGAGGACTACTATAGCAACCATCTTGGACCATCACTCCATTCACTGACTAGTCCCAGCTTTATTCTCATTTCCTGAAAAGAACAATGAAAAAAAGGGTGAGCTCAACTAGCCCAGTAAAGAATATTATGACTACGATAATGCAGAATAAATTATCCTTAGTCCTTAACAGTATAAAAACTAGTAGAATACAATAGACAACAAGTTTAGATCAACAACTACAGCAGAATAAGCAATCCATTAGAAGAGTCAAGTAGAGCATGATGTCTACTATCTTCTATGATTTAAATGTTCATCATCAATATTTTATCTCTATAACACAACTCAATAAATATTTCATATCAGCGAATTATCCATGCACTACGGGCCAATGATATTCGTTAGTATCACATCCATAAATTATCCATGCACTACGGGTCAAAGATATTCGTTAGTATCACCAGTGGTCATGATCATGCCAAACAACTGTCCATCTATACACTACATAATTACATCATTTTTCTATAACATTACAGGTCATGATTATACCAATACATAATTCCTGGTCATAATCATACCAATCAACAGTCCATCTATACACTACAGGCCAAAGATGACTTTCACCACAATATAAGCATGAGGATGATGATAATGGTATAAAAAAAATGAATCAAGTGAGATCAAGGATAAATATTAAAGATTTATAATTCAATTTATCCATAGTTCAAGAATGTCCAAATTGTCAACATCATAATTAATTGTGGAGTAAAATTCAAGAATGATATTCATGTATAAAAAATAATTTGGACAGAAAAGAAACTAATTTTTGTCATGAATAGTACCCCGTGAATAGTACCATATGAATTGTGTCGTATGAATAATACGTATGAATAGTGCCATATGAATAGTACGTATGAATAGTACCCGAGTGAATAATACCCCGTGAATAGTTCCCCAAATGAAAATATTGAAATTTAATAAGAAAGTTCAGACCGATATTCCAATGAAACGATACTAGATAAAGCGCAAAATTTAAGGATATTCTACTAATTTCAGATATTATAGAAGCAATATTTATCAAAATAAGTGTAGATTTAGGAATATAAAATGAAATAATATTACTTACATACTATAGAGTATGGAAAAATAATAATATATCTTACGAATATTGAACGAAAATAATATCTCTTACGAATATTGGACGAAAATAATATTTCTTACGAATATTGAACGAAGATAATATCCCTTACGAATATTGAACGAAAATAATATTCCTTACGAATATTGAACGAAAATAATATTCCATACGAATATCAAATAAATAATACCCCTTACCTTAGTAGGAGAGTAAATCTGACTGGTATAGCGGAGATATTCTTGAAGAAAATTTTTACTATTTGCAATGCTCAAAGTATCCTTATGCTCAAAAGAAATACGCACTATATTATAGTAGAATGGTAGGGAACTATTTAAGAATAATCACGAACGCACATTAACATTTCACGGGCGCAGAATTCTTCGCTGAAAATTTGATTTTACTATTCATCATTCTGCAATAAAATATTCTAATAAAATGAAAACTCTATATAAAATATAATATATTCTATTTATAATCTAATAAAATGAATAACTTTATATATAATATAAAAAGTATTCTGTTTTATATAAAAAGTTTTCTGTTTTATTACTATTATAATAATAATAAAACAAAACTGAGACAATTTTCTACCGACAATTTTTAAAAATGAGTAAGTGGGGGTCCATGTAATAAGCCAAACTTACAACAAATACTTCATGACAACCCTTTTATTTATATCAAAAATTGAATAAATATTTACCACAAATCACTTATCTTTAATCAACACATTTTTAATCTTTCAACAATTATTCATTATTAATATTATAACTCACAATATTGACAACCAGATCATTCTCAGAAAAGAGGGGGCTTTTCGATAAGGACATCTTTTTATTGGCGCGTAATTAAATAACCTAACCCTTTCCTTGACAGAACTTTCTGGACATTGTTAATAATGCAAATAATAATATGAATAACTGTGTTGTCTCAATTATTGATTTAATATGAGATACTATGCAGTAACTATTGTTGCAATAATTGAATAAAACTGAGTGAATTCTTACGTAAGCATCAATAATCAGAGATACTGTACAATACCGTGTCCTACTGTGCAACCACGCGTATTATTGTACTTTTATTACCAGGTATTTCAATAGTTTAACGGTAAAAGTTTTTCCGTTATTTTTTATAAAAAGATTATTTCTGTCGCTTTCTATTTTCGATAGTCATTCCATTTGTAAATCCAATTAACGATTGCGCTTCGTCAGGTAGATATTATTAGGATAAAAAGAATATTCCATGACTAATCGAATACTTTATGACAACTAGCTTACTTTGTAAAATTTGCAAATAGCACTCACAACTATAACATTATATCAAATCACACCTTATTATTCAAAATAATATTTAAAAAAAATTAAATCTTTATTCATAAAAAATTGGGGACTTACAATATCAAGTTCCAACTATTAGACTACTACAAAAGTGAATTCTCAGCATCATTTTTCTTTACTAATATACTTTGTTCACAATTGACTTTCCTTGTTAGCATATGAAAATATTGGCGATGTATCAAACTCTTTTATGAACGTCTTATTTTATTTCCAGAAATGAATTGAAGCAAGGTAGAAACATGTGAGAAGATGATGAAATGATGTTATATCATTCCTAAATTCAACATCTCCTTTTGAGCACGTTGTATAACAAAAAGAAATTAAACATCATCATTCATGAACATTTTTGTATACAAATTTTGCCAGTCAAGATTCTTCCTAATCAAAGTAACTTTGCGGCAGGCAAAAATCTTCCTCCTGATTCAGTGTACTTGTCATCTGGCTCCTACAATTACAAAAAGATGCAAGTGTATGAAACTATCAATTTTTGCATGTCTAAAATACAAAAACTATTTTAATTCTTTGCAATGCATTGTAAATTAAATAAAATAAGATTCTCAAATATACAAAAATAAGTGCACCTATTAGGTCCAACAATATTGACACATGCAAATACACATGATGAGGGGTTCTTTACCAGCCGATAGCACATCAAATGAAATAAATGATCAATGAAGACATTATTCATAAATGATTCAATTGTTTAAAAAAAAAGAAAATGAACAGGGGAGAAGAAAGGGATAAGAAGAATAACAAATAGGAGGGAGAAGATAAAAAAGATCAAGGAGTTATTCTTAAATTTTTAAAAAATCAGTAATCCCACAACTCAAAATTAAATGAACTTCCAGTCTGGTAAATAATCCCACAAATTTTCAAGTAAAAACTAATAAAAGGAATATAAACTTTACTAATATATGATAAAACACCAAACTACCATATATTACTATAACTCAGTGCACACACCAATATTCTTACTCCCAAATTTTTTATTTTTGAATTATATAGACTCATTAAATTAGTCTTGAAAAATAATTGCTAATATTTCTCACCAGCTGTTATCAACAAAGATTAATATGTCACATTTATTTTGAGCTATATAAACAGTACTAAGTTAATATTTGGGTCTTGGTCCTATAGGACTTGTTTTTAGTGGTGAAAATAGTGGGAATACTAAGTTCTTCAGGTGGTTTATATAGTAGCATCTCAGCTAACAGGGAGGAAAAACATTAATTAATAAAATAAAAAACCTCTCGAACACACATCTACAGAATAAGGTGGTACCCAACAAAGGCCTTAACATGCACGATCCTTCCTCTAGAATACTAGATTTAACATGGTAGATTTTGTAATTTAACTCTTACATAAGTCAAATCTTGTCTAGTATCTGATATATACACTACAGTGGAAGCCCTTTGTTATTCGATTTTTCTTATACAATCATCTTTGTGGCTAGCGTCCAGAAAGTACACAAGATATGGTCTTTCATTATTCCTCTACAAAAGCCTACCCACCCAAAAAAAAATCATCAGTGAAGACATTATTCATAAACGATTGAATTGTTTCAAAAAAAACAAAGAAGAAATCAAAATAAGATTCGTTTCATTACAATTATTGATACACTATTTTACAAAATAGTGAGGACTACTAAAACAACTTCTAGAACCATCATTCCAAATACAATAAGAGCTAGTACACGCTACATTTTCTAGCCTCACGAGAAGAAAAATGGAACAAAAAGGAAAAAGGGTCAATTTTGAACTTTTACCCCGATGCTAAAAATTAAAAGAATATTATGACTAAGATAATATAGAACAAATTATCGTTAGTCTCAGGAGGAAAAATCGATAGAATAAAATAGAGCAACAAGTTTTAAAATCAATTTATGGGGTTTTTGCGTTGAAATAATAATTCATTAGAAGAGTTACGTAGAGAATGAAATCTACTATCTTTAGTCACCAAATATATGATTTAAAATCCATCATCATCGATATATTTTATACAAAATAATAACATAACATCAATCGATATACATCTTAAATCAAATATTCATCTTTGCGAATGAGTTTTAAATTACTGGGGCCAAAGATATTCATCGAGTTGTAGTCGTCATTCATCTCAACACATGTTTATCTTTGCCTTTTCTGGGCGAAGATATTCATCATAAAATCATTCATCTTTGCCTTCTGAGGCCGAAGATATTCGATTATATCATCATTTAGGGTGAGGATGATGAAAATATTTTAAAGAAAAGCGAATCGGTGAAACAAAAAGAACAAATATTAAGGATTAAGTACTTTAAAGCAATCCATGTTCAAAAATACTTCATAAATAACTATAGTGGAGTAAAATTCAAGAATGATCAAAACATGGATACAATGAAAGCTAGTATCCATAATAGATATCTTGGACAAAAATGAAAATTTAATTTTTGAATGAATAGTGTAAATTCGTGAATAATGTAGTCATATCGTGAATGAATAGTCTTAGTATCGTGAATAGTAACCGAACACTAAAAGACAAGAATTTCACAAGAAAAATCTTACCAATATTTAAGCGTAATGATATTGAAAGAAATAATATCATTTATAAAAAAAATAACATCCCTTACCTCGAAAAGGCGATACTTACATTTGGAATCTTTGGATATAGTCTTTGAAGGAACTTGCAGTATAGCAACACTCAAAGTATCAAAATACTCACAAGAATAAACTTCGATAATATAGAGAGAGAAAATTTGGTTTACGGTGTGATTTTCAATTCTAACCTAAGCACCTATTTATAGGAAAATGCTTAGAACAACAAAGAGAAAATTTAATAAAATAATATTATTATTATTTTTCTTAAACTTCCCTTACGCACACCAATTGAGTCCAAACAACAGCCACCATCCACTCAATAAAAGTAAGAAAACCATTTTTCTTAAATAAAACAATTAAAACTTCAAAAATCAATTATTCCAGAACTTCGGAACTTTAATAATTCATAATAAATAACCCTTTTATTAGAAAAATTCGAATCTTATGTCCATTCCATAGGAAATTTAATTCTCTACAACTTTGTAACTTTAAGTTTTTCCAAATTCAAAACAGAAATTGACCGAAATCCACATACGGACGATTTTACAAGCTATAATCAAATTTCAGTCAAAAAATGGGGTCTACAAACATGAAAAACATGTTTTAAATATTTTTAGTAACAAAAATACTATTTCTCCTCATTTATTCACATATCCCACATTCATTGTAAAAATATCACCATTATTATATTATTATAATATAATAATATATTTAAATAAATTATTTTATCGGAAAAGATAAAATATCAATTTTCAACAATTGTCACATTAAAAATTTTCTCCATCTATATCCACATAAAATGAATATTTTCTTTATCATATAAATCAATAATTAATTATTCATAAATAATATTATAGAATCACAATCTTGAAAACCCGGTAGTTCCGAGAAAGAGGGGCTTTCGATAAGGATTTCTCCTTCTTTGGTATGATTAGGTGACCAAACCTCTCCTTAGATAGAACTTTCTAGACATTACCAATAATGTTATCTAATAATATTATTCAAATAATATGAATTATTTATCGATAATGGAAAATCTTGTGTAGTGACAATTATTAAAACAACAATAATATAAAATATCAGCGTAGCAATTATTGAATCGATAAAATAAAATATTGAGCAGTAATTCTTTGTAACAATTATTGAGTAGTGCCTTCTTACGTAAGAATCAATAATTGGTGCAATACCGTGTGTCTTCTTGTGTTTTAACCAGGGTATTTCAGCAGTATTACTTGGTAATAACTACTGTAGTTATTTATAAACAACTTATACTTGTCGTTTTCTTCATCCAATCGCTTTCCGTTATGGGGCCCACGTAAAAAATTTGTGTCGTAAATACGAATATTCCCAAGCGGTAAGAATATTTCACGACCAAACAAATATTCCCCGATAACAATGAATATTTTATAACCACTTGCTTATTTGAAATATTTGCGCATTTTACCCATACTTATCCACATTAATCAAATCAACCCTTACTATTTTAAAATAATAAATAGAGAAATTCTATTTCATTTATAATAAGTTGGGGTCTTACAACATCCCCTCCTTATGAAATTTCGTCCTCGAAATTGACTTACGTACTTCGCGTTTCGAAAAGGTGAGGATACCTCGCTTTCATTTTTCGTTTCCAACTCCCAGGTCATTTCCTTAATAGCATGGTTCCTCCACAAAACTTTGACTTGTGGTATGACCTTTATACATAAGACATGCTCTTTTCTATCCAAGATCTTAACAAGTACCTCCTCATACGTTAAGTCTTGGCTATCTCGTCGGGTTCTAACTTCGATAACGTGGTTGGGTCTTTCACATATTTACAAAGCACGGATATGTGAAAAACATTATGAACACGAGACATACTTGGAGGTGTAGCGAGTCTATAGGCCACATTTCCTACTCGGTCAAAGAATGCGAAATGGACCGATAAATCGTGGATTGAGCTTTCCTCTTTTCCCAAATCTTGTAACTCCCTTCCATGGAGCAACACGCATGACAATACATGATCCCCGATACTAAATTCCACGTCCTTTTCGATGAAGATCCGCATAACTCTTTTGTCGATCTGTGTGCCGTTTGTATCGTTGTCGAATCATTTGGATCTTTTTACGTAGTAATACGTACCAACTCTGGTCCCAACAATGTTGCTTCACCCACCTCATCCCAACATCTTTGGAAGCGACACTTTCGTCCATCAATGCTTGAATGGAGCCACACTATACTTGCATGATAATTGTTGTTGTAGGAGAATTCCACCGATGGTAAATACTTATCCCAACTCCTTTGAAGTCTAGGACACTGAGTCTTAATAGATCTTCAAGAGTTTGAATAGTCTCTCTCGATTGTCCGTCTGGTTTGAGGATGATGGTATGCGGACTAAATAAAGAAATCCGTCCCCATAGCTTTTTGCAAGCTAACCCAAAATCGTGAAGTGAATCTTGGGTCACGATCCAAAACTATGGATCTTGGCATGCCATGCAATCTCACAATCTCATTTACATACATATCTGAGCAAGGCGTTGAGGAATAAGTCTCCGTATCGGAAAAAAAAGCGTAGACTTAGTTAATCTATCAACAATAACCCAAATAACATTTATGCCTTGAGAAACCGTGGGAAGACCCGTAACGAAATCCATGGTATTGTGTTCTCACTTCCATTTCAGAATCTCAAGTGATTGCAATGGACCCTTAGGCACTTGATGCTCCGCCTTTACACGTTGACAAGTTAAACACCTCGAGATAAACCTTGCAATCTCTCTCTTCATATTATTCCACCAAAATGTATGTCGAAGATCACGATACATTTTGGTACTTCCAGGATGGATTGCAAATGGTGTATTGTGTGCCTCCATCATGATCTTGTATTTCAAATCAAAGTCGTTAGGAACACAAAGTTTGGAGTTGACTCGAAGTATTCTTTCTTCATCAATTCTTGCTTCTGGAATAGCACCTTCTTGTACTTTCTTCTTCATACGCATCGACTCAAGATTGCGTGGCTTGAGCAACTTTAACTTTTCGATTAAAAGTCGGTTCTATCGTATACTTGACATCATCGCATGGGTCCCCGTAGTCTTGAATTCTATCTTCATCTTTTGTAAATCACACAAAATGGGCCTTTGTGTTGACAACATCACACTTTTCGTTCCGCATATGATCTTTCTACTCAAGCGCGTCGACTACTACGTTCGCTTTTCGAGGATGGTATTGAATGGTGTGGTCGTAATCTTTCAATGACTCGAGCCAAGCGTCGTTGTTGCATGTTGAGTTCCTTTTGGGTGAAGAAATATTTGAGGCTTTTATGGTGCGAATATATCTCCACTTTCTTCCCATATAGATAGTGCCTCCGGATCTTTAAGTAAAAAAAGCATGGCTTTATGACTCTAGATCATGAGTAGGATAATTCCTCTCATATTCTTTAAGTTATCGCGAGGCATAGGCTATGACTTTCCCATGTTGCATGAGAACACATCCTAACCCTTTGCACGAAGCATCATTTGTAGATAACAAATCCATCCAAGAACCGGATGGTATTGTCGAGCAGTCTGCGAAATGAGTCTCCTCTTGAGCTCTTGAAAACTCTTTTCGCATTCCTCGCTCCATCTGAATTTTGTATCTTCCGAGTCAAATTTGAGTTAATGGAGTAGCGATTCGAGAAAATCCTTCCACGAATCTTCGATAATAACTTAACTAAGCCCAAGAAAGCTACGAACTTGGTCATAGTCTTGGTTGCTCCCAACTTTGTATTGCTTGATCTTGGTTGGAATCAGCAGATACTCCATGTTTTGACACCACGTGTGCCCAAGGAATTCTACTTCCTCAAGCGAACTCGCATTTCTTCAACTTAGCATAAAGCTTGTTTTCACGAAGCCTTTGGAGTACCGACTTCAAAATGGTGCTCATGATCTTCACGACTTTTGGAATATATGAGGATGTCATTGATAAAGACAACAACAAATTGATCTAAATATTCCTTGAATACTCGGTTCATCATATCCATGAAAGCGCGAGGAGCATTAGTCGATCAAAAGACATGACTAAGAATTCATAATGCTCGTCTGCAGAGTAAAAGGCGGTCTTTGGAATATCCTCGATTCTAATCTTGATTTGATGATATCGAGCGAAGATCGATCTTTGAAAAGAATTGTGCTCCTTGCAATTTGGTCGAAAAGAGGTCATCAATACGAGGTAGCGGATACCTATTCTTGATAGTGACATGGTTTAATTTCGATAGTCGTCTGAAAGTCGCATACTCTCATCTTCTTTTCTTTACTGAATAAAAGCAGGAGCACCCCGAGGAGATGTACTAGGGCCGAATGAAGCCGATGTCCAACAACTCTGTAGTTGGACCTTTAACTCTGAAGTTCAATAGGAGCCATTCGATATGGGGTTTTAGAAATGGGCTTTGTACCGGGTTCAAGATCAATAAAGAATTCAACTTCACGTTACGGGGTAGGCCAGGAAGTTCTTGAAATCATCGGGAAATTCACTAACAATGAAATTTTATTCAAATCGGCGTGTCTTTATTCAAATCCATAACATGGGCTAAGAAAGCTTGACATCCGTTTTTTAATAAGCGAATGGCTTTATGACTTGATATAGCGGTGATTGATTTTAGTGGTTTAGTTGCTTGAATTGAATAACGGGTTGGTTAGGAATATGAAAACTATGACCTTACGAAAACAATCAATTTTGGCATGATGAGTAGTTAACGATCAATCCCTAAAATCACGTCAAATGCAAGTATCTTTAAAGAGATAAGATCAACAGGTAATGATGATGGTGCCGACTTGGATCAAACAAGATTTATAAGCAGTGGATGTAATGAAAGTTTCTCTCAATGGAGTCTCCACGAGATAAGTCAAAGTCTAATTTCTCGAATCAAGTTTAAGCGTTGAGCACAAGGGGAGAAATAAATGAATGGGTAGAACCAGGTATCTAGTAAAGTATAAACTTGCAAGAATTTATGATTAGCTTACCGTGATCACCTCGTTTGGGTTCCTTGCATTTTGACCGATCACGACAAAGCGCTCTTCGAGGCAGATTGACTTTGACTTTTTTAGGGGATGACCTTTTGAGTCACCATCCCCTTTGGACTTGGTTTTCACTATCGTCTGATCTCGGCGATATGTCCTTCCTTTCCACAATTATAGCATACCTTGAAAGCTGTTGTGGACGGTTTGGTGATATGTCCCTCTTTTCCGCATTTATAGCATCGACCGGTGGTCGTTCTCCTCCTTAGAACCGATTTTTTTCTTTGGTCTTTGGCGTCTTCACATTGTCATTGTTGAATCTCCTCTTTTAAAATCTCCCCAGACTCGCTTCTTCTATTTTCATGGCCATGATTACCACGGAGTGGTTCTTGCTTTTGTCCATTTTTTTTTCCCATTTGGTTATCGTTGCTCGATGATATTTAGCATCCCAGATATGACCCTGGTTGTGGTCCCTCGGTTGAGCGTACTCGTTATCTCGCTCTAATAATTGAGCCCTATTGACAACATATCGAATATAGAGAAAATTTATGAGAAATGAGATATTGGCGTATGTCGGGTTTCAAACCTCTCGAAACATCCGCGCGTCATCGTTCCTCATTCTCCACCAAATGAGGTGCAAACACTGGATAACTCTGCGAACTTTGCCTCGTCTTTGGGACACCGTCGTGTTGTTTTTGCTCGATCTAATAAACTCTACCTCCTTCGTATAGCGAATACTTTCAGGAAAGTACTTGTCATTGAATAGTTCTGAAAACGTTTCCCAAGACATCTTGAGAGTGCGGAAATTTGGATGGAGTACGCTTCTGATTCCACCGATGTCTGCCTCATTCTGAAACATAAAGGTGGCGAATGGAACCTTATGTTCCTCCGTGCATCCCAAGACATCGAATATCTTGGTAATTTGCTTGACCCACGTCTCGCCTTAATCGGATCCGGCTTTCCCCGAGTGCGGTGGTCCTGACTCTTTGAATTGCTTGCATTTGTGACAAGCCGTGCGTTGCTATCATTTCCACACTGTATTTTGTACACGAGTCTCCTTAAATGCGATTTTGCATGAGCGCAAAAAGCTTCTAAACATTCCATCGTTCATCGTCGATCAGTGGTGTTGTTTACATGAGGAACATTGTCGGCCTGTTGCACGTTTTCCTCATTGGTGGGTAAAGGTGTCTCCACGGTCTCATTTACTCCACTGTTAACATTCTCAGTTGCAATTCTCAAATACTTCCATAAAACAAGGGTTAATTAAAGAAATTAACATATCACATAATATCCTTATATTCTAACCAACAAATAAGCTTAGGTAGGACACACTAGCGAATGATTTACTCGTCTCTCCCCTCTAGTTTTATTCCCGATCTCATGAGAGATTATATCCTAAGCTCGATACCAAGCTGTGGCGCCCCAAAATAGGTATACAACACCCATTTACGAGTTGCCAAATACATGATGCGAAACAACTACAACTTTATTAATCTGATTGTCGTGCAAAAATCGACAACACATAAAGTAAAGTGAGTTTAAATACAAATATTGTCATCTAGACAATATCCACACTCAAATAAGTCCTCATTATAATTATTGATACACTATTTTTAAAAAATAGTGAGGACTACTAAAACAACTTCTAGAACCATCATTCCATACCCAGACTAGTACTTACATTACATTCTCGCCTCACGAGAAGAAAAATGGAACAAAAAGGAAAAGGGTGAGCTCAACTAGCCTAGTAAAGAATATTATGACTAAGATAATAATAGAAAAATTATCGTTAGTCCTCAACAGGGAAAAATCGATAGAATACAATAAACAACAAGTTTTAAATCAATATTCGCGTGAAAATACAATTCATTAGAAGAGTTACGTAGAGAATGAAATCTACTATCTTCTATGATTTTAAAATCCATCATCAATATTTTATCCCTGTAACATCAATCGATATACATCTTAAATCAAATATTCATCTTTGAACTCTGGGCCAAAGATATTCATCGATTGGTCGTATTTCATCTCAACTTTTGTTCATCTTTGCACTTCTGGGCCAAAGATATTCATCGAGAAAATCATTCATCTTTGCCTTACTGAGCGAAGATATTCGGTTATATCATCATTTAGGGTGAGGATGATGAAAAATATTTAAAAAAAGCGAATCCGGTGAAACAAAAGAACAAATATTAAGGATTAGTACTTTAAGCGATCCATGTTCAAAAATACTTCATAAATAACTATAGTGAAGTAAAATTCAAGAATGATCAAAACATGGATACAATCAAAGCTAGTATCCATAATAGATATCTTGGAAAAAATAAAAATTTAATTTTTACGTGAATAGTGTATCGTTATTAAGTGAATAATAGAGTATCGTGTGAATAGTGCCGTATCGTGAATAGTAACCCGACACTAAAATACAAAAAATTTCACAAGAAAAATCTTACCAATATTTTGGCATAATGATATTGAAAGAAATAATATCATTTATAAAAAAAAAATAACATCCCTTACCTCGAAAAGCGCAGTACTTACGAATTGGAAATCTTTGGATATAGTCTTTGAAGGAACTTGCTTGCATAGTATACCAATACTCAAAGTATCAAAATACTCACAAGAATACGCTCGATAATATAGAGAGAAGATTTCAGTTTCTGGTGTGATTTTCAATTCTAACCTAAGCACCCTATTTATAGGAAAATGATTAGAACACCAAAGTAGAAAATTTAATAAAATATTATTATTAGTTTTCTTAAACTTCCTACGCACACCAATTGAGTCCAAACATCAGCCATCTACTCAATAAAAGTAAGAAAACCATTTTTCTTAAATAAAACAATTAAAACTTCAAAAATTAATTATTTCGGAACTTCGGAACTTCAATAATTCATAATAAATAGCCCTTTTATCAGAAAAATTTGAATCTTATGTTCATTCCATAGGAAATTCAATTCTCTACATCTTTGTAAGTTTAAGTTTTTCCAAATTCCAAACAGAAATTGACTGAAATCCACATACAGACGATTTTACAGGCTATAATCAAATTTCAGTCAAGAAATGGGGTCCACAAACATGAAAAACATGTTTAAAATATTTTTAGTAATAAAAATACTCTTCCTCCTCATTTATTCACATATCCCACATTCATTTAAAAAATATCACCATTATTATATTATTATAATATAATAATATATTTAAATGAATTATTTTATCGAGAAAAGATAAAATATCAATTTTCAACAATTGTCACATTAAAAAATTTTCTCCATCTATATCCACATAAAATGAATATTTTCCTTATCATATAAATCAATAATTAATTATTCACAAATAATATTCTGAGAATCACAATCATTGATAACGGTAGTTCCCGAGGAAGAGGGGCTTTCGATAAGGATTTCTCCTTCTTTGGCGCATGATTAGGTGACCAAACCTCTACTTAGATAGAACTTTCTAGACGTTTGCAAATAATGTTATCTAATAATATTATTCAAATAATATGAATTATTGATTCGATAATGGAAAATCTTTGTGTAGTGACAATTATTAAAACAACAATAATATAAAATATCAGCGTATTAATTATTGAATCAATAAAATAAAATATTGAGTAATAATTGCCTTTACGTAATTAATAATTATTGAGTAGTGCCTGTGTTTTAACGTAAGAATTTCAACAATATTATTGGTAATGCAATCATTATTTATAAACAACTTATACTTGTGTTTTTTTAACAGTTATGGGCCCACACAATTTCAGCGATATTACTTGTAAGAATATTAACAAACGAATATTCCCGATAACAATGAATATTTTATAACCACTTGCTTATTTTATATTTGTCATTTTACCAATAATTTCACATTAATCAAATCAACCCTTACTATTTTAAAATAATAAATAGAGAATTCAATTTCATTTATAATAAGTTGGGTCTTTGATATATATATATATATATATATATATATATATATATATATATATATATATATATATATATACGGAGTAGATCAAAAGTAACGCTTTAATGATATAACTCCTTAAATAGCGAGAACTATTTAAAGGCTTCCGTGTTTTTTTTTTATTTATCTCTCCTCACTGTTCACACTTTTCGCGATGACTTCTCCAAATCAAGACACGCCGGACTTCTTCCTTCTCCAAATCTTCACAAAACGAAGCCCAGGATGGGAATGACAATAATTTAAGAAAATTTAGAAAAATTAGACAATTTACTAAAATCTTAAATGATGGATTTAAGGTCAAATAATAGACCTAGACAGAAAATAAGTGTATGCGTTTGATATTTTTGGGAAGGAATTTTGAGGATTTCAAAATTCTGTGAAGGATTTAGGTGAATTATTCTGGATTAAGTGTATACGTGAATATGTTCTGTGTATATGATCATTTATGTGTTCAGAATGTGGTTAAGGGTCAAGGGTTGACCAGATAGTCTATATTTGTGACAAATTAAGAACGTCAATGTTCAGTTCGAAAACCCTAGCAATGGATAAGAAACCCTAGTTTGGAACCCTAATTCGAAACCTTAATTCGGAAATTGAAAACCCTAGTTTGGGAATGCAAATGCTGGTATAAGGTTTAAATATTATTAATGATAACCTAATTAGGGATAACCCTAATTGATTTAGAAAACCCTAATTTCTGGTTTAGAAACCCTAATTTATAATTAGGGAAAACCTGATTGTTAGTGCAATAATTTTAATGTTAATTAGGAAATATTAATCCTAATTATCAAGTTATAAGTAATTAGAAAACACTAATCTAATTAGGAAACCTAATTTCTAAATTAGAAAGTTTATTTAAAACCCTAATTCTTGGGTTATAAACCCTAAGGTACAATTATGACCTAAACTGCTAAAAGTAGCAATTTTAATTAGGAAATGTTAATCCTAATTAGCAAGATTGAACTTATGATTAGGAAATCTAAATATAAAAATAGAATCTTAATCATAATTTAGAAATATTAATTTTCTATTTTGAAAACCTAATTTGGAAATCCAAGAAGTTATTTTTAAAACCTAAAGGGTTAAACCCTAAACCCTAAGGGTTTGGACTATTGACAAGTATGCCATTAAATTTAAAAGTCAAATGACTAGATTACCCTTGTTGCATTATTTGTACATAACTTGCAAATTTTTCCAAATGTGAGTTGTTCACCAACTCTAACCACTCCATGTGCAATATATCAAATCAGCCATCTAAATGCCAGCCAACTCATTACATTTATAATATATATAGATTGAGAGAGAGAAAATCACAAAGTAGCTTATTTGGTCACCAACCTCTAACCAAACTCTCTCAACCTCTTAGCCACGAAATTGTTAAGTGGACCAGTCCATATTCAAGTCCTTAAAACACCAAGAACAGATCATGATGATCAGATTTTAGATCAAAGCTCAAAGAAGGTATAAAACCCTAAACTTAGAAATCACTATGATTCATGTTAAACTTTGTGTTTATATGTTAAATGTTGTGTATTAAGATGTTATTGAGTGATCTGGGTTGTCATATCTTAGATCCATAACATCAAGATACACAAAATTGAAGTTTTTTCAAAACTGCCCAAGAACACTAAGATGGCCTGACAAGCTAATGTCAGAGTCCATAAATTCTTCTATGTTGTTGATTTTTGTGGTTTTATGTTTTAGATCTGTAGTTTGATATGAGCTCTTTCATCAACAAGTGAAATCACAGTCAGTTAATGTATAGATTTAATGTTATACTAAATTGGCTTAGATTGGCCAAGGCGTATGGCCGATCAAAATTTGGCAACCCAGAAAGTATAAAACCGTGTCTAATAACCTTTTCAATGACCCAGATCTGACAGATTTGATGTCGTTTGATGGTGTATTTGTAACCACTTTGTAGCTTGTTGACTGGACTATAGATTTATTCTTTTAGAACATTCAAACAGTAAGAAAAATTGATGTAGAAAGAGGTCAAAGTAGGCTACTCGCATTGATTGTGCATTTCTGGAAAAACCCAGAAAACGGTTGGACAATTTCTCTGACATACTTTGACCGGTTTATAACTTGTGATTGTGTTATTATTTGACCGATCTATTGTTATATTATTGTTCCTTGACATAAGGAATCCATATTTGAACCATTTGATCACTTGAATCATGATTGGAACTTATAGAAAATTAATCTAGAAAGTGGCCACTCGAAGTACTGCTGGGTTTCTGGGAAAACCCAGAAACACTCTAACAGTGTGTTTGCAAGCCCAGATCTTCTTTTTAGTTTGTTGTATGATCGAGATGATAATTGTTTCATGTAGTGTTACATAAATACTACATGATCAATGTTTAACATGCCCCTGAAACATTTTTTATTGGAAATTATAAGCGGTCAAACCAAGCCTCTCGAAGTCTGACATGAAGTTCTGGGTTTTCCTCAAAAACACTCAAGAACACCTATAGCGACAGTTTTGTCGCTATAGGGCCCTTTAGCGACAAATATTTTTAAAAATTAATTATTTTAATAAATAATTAGAGAAAAATAGTTTTAAATTATTAAAAATACATAATAAATTATGAAAAATTATTTTAAAGCCTAAAAATTTGTTTTTAATTATTTTGAGTATATTTCATAAATATTTAATATTTTTGAAATATAAATGGTATTTAATTTATTTAATTATAATATTAAATAAATTAGTTAAAAGCTGATTTTAATACTTGAAAAATCATGAAAAATTATTTTATGGTGTTAGAAAATATTTTAAGTTATTTTTAATAAATTTTGATATTTTGTGATGAATTTCATTAATAAATTAATATTAATGGTAATTGATTTATTTAATGAATATATTAAATAAATTATAGAAAAATAGAATTTAATGATTTAAAAATCATATAAAATGATTTAAGGGTTAGAAAAAATATATTAAGTTATAAAATATAACTTTTGATATTTTGTCATGAAAATATTAATATTTTAATATTAATAGCAATTATCGGATAATGAATTTAATTCTTTAAAAATCATATAAATATGATTTTAAGGTATTAAAAATACTTTGATATATTATAATTATATTATAATATTATACAATGATTTTCATTAATATTTAATATTAAATAAATATTAATGATAAAGAGAATAATGTGGTATTTATATTAATATGAGTTATTGAATAATATTTTAATTACTTTAAAAACATTTAAAGAAAATAATAAAGTATTAAAAATACTTTGAGATATTATAAATATGTTATGATATTATGACATGTATTTTATTAATATCTAATATTAAATAAATATTAATGATATTAGAATATTGTGGTATTTAAATTAGATAAATACGATATTAATGATTGAATAATCATGAGGAATGATAATAATTACTTAAAAATTATTATGAGCCTTTGAAAAATGTTTTGATTGATAATATGATTATCTAAGATAATTGTTAAGTGTTAAGGCAGAGTTTAATTAAACTTAAACTCGTGAATTGTCCGACTAGACCGTCAGGATGTTAGATTTGTGTCGGGTTCAACTCAGACTGCAATAGTTTGACTTGATACCGATTTTTATGTGTGTTGTAGACTGATAGGGTTATGTATTATGTGTGTAGGTTATTCTATGTATATATATATATAATAGTATTATATTGTGATGATATTATTCTAATTTTTATATCGATATTATTTATATATTAGGTCTTCAGACAAAGTTTAATAAATTGCGTAACGATAATCCGAAATAGGCATGTTTTTCTTAACTCTACCTTGAGTTGTTGTATTCAAATGTACTTATGGTTAATCATTGCTGAATGTCATGTCTAAGAATTGTAGAATGGTACTCTATACATATTGCGTGTATAAGTCAGGTATGAAAGGCTGATCACCTTCATTATTGTTCGGTCCAAATATATTTGTTCATGTTCAATACTTGTTCAGTCAAAAGTTCATTCGTGCTAATTCACAACTATATTATTGAATTATAGCCAGCTTATTATTCAAATTCTTTCAATCATGAGATATCTTTAAATAAACTTATACTTGCTGGGCAAAATTATGCTCACCCTTGCTATATCATGATAAACATTGCAGATTAATGAGAATACGTCGGATACAAGGAAAGGTTAAAGACAGTTCCAGCTTTTAGTTTATGTGTGCGGCTTAATTTATAACAACATAGTATGATAATATCTTTATATGTTAGATAGAATAATAAATCGTGTAGAAGTTAAGGTTGCTCGACCTTGGGGAATAGTGTATAAAGTTTATTGTATAAACAATTTATGTTTATATCTTCCGCAATAGTTATAGAACGATTGTACCAGATCCGTGGTGATTTAGGACCCGGATTTAGGGCTGTCACATTCTTGATAATTACAGTTATTCTCTTTCGTATTCTTAATTTTAAATTTATAATAAAAATTGTTATTATTATTATTAGGCAAAATATTAATATCTAATACAGTGATATTGATATCTATCTATATCTAATACAGTGATATTTTGATTGTGATTTTTCTTTATATTTTGGATGAATTAGATGACATTCTCCAATCTTTTATGTTCATTCAAACTCTTATGATTGATTCAATAAGTAGGATGGAGAAATTATGTGACTTGGGACTTTGAGGTAAAATTTGGGAAAATATAGTGTTCTGTTCATCTGCTGCTATGGCTAAAATAAGTAAAATAATCTGGTAGTTAGGTCGGCTGTTAGTGTTTAATCATTCCTTCTAACATATAACAGGTTGCCTTCTTTCTATTAGGCTGGCTGACTATGTATGCATTTCCCATTTAAACTTTCTGAGATAGTTTGTTTGCTTTGTGATAATAAAGGAAAAGCTAAATTCTTAACCCTTTTCAGTGCAAATTCTGTTATGGGAATATTCAGGACAATTTAACTAATTCTGAATCTTTCGACTCCAAAAAAAATGAAAGAATGGTAAATCTTAATTCCCGAGTATTTGGAATTTTTAGACGAACTTTTTGGGTATACTAGTTAGCTCAATACTGATGCTTAATTGGGTAGAAGATTGCCTCTGCTTGTTTAGGCTCCAATTGTCAACTTCAGCATGAATCCTCCATAACCTACTGTAACAAAAATGAATATAAAGCTCAACTTTTTCTTGTTTATTGGGGGAGGGTCATTGCATCATTTGCACATCATCCGCATTATGTAAATGTTGAACAACTATTTGATTTCTTCAATTTCAAAATAAACAGGTTGTAAAACTTTAAACTGCTCATTCAACTGAGCTTCAAAGAACTATAAAAATCAAATGCATTTTTTTTATGTTTTTTTGATTATACTACTACTAGTTCTGCTTACTAAAACTTTAAACTGTATATTCAACATAATGAGGATTCGGAACCATTTATTGGGGAAAGACCTCCGATGGTCTTCAGGTAATTAATTAAGCGTTTACATGCAACATATCATGACTATTTTTTCTTGTCACTGCCATTTCAATTTGTTATTGTTGTTAATTTTGTGCGTACATGCGTGCAGATAGCCGTAAAGAAGTTAAAGTATATGAATTCAAAAGCAGAGATGGAATTTGCAGTGGAAGTTGAAGTTTTAAGCAGGGTAAGGCACAAGAATTTATTGGGGCTAAGGGGATATTGTGCGGATGCTGATCCGCATTATGTTTTTGTTTTTTGTAATGAAGTTGTAGTTGCTTTGTAATAAAATTGTTTAATGTAATGAAGTTGTAGTCTCTTTGTAATGAAATTCTTTAATGCAATGAAGTTGTAGTTGTCTTGACTGCTAGTTATTTTTGTAATGTAATGAATGAAGTTGTAGCTTATTTTTTTTGTAAGGAGATGTTTTATTTTCATGGCATATGTTTTGTCTTGGGCATAATCATGTTGTTTTTGTAGACAAAGAGCTGGAGAAAGACTCACTTGGTTCATTCAGTTCAGAGGGGATAAGAGAGAAAAGTGGTTCCTTAAGTTTGAAGGGATAAGACATTGTTGTAGGAATGTATGGATGAATGGCTTTAGAAAGAGCAAAGACCATGAATAAACTGTTGATCTAAAACTAATATTGAAATGTATAAATAAACAAATAAATAGCACCAACGTAAATATTACCTAATATCTCCAACCTCTAATCAAGTTGCATTTTGAGAATCCAAAATACAAAAACACTCGTTGCTATAAAAATTATAAAATCTCAATACAATCAATACAAAGACATAACAATCTTACAATTAACATCAATAAAAGAAAGCAGAGCAGCGCAGCTCAGTTGCATATGCAGAATTTCAAATACCTAAAAGAAGCAAGTTAAGTGTACAAAGGCCAGTCCGTCCAGGCTCCAAATACATTCCCATTCTCGTAAATTACCATCCCCTTTTTGTATGGCAAATGAAAGGAATGAAATAGCAGTTGGAAGTGTAATGAATACAAAGAGAAGACAGAAGACGTATGCATTTACAAACAGCCAAGAGTGTTTATAAAGATCCACCACTTTACTAGTCGAAAACAATAGAAACCCCAAAATAATATTTCAGAGCATTACAAAAACAAGACTTGCAACATTAGATTTACAACCATAACAATTCTTTTAAGTAATACATGGTCTAATTATGCACTCATCCAGATGTTAACCAAAACCAAAACACATGCAACTACGTATTTCTCGTGCTATGAACACTAAAAGGAGAAGCCTAAAATACCAGGGGAACATCAAAAGCACCACTTTTTTTAGCCAAAATTATTCAAAAAGACAGAAACAACCACTATATTAACCACCACCACCAGATCAATATTTCTTGCCCAATACTACAAGCTACAATTTGCCATAACCAACAAGCACACCAGCACCTGCAACGACACGAAGAATGTTTGCTCCAGCACCCTTGAAGAGTGACTTGGGTCTTTCATTCTTCAGAATCTGCTGGAATGCATCCAGGGAGCTATTGTATTAGGAATCTTGAAGAATTACAACCAAAATGCCAAGCACTTGTAATAAAGAAACAACATAGTAATAGATAAAATGACATGAAAATATAGGTAAACCAACTGGGAACCTCGAAATTGAACTCAATATTCATATCATATTTAAATTTAGTAAAAGATCTCAATAAACATGCAACAAATAAGACAATCAGGCTAGCTTTTACCAACATCCGAAATCAAAAATTATATTTAACAAAAGAATAAAAACATCCCATGTCAACAAGAAATGCCAAAGTCAAGCACAAAAGTGAAAACATAACATAGACCAAGGCAACAAATTTTAGGAATAACCCATAGGGATGAAGGGTTCTGTACTCTTGATATCATTTTTCAAATTATAGAATTAAAAGGGTCAAAATCACACATAGAATTGGGGATTCAAAGAGGGTTCTTCATTCTAGGGCTTACCGATTCGAAGTGGAGATTCTTCGTTCGAAGTGGATATTATTCATTCCCATCCTAGGGCTTCGTTTTATGAAGATTTGGAGAAGGAAGGAGTCTGGCGTGTCTTCAGATTTGGAGAAGTCTGCTGAGTGTGAACGAGTGAGGAGAGAGAAATAAAAACAACACGGAAGCCTTTAAATAGTTCTACTCTTTAAGGAGTTATATCATTTAAGCGTTCTGCTTTTGATTTTCTCCATATATATATATATATATACCAATTTTGCGAACCGAAGACGGACTTAAACAATAAAACAAGCGGGTCGCTAGATTGGCTGGGTTGAGTGTCAAATGGGTCAGCTGATTTAAATAAAAAAAAACCCATCTAAATTCATTTTATGCTACCTCTTTCTCTCTCTAACTTTTCCCTCTCTCACTTCGAACCAAAGCTCTGGCAATTTCATACTGGCTCTGGCCAAATCGACAACTTTCTGGACAAATCAACACTCTAACGTCTCTCTCTATGAAGGTAATGCTTCTTAACTCTATTAAGTTTTAATTTAATTTTCTAGTGTAAAAAATTTAGGGTTTAAAAGCTCAAAATTGAAAAAGTAGTTTTCCTTTTTCTATCGGTAGTTGATTACTCCATTAAATCTCATTAATTTATCAAAAATTGGTTCAATTTCTTCATTTTTCATTGGTTCTATCACAATCTACGGCTTTTATTTCAATTAGTAAGTATTGTTATGGGTAATTTGTGAACTTTGTTTTTAGTTTTGATTTGGTTGTTTGCAAAAATGTTATTGATTTATCATTTATTTATATATCTGGTTATGGTTGCTGATAAAATTTAATAAATTTTTTTTTTTTGGGAATTTAGTTAAGTTACTCGGTTGTAGTAGCTTTCATGAAATAAAAGGTTTATCTTTTCTGAAAAATAAGATTCTGTGTCTTGATTTTTTTTAATTTTATAACTCAGAGCATCTAAGTAAAACTAATTTGAACGAAAGTAGTATTAATATGCCTAACTAAGATTGTAAATCTTTGGGACTTCAATATGTTTTTAAGAATCTGTCTTTGAAATCTTAAGAGTCAAGACTGAAGATTAAACTTTTTTCTTTTTGGTTTTATTTTTAAAAGGTTTTAGCATGATTGCAATGATTACTAAAGTGAATATGAGTTTCATGTTTATGTATCCAGATGATGTATATTTTGGAATATATGTAATGCAAATTGATAAAATAATGAAATATGGTTTATAGACAACTGAGAATTTCTGTTGTGCATTTTTGAGGTACAACCTCACTCTGTGGACCTCTGATTTCCCCGAGAATGGATGTGTTAGGTTTGTAATATTCATGAATGCAATCAAATTGCATAAAATAAGCGGAAACGTGGAAAATCATAGTTTTAAAATTTTACAAACCATAAACCCAGATCACCCTTTATGCACAATATTAATTAAACAAAAAGATAAAGAACAAGAATCATACCCTTGAAGATTCGAGCTTCCTCAGGTACAAGTTCACCTCCAAATCCTTTAGTGTTCAACTTGAATCCACCGGGTTTGGTTCCTTCCTTTGATCAACGTTAGCCACCAAGTGTTTGGCCTCTAGAGGTGATCCACCAAGGAAGAAAAGGATTCAAGAAGATGGGTATTTGGCAAAACCCTAGTTTTTTTATCTCTCATAGAAAAGGGTGTACTCTCCCAACTATTGGAATTACGTATTCTATGAAAACGTCAACCACCTCACCCATAATAAGACTCCTCTTATTTATAGATGTGGGCAATCCTCCTTAACAATTAAGGAATTGGGTTTTATTTTAATTAATTAGCCTCCTAATCTTATTAGGAATAAATGAGAGTACTAATATTAAATTAATTTCTAAACTCTTTTAGAAATTAAAATAATAATAATTGTAATAATATGAATAAGACTCCTCTTATTAGTTAATATTTAATATTTTTAAAATATTAAATAATAAATATTAAGCTATTTAATTTATTCTATCACCATAGATTAAATTAAATACACTTAATATATTATTACGATTATGCCATTAACTTTTAAATAATTATTCTTCCTTTTATGGTGTGACCCTTTAGGTTCTCCATATTAAACCAGGTTGTGAATAAATCAATTAGAACAATTCTAATCTTATTTAAATAAATAAATTAAATTATTAATTTATTTAAATAAATAATATTTATTCTACAATAGGATAAAGCCTCCTAGCGATCAACGACTTTTCGGATAATATAGATTTCAACATTAATCATAAAAGAACCTTTGAGTAAATAGTTACAAATCAATTCAATCCTTCAACCATACTGATATCCCAATTAAATATAAGACATGGAATTACTGTCAAGTCTTATTTTATTTAATTATATGTATTTTGATTCCCAAATGCACAACTTCAAATAATGCAAATTAGAAACTCCTTTCTAATTTCATTACGCCGCCAAGGACTCTTTGGGTTGTGATTTATCGAATCACATAGGACATTTCTCTTCTTTTACTAGAAGTGGTAGATTTTTTATTGATCATACATTATCTCCATGTATAAGTTATTATACCCAAGCATACCCTTTTATATACCCTAAGGGTCTTAAGGAATAGGTCAAAGTATAAATCATCATACACAAGATACTATGATGATCTCAAGTCCAAGGATCACTTGTACTACTATCACTACAGGAATTCTTATTGACAGGCAAATAAAACTCCATTAGGTATTCCTTAGCGAGCCACGTTCAGTGAACTTATTCTCTAATAATCACCTACATACTTGCTTTAGTGTCTCCACACAAATGATCATGAGATCAATCATTCTCATCCAATGAGCAAGCAACGTATGTACCAATCTATCTGGATTCACTAATCCCCAATTTAGTAATCCAACGATTGGGAACTATTTTAGTTTTAAGCTTTCTAAGAATTTAGATCTTATTAGAATGATCATCATCATTATTCTAAAAGCATTGCTTAAAACTATGGGTTTATCACATATTATAAAACAACATCATGTAGATAATTAAAAGCCTTTAATAAATTAATACTTTTTATTAATAAATAAATAAGATTGTTACAAAGTATATGCTTTATCATCAAACGTGATTAGCTTGTGTGCATATTACTTTCAATCTCCCACATGCACTAAAGCCAATCGCCATGGTATCTCATACCCTTCTTCTCTAAGTGACGATTATCCTGCTGTTGGATAAGATTTAGTTAATGGATATGTAATGTTTTTCTTGAGAGTCCACTATCTCTATAGTGATTTTCCATCTTTCAATGATTCCTATAATCAAATGAAAGTGCCACAACACATGTTTAGATCCAAGATGAGACTTAGGAACCATTCCTAGTTCTGTACTGAATTTTTCATCTAAACAATCAACTTACAGCTTCATTTACAGCCATATCCTTTGTCTTTATCACTAAACCAGCAACTCTTTGTTGTTTGGAACCTTTCCAATTCATAACACCACTGTTCAAGGTAACGCCTTACCTTAAAGTGGATTTTTTTTTCGTCTTAGTTTGTCTAAAAAACTTGAGTCTGTTAAGCCTTCTAGTTTTAATTTAGACCAACCATAAATTTCAATCACATCCTTAGTGCCAGTTAAGTACTTTAAGATGTTTTTTACTGTCTTACAATGATCTTCTCTAGAACATGACCGATCAACATTAGGTCTCGTATATTTCATTGTATACATGATTGTCACTCATGCGATCTCTCTTTTCAGGAGTTTATGGGGACTATTAAGAGAGATACACTCCATGGCTCATCAACATGAGATATCTCTTGGAGTTTGCCATGCTAAACGACTTTAGCATCAAATGAATATACGTTCCTTGGGTTAAGTCGAGCATCCTCTTAAATCTATCTATATAGATTTGTATCCCCAATTAAGATACTCTTCCCAAATCATTCATGGAGGAATGTTTAGACAACTTTATCTTTACTGATTGTAGCATTAGTATGTAATTCCTTATCCATAGTATATCAACATATAATATTAAGAATGTCACGGCGCTCCCACTGACCCTTTTGTACACACTAGGTTCATTCTTATTTGTGATAAAATCAAACTCTTTTGATTTGTTTCATCAAAACGAATGTTCCATTTTTGAGAAACTCGCTTTAATCCATTTCTCTGAGTGTCTACAACTCTTCCCTCATCGTATTTAACTGGATCATCATCTTCTATGATGTGTACCTCATCATCATCATTTATGATGAATCCATACCTCCTAGGTATCTTCAGTACTATTCTAGATTCTGATTAGGTTGTGTGGTACAATAGGTACATCTATAGGTTCCTCTTATTTGACTTATAGTGTTTTGTGGTTCTTGAACTCTTCAAGATGTATTATCCTCCCACTAGCCCCTTCAATGATAAACACCTTTATCTTAGAAGGTAGCAAGTTTCGTAACAAACACCTTTTGCTAAGTAAGATTATAGAACATATATCCTAAACTTACTTTAGGATGTCCCACAAATCTGTGCTCGTCAAATTTTGTCCCAAGCTTATCCTTTGAAACCTTTTTCATATAAGCTGAAAAACCCCTTATCTTAACATACTTAAGATTAGGAATCCTCCCTATCCATAAATTTTATGGAGTCTTAGGGCCGGATTTTGAGGTTACCTTTTCATAGATATGCAGCCATTTCTAGGACATGACCCAGAAATGTCGGTAAAATCATTATGGACCGCACCATGTTCAACAAGGTACGATTTTTTCTTTCAGATATATTAATCAATTATAGCGTATCAGGAGGCGCCCATTATGAGAAAACCATTTGAGATGATTTAGAAACTCATTGCACAAGTATTCCTTCCTTGATCCGATCAAAGAATCCTAATACTTTGCCAATTTATTTCACTTCTGAATTCTTTAAACCTTTCAAATAATTCACACTTGTATTTCAACAAATACACACATTCAACTTTTGAATGATCATCTCTTTTTTCTTGTACTAGTTTGTTCAATTTGCAAAATAATTTTTACGTGAGTCAAGTACACAAAATCCATTATGTAATATTTCAGTTCTATACAAAACATTATTATTATAAATAGAACAAAAATTGTTCTTAAATATAATACCAAAGATTTCATTGTCCAACAACAAACTAGAAATAATGTTTCTAACAAGAACTAGAATACAATAACAACTTATTGACTTAATAGATTTGCCCGCAGGCATTGCTAAACTATAAGTTTCTATAGCTAATGTAGCAACCTTTGCTTCATTTTCCACACATAGGATTACTTATCTTTGTTTAGCTTTCTACTTCTGCTTGGTTCCTTCATAAATCTATATTTATGATAACCAAAGTCGGTATCCAATACCCAAGTAGAACCTTGACTTAAAGAAAAATGTATTTTAAATCATGAACAAAATTGTATTTGTAATCGAAACTTCACGAAGCTTCTTTTGGTTAGCTCTGCAAGATGCTTCTCGCAGTTTCTTTCTAGTGTCCAGGCTTATTGCAAAGGAAGCAAACTTCTTTGCTATCCATATTATTTTTGTTCTTATTATCCTTTATTTTTGTCTTTCCATTTACCTTCTTAGAATCATTCTTCTTTTCTGAAGATTCTTTGGCCCCTACTAGTAAGACTTGGTCTTTCTTGGTGGAAAGTGACTCAGCATTTTCAACATGTTAAGAAAATCAGCGAGGCTGATATCTAGCTTGTTCATATGAAAAAATAACAACAATTGTGAAAGGAGTCCGGGAGTGAGTTCAAGATCGAATCTTGGTTCAACTCTCCATCCATGACAAAATCCATTGATCTAATTGTTCAATCAAATTGATCATGTTTAGGACATGTGTCTGTACTGTAGTGTCATTGGTTATTCTAGATCGGAAGAGCTCCTTAGATATCTAATATCTATTAGTCCTACTTTCCTCATTATCAACTACTTGACGTACAGGAATGTAATAAGAGTATTCATAGTTTCAGGCTGACGCTGAAGTTTGTTACTCATGGATACGAGCATGATGCATTGAGCCAACTGTGCATCATCTTGCCACTTTCTAAAATTAGCAATCTCTTCCTCAGAGGCATTGTCTGCAACCATTGCAAGAAAGACGTATTAAGGACATAAGATAGCTTTTCAGCCGTGAGAACTTTTCTCAATTTCCTTAACCAATCCGTTTAATTCGGTCCGGTTAATTTAACATCTAATATGCTACGTAGTGATAATAATTTAGACATTGTAAAATTCTGTAAATGAATTTGTTCTTAACAACATTTTAGCATATATTCTTTTATTAATTACCAAAATAAATTAGGTCTTATTTTAAATTGGTATCTCCTACTATTTTCTTCAAACTATATTACCCTCAATATATATAGTTCGGCAATATCTAATTAAAGATATGCTAGTGAGAATAAGGATCCCATTTCAAATGTATATAGCTTTATGTGTGCACAACAAACTATATATAAATAAATAGGTAGACAACTCTTGTCAATTACATCAACTATGTAATTCCTTGTATTTTGCCTCTTAAATCATAATGGTCAAGTGTGTGCACATCCGAACTAAAATAATTTAAGTTAAGTCAGACCCATCATTTCCATACAAGTGAAGAGAAAACTACAGCCCTTATGTGTGCACAACAAAGCAGTAATGTTCAATTCCTTATAAACATCATATGTAATAAAAACAACATCTTAAATATTTAATACTTGCCTTGTTTGTGCACAACAAACTCATATTAAATATTCAATACTCTATTGTTTCTATCATGCTAGAAGGCGACATTCTATATTCTAAATATCTTTGAACGTTACAACTTAATATAAAATATTTGAGGGGTTTGTTATTAATTTGTCTCATCTTGTCTAGCGCGCATGCACACACACACACACACACACACACACACACACATATATATATATATATATAAAATACGCGTCATATTAATTAACATGTGAAATATGTTTGCATAATATATAATATATATAGTATAAGCATGCACATATAGAATACTATATTCTACTTGGATTGATTATGGACTTTTATTCTAGTTTGGTTCACTAGAGCCACCAAGTGAACCAAAAGGTCAAAACCCCAAGGGGGTGCAAGAATTAATATTTAAATATAACTATTACATTTAAACCCGGGCTCCATTACAAACGGGTCTTCAAGCACTCCTTGCTCCTTGATCTCCAATTCTTCAAAATTAATTCTAACTATTCCTATTACAAAACTATTTAAAATAAATATAAACCTTGATCAGCAGTCAATAATAAGTACATAGGAGGGAGTTAGAATTTACATTAAGAAAAAAAATTAGAGAAGACGAGATACGCAAACCCCATTTATTAAAACCCATTCATTCATGCATCCAACTAAAATAAAATCCAATCACATTAGTCAATAGTCCATAATCAATCCCATTTATTATCATACACATCACCATATGCATCAATAAATAACATTCATCTTATGAATAATAAACATTCAATATATATATTGATATCATTTAATGGGCAAATTTAGTTATTATAAAATCTAATTTTGAATCAAAATAAACTCCTTTATTTTAATCCAAATTTAAATCAAAATAAACATCTTTTATTTTAATTTATCCAATTTTGAATAAAATAAACTATTTATTTTAATCAAAATCTTTAAATAAAATAAACTCATTTATTTTAATAAATTATGGAATCTAATTCCAAGTAAAAAAAACTCCTTTATTAAAGGAAACACGAATTCTCTTTCCTATTCATAAATAAACTCCTTTATTTTGAATAATATGAAATCTTATTTCATATCTAAATAAACTCCTTTATTTAAGGAAACACGGATTTTCTTTCCTATTAACAAATAAACTCCTTTATTTTGAATAATATGAAATCTTATTTCATATCTAAATAAACTCCTTTATTTAAGGAAACATAGAATCCAATTTCAACTCCAATTAGTTACCATGGAATCCAATTCCAACTCTAATTAGTTAGCATGAAATTTAATTTTAAAATTAAAATAAACCTTTTATTTTAATATTAAAATAAACTTTTTTATTTTAAGATTAAAATAAACTTTTTTATTTTAATTATAAAATCGTTAAGAATAATATATATATATATATATATATATATATATATATATATATATGATGCCCCAAGAATAGGTATACATCACCCATCTTGGGTAGTCGGATACGTAGTGCACGTAATTTAAATACAACTTACTAATATAAGCGTAGGTATACAATCTGACATAAAGCGTGAGTTTGAATACAATATTGTCTACTAGAGATCATACAAACTCAAAAGGAGTCCTCATTACAATTATTATCACACTATTTCATAGAATAGTGAGGACTACTAATGCTATCCTCGGACCATTACGCAGTTCCCAGGCTAAATCACCTAGCTATATTCTCATTTCACAAGAGAAACGGTGAAAGAAAGGGTGAGCTCAACTAGCTCAAGAAGAAATATTATGACTAAGATAATGCGAATAAATTATCATTAGCCTACAACAGTAAGTTAAACCGATAAAATATAATGAACATCAAGTTTAACTACAATGAACCAAAGAATCCATTAAAAAGTCAAGTAGAAAATAAAATCTACTATCTTTTATGATTTTAAAAGGTTTTCATCATCTTTATTATATTTGAGACTCAAACTTTAATAAATATTCCACATCATCGAATCACCCCGCTTTTCTGGCCAAGGATATTCTTTAGTATCGGGACCACAATTATTCACGCACTACGGGCGAGAATATTTGTGTATTCATTAATGGTGATGATCATGCCAACAAGCTGTCCATCAATGCACTACACGGGCCTTTGAGGATTTTACAACATCATTTGTAACATTACGGTCATGATTACGAATAGTCTCCGGTCATAATCATACCAAGTCCATCTATGCACTCTGTGCCACGAGATGACTTTCAACATAATATAAACATGAGGATGATGACAATGATATAAGAATTCAATAAAACAAGTTCAAGAATTAATTTATCTAGGAACCAATAATATCCAAGCTGTCAACAATCTTTGCTTGGTAGAGTAAAATTCAAGAATCTTTGAGAAGAATATTTCCATGAAAGATCTTTGGATGAAACGCAAATATCAAGGATATTCTACTAATTTCATGGAGTATAGAAGTCAAAGTTTTAACCAAGTGGGTATAATAAAGAATGGAATAACAAAAGAAATCACCATGCATGCGATAGGCCGCTTGACAGGCGAGTTATTCCAAGAAGAATAATAAATAACGGAACCCGGTCCCACAGAAAGCGCATGACGAGGATATTCAATGTAATAATAAAGAATGGAACCGGTCCGGCGTAAAACACACAGACGGGATGTTCAGCAGAATAATAATAAAGAGCGAGAACCCGGTCAAAGGTGTAAAACACATGAATTGGATGTTCCAATAGAATAATAAAAGAATGTCACCAAGTATAGGGTAAACCACGTATACAAGTTATTCCATGAGAATAATAAGCAATGGAATAACAACAATTCTCTTCATGAATAAGAAAGAATAACACCCTTACTTTTAGTAGGAGATTGAATAATCGCAGTGTAGTGTAGTAACAAAATACTCTTCTTCTTTCTCTCTTATTCTCTCTATACTTTTCTCTCTATAGCTTGAATGAATTCGTGAAAATAATGAAGCACCAGGCCTCTATTTATAGAAGATTTCTAGCTTAGCTTTGACCCGCCATGAAAAGGCAAGTGGCTTGACGGCGGTGGTGATGTAAAAAGAAAAGTGGTTTGGCGCTTTGTAATGTGAAACGACAAGTGGTTCGGCCTTCAGTAATGTGAAACGACAAGTGGTTCGGCGCTTTGTAATGTGAAACGACAAGTGGTTGGACGTACGTATTGTGAAAGCGACAACAAGTGGTTCGGCCTTTGTAATATGAAATGGCAAGTGGTTTGGCGTCGGTAAAAGGTAATTACTATTGACGAAGGTAATTACTATTCACAAAGGTAATTACTATTGACAAAGGTAATTACTATTGATGAAGAGACTCTTAGATGCTGACATATGGGCCCCCCATAAAATAATCAATCTTACCACAAATGTCTCATAACAGACTCTTTATATACATCAAGGATTGAATAAATATTACCACAAATCATTTTATTTTTAATCAACACATATTTAATCTTTCAACAATTATTAATCATTTATAACTTATCGTCTCAATTATTGATTAATACTATAACATATTATCTGAGATGATCTTGTGACAATAATTGAATCAATAATATAAGAGATATGATCAAAGCAATTATTGTAGCAATAATTGAGCATAGGTGAGTAACTTCTCACGTAAGCATCGATAATCAATATAAATGCGCTACTTATACAACTACGCGTATTCTTGTACTTTTTACTCTAGGGTAGTTCAGCAGTTTTAAACTTGTAACACCTCTGTAGTTATTTTTATAGAAAGATAATTTTGTCGTTTTCTAACTACGACAATACTTCCATTGTGGGGTCCACCAATGATTGAGCCGTCGTACGAATATTCCCCGACAAAAAGAATATTCCCTGACCAAACGAATATTTTATAACAACTTGTTTACTTTGAAAAATTTATAAATATTACCCACAACTATAACATTATATCAAATTTATTCCATAATATTCAAAAATAATATTTATAGAAAAAATTCATCTTTATTTATAAAAGTTGGGGTCTTACATATATAACTATTATTATATATATTATATTAACCAATAGAAGTATCCAGGAAACAAGAACATATATATATATATATAACTTATATATGATTAATCACGTGAATCTCCTGGACCATTCTCACGTGAATTCCCAGTGCATCATATGCATTGTGACGCCCCCAAAATAGGCATACATCACCTATTTTGAGTCGCCAAATACATGGTACAGAATACAAATACAATCTTTAATATACAACAAGAGAGTTGTGAGTTTTAATACAAATATTGTCTTCTAGACAATATCCACTCTCAGAATAAGTTCTCATTATATTTATTGTCACACTATTTAACAGAATAGTGAGGACTACTAATGCTATCATCTAGATTGTCAATCCCTTCCCTGACTCATCCCAGCTATATTCTCATTTCCTGAAGAGAACAGTGAAGGAAAGGGTGAGCTCAACTAGCCCAATAAGAAATATTATGACTAAGATAATGTAGAATAAATTATCATTAGTCTTCAACAATGTTAAACTGATAAAATACAATAGACATCAAGTTTAACTGCAGCGGAACAAGAAATCTATTAAAAGAGTCAAGTAGAGAATAAAATCTACTATCTTTTATGATTTAAAAAGTGTTTCATCACTTTTATCACTGAGACTCATCTTAATAAATAATCCACATCATCCCTGCACTACGGCCAATGATATTCATTAGTATCACGACCACAAATTATTCATGCACTACGGGCCAAGGATATTTGTGTATTCATCAACGGTCTTGATCATGCCATAAAATAATTCATCTTTGCTCCCTTGGCCGAAGAGAATCCATAGCCATAATCATACCAAGAACTGTCCATCATTGCACTACGGGCCAATGAGGACTTTTTCCACATCATTTGTAATATTACGGTCATGATTATCTTTGAATAATCCTGGTCATAATCATACCAAGTCCATCTATGCACTCTCAGGCCACGAGATGACTTTCAACATAATATAAATATGAGGATGATGACATTGATATAAGAATTCAATAAAACAAGTTCAAGAATTAATTTATCCAGGAACTAATAACGTCCAAATTGTCAACATGATACTTCTTTGTAGAGTAAAATTCAAGAATTCTTAGAAGAATATTTCCATGAAAAAAGATTTGGATGAAGCGCAAATATCAAGGATATTCCACTAATTTCATGGAGTATAGAAGTCAAAACTTTAACCATTTGAGTATAATAAAGAATGGAATAACAAAAGAAATCACCGTGCATGCGGTACTTGCAGCATAGGCGAGTTATTCAGCGAGAATAATAAATAACGGAACCGGTCGGGCGTAATACGCTTGACCGATAGGATATTCAACGAATAATAAAGCATGGAATAACAAACGAAATCACCATGCATGCGGTACTTAGATGTATAAAAGGTTATTCAATGAGAATAATAAATAACGAAGTCGGTCCCAGTAAAAGCATACATACTGAGGATATTCAACGAGAATAATAAAGATGGAACCAGTCCCAAGCGTAAAAATGCATGACATGATATTCCAATAGAATAATAAAGCGGAACCAGGTCCGGCGTAAAACGCATAGACAAGATATTCCAACAGAATAATAAAGAATGGAATAACAACAGAAATCACCAAGTATAGGGTAGACTGCATATACAGGTTATTCCAAAAGAATATTAAAGAATGGAATAACAGAAGACCTCTTCATGAATATAAAAAAAAATACCCCTTACCTTATAAAGAAGAGTACTCCGACGGTAGGGCGGAGATATACTTGAAGAAACTTGCACTATGCTCAAAGCTTTCTTAAACGCTAAAGAATACACTCAAGATTATAGAAGAATAATTCTCTCTACAGTTTCTCCCTCTAGAGTTTCAGTGAATTCGTAAGAAATAATGAAGGAATGAGCTTCTATTTATAGAAGAATGGACTGAATAGTAACCAATCCATGAACGGTCCAGATCGATTTACTTTAAGCAGACGGTCCAGATTGGTTTACAATAAAATATAATATATTCTATTTATAATCTAATAAAATGAATAACTTTTAAATATATTTTACTATGTAAACACTATGCAGGCACTATAAAAACACTATGCATAATAAAATATAATATAATCTAATTATTGTCTAATAAAAGCAGATAACTTTATAAAAGTATTACATTTTATATAAAAAGATTTTACTATTAGCCTAATAAAACGAATAACTTTATAAAAGTATTACATTTTTTATATAAAAAGTTTTTTGTTTTACTACATTAATAATACTAATAAAACAAAACTTATATATATATATATATATATATATATATATATATATATATATAACAATCAACAATAATTGAATCAAATAACGTGAGATCTTATCACAACAACTCATGTAGCAATAATTGAACAAAAGCGAGTGACTTCTCACATAAGCATTAATAATTAATACCACGTGTTACTTATGCAACCACAGCGTATTCTTATTTCTTTTACTACTAAGTAGTTCAACAAGATTAACGGTAAAACTTCCATTTGTTATTTTCATAAAAATATTTTTGTCGTTTTCTCGATTAAATAATAATTCCGTTATTATGGGGTCCACTAATGATTGTGTCGTCGCATACGAATATTCCCGACACCTGAAAGAATATTCACAAACCAATCGAATATAATATAACAACTTGCATACATTGCAAAATTTATAAATATTACCCACAACTATAACATTATATTAAATCCACACCATAATATTCAAAAAAAAAATTCTAGAAATTTAAATCTTTATTCGTAAAATTTGGGATTTTACAATCTCCCCTCCTTATGAAATTTCGCCCTCGAAATTTACGTACGTTACAGTATCTTAGAAATTAATGATGAGGACACTTCGTCCGATTCTAACTCTTGAGGTATAACCTTTGAGTGTAGAATACATTCCATGATTTTAACAGGTACATCTTCATACGTTAAATTATCCGCTATCTAGTCCGGTTCTAAATCAATAATGTGGTTCGGGTCATCCACATATTTACGTAACATCGATATGTGAAAAACGTTATGAACACGCGACATACTTGGCGGTAAAACGAGTCTATAGGCCACAGTTCCTACTCGATCAAGGATTTCAAATGAGTCAATAAAATTGAGGGTTGAGATTTCCTCTCTTCATTGATTCTTGCTTCTAGAATAACGCCCTCTTGAACCTTCTTTTTCACATTCATTAGCTCTGAGTATTTAGCTTGAGCGGCTTTAACTTTATCGATTAAAGTCGATTCTACTCGTATATTCGTTATCTTCACGTAGGTTCGTATATTTACACTCATAAACTCGTATGATCTTCTACTCAACGCATCAGTTACCACGCTCGCTTTTCCCACGATGGTATTAAATGGTACGATCGTAATCTTCAACAGCTCGAGTTAACGTCTTTGGTGCATGTTACGTTCGTTTTAGTTGAAGAAATATTTAAGGGTTTTAGAAATGGGGTTTTGTACTGGGGTCAGTACAAAATTTGATTTCACGCTCTAGGGTAGGCCAAGAAGTCTTCAGAAATACGTCAAGAAATTTATTAACAATAAAAATATCATTCACAACTGTGACTCTCATCCAAGACTTGGATAACACGTCACATTGATACCTATCAACTTGCCATCATTATTCACAACGTCCCCTACATAAATTCTGGCTTCGGTGCATTCCACACAAGGAAGTCAACAATGAAAGGACCGGGGCTCTTTACTTATGGCTTGATATGACAATGATTGACTTTAGTGGTTTGGTTGCTTAAATTCGCATAATAGGTTGGTTAGGAATATGAAAGCTAATAACCTTATTAAACAAGATTTATAAATAGTGGATGTAACGAAGGTTTCTCCCAACTGAGTTTCAACAGATAAACCAAAGTCTAACTTCTCCAGAGTTAAATTCAAACATTGAACACAACTAAGTGGAATGAAAGAGTGAGTAGAACCGGTATCTAACACGATATAGACTTCGCAAGAGTTTATGATTAACTTACCCGTGATAATTTTATTCAGGTTCCTCGTCACGAAAAAAAAAACGCTCTCTCTTAAACTATAGGCTTTGGCTTGTCTGGGACATCCTTTGGCATCACCATCCTAGCTGGACTTAACTTCACCATACGACAAAATCGAGCTAGGTGACCTTCTCTTCCGCAATTAAAACACGCTTTGGATTGTTGCGTACATTTTGGACGGATGTGTCCCTTCTATCCACAATTGAAACATACGACCGGTGGTCGTTCTTCTTCCTTTGAAACGGGTGCTGGTGCCGACATCTTCACGTCATTGTTGAACCTTCTCTTCTTGAAATGTCCATTCTTATTGTTTTGGCCATGATTACCACCGAAGTGGTTACCATTTCTGGCATGTTGATTCCCTCCATGCTTATTGTCACCGCTTTGATGACTGTTATCACCAGTATTATCATTTTTTCGGCTTCTCTCTTTTGGTTGGGTGGACTCATTATCACGCTCCAATAACTGAGCCCTATTAACAACATCTGAATACAAACACAATTTATGAGAGATAAGATATTGACGTACCTCAGGTTTCAAAACTCTTAGAAACATTCACGTCATTCTCTCCTCATTATCAACCAAATGAGACGCAAATCGGGACAACTCGGCAAACTTGGCTTCGTACTGCGACACGATCATGATGTTTTGCTCCAACTTGATAAACTCCACCTCCTTCATGTGACGAATACTTTCGGGAAAGTACTTATCATTGAACAGCTCTTAGAACTTCTCCCAAGACATCTTGAGTGCGTCAGGCTGGGTACTTTTACAGATTTCCACCAGTAATCTGCCTCTTCACGCCACATAAAGGTGGCGAATGGAACCTTTTGCTCCTCTAAGCATCCCAAGACATCAAATATCTTGGTGATCTGCTTTAACCACGTCTCCGCCTTAAGTGGTTCTGGCTTTCCCAAAAACTCCGGTTGTCCCAGCTCCTTGAATTGCTTAGCGGTGACCGACCGTGGGTTGCCATTATTTTTACCTGCATTATGAACAGGAGCCGCCTTCGCCCGATGTTGCATGAATTCTAAAAAGTTCCTAAACATACCGTCGTTCATTAATTGATCAGTGTTGTTGTTTACAGGAGGATTATCGCCATCCTGTTGTATATTGTCCTGATTATTGATATGTGGAGACTCAACGGTCTCCTGTGCTCCATTGCTTATCTTAACATTTTCAGATGCCATTTTCAAATACTGCCACAAAACAAGGGTTAATTAACATATCACATATTATCTCTATACTCTGACCGACCAATTAAATACCAAATAAACTTAGGTAGGTCATATTAGCGAAGGAATTTCGTCTCTCCCTCCTAGTTCTTGTCTCACATCTCATCCAAGGATCATATCCTAAGCTTTGATACCAACCTGTGGCGCCCCCAAAATAGGCATACATCACCTATTTCGAAGTCGCCAAATACATGGTACGAATACAAATACAATCTTTTAATATACAACAAGAGAATTTGTGAGTTTTAATACAAATATTGTCTTCTAGACAATATCCACTCTCGAATAAGCCCTCATTACATTTATTGTCACACTATTTAATGAGAATAGTGAGGACTACTAATGCTATCATCCGGATTGTCAATCCGTTTCCGAGGTCGTCCGGCTATATTCTCATTTCACGAAGAGAAGCGGTGAAGGAAAGGGTGAGCTCAACTAGCCCAAGAAGAAATATTATGACTACGATAATGCGAGAATAAATTATCGGTAGTCTTCAACAATGTTAAACCGATAAAATACAATAGACATCAAGTTTAAGCTGCGGTAGAACAAGCAATCCATTAAAAGAGTCAAGTAGAGAATAAAATCTACTATCTTTTATGATTTAAAAAGTTTTCATCACTTTTATCATTTGAGACTCGACAATAAATAATCCACATCATCCACACACTACTGACCAATGATATTCATTAGTATCACGACCACAAATTATTCATGCACTACGGGCCAAGGATGTGACGCCCCCAAAATTAGGTATACATCACCCATCTTGGGTAGTCAGATACATGGTACAGAATTTAAATACAACTTACTAATATAACTGTCGTGTACAATATGACATAAACTGTGAGTTTGAATACAAATATTGTCTACTAGTTATTATACAAACTCAAAAGGAGTCCTCATTACAATTATTATCACACTATTTCACAGAATAGTGAGGACTACTAATGCTATCCTACGGACCATTACTCCGTTTCCAGGCTCGTCCCGGCTATATTCTCATTTCACGAAGAGAAACGGTGAAAGAAAGGGTGAGCTCAACTAGCTCGATAAAAATATTATGACTAAGATAATGCGAGAATAAATTATCATTAGCCTCTGACAATGATGTTAAAGCGATAAAATATAATGAACATCAAGTTTAACTACGGTGGAACCAAAGAATCCATTAAAAAGTCAAGTAGAAAATAAAATCTACTATCTTTTATGATTTAAAAGGTTTTCATCTTTGTTATAAATTTGAGACTCGACTTTAATAAATATTCCACATCATCGAATCACCCCCGCACTTTACTGCCGAGGATATTCTTTAGTATCACGACCACAATTATTCATGCACTACGGGCGAGAATAGTTGTGTATTCATTAATGGTCATGATCATGCCAACAAGCGTCCATCGATGCACTACTGACCCTTTGAGGATTTTTATCACATCATTTGTAACATTACGGTCATGATTACAAGAATAGTCTCTGGTCATAATCATACCAAGTCCATCTATGCACTACAGGCCACGAGATGACTTTCAACATAATATAAACATGAGGATGATGACAATGATATAAGAATTCAATAAAACAAGTTCAAGAATTATTTTATCCGAGGAATTATTAACGTCAAATTGTCGACATGATCTTGTTTTTTGTAGAGTAAAATTCAAGAATGATCGGAAGAATATATCCATGAAAAGATCTTTGGATGAAACGCAAATATCGAGGATATTCTACTAATTTCATGGAGTATAGAAGTCAAAGTTTTAACCAAGTGGGTATAATAAAGAATGGAATAACAAAAGAAATCACCATGCATGCGATAGGCGCTTGTGCAGCGAGTTATTCCAGCAGAATAATAACTAACGGAACCCGGTCGGCGTAAAACGCATACAAGCAGGATGTTCCAACGAGAATAATAATAAAAAAGGCGGAACTAGGTCCGGTATAAAACACATGCAGACAGGATGTTCCAGCGAGAATAATAATAAAGAGGCGGAACCGGTCGGGTGTAAAACACACAAACAGGATGTTCAGCAGAATAATAATAAAAAAGCGGAACAGGTCGGTGTAAAACACATGACGAGGATGTTCAACAGAATAATAGAAGAATGTCACCAAGTATAGGGTAAATGGCAGCGTATCTGAGTTATTCCAATAGAATAATAAGCAATGGAATAACAACAGTTCTCTTCATGAATAAGAAAGAATAACACCCTTTACGAGTACAACAAATAATATTTCCTACCTTAGAAGAAACTGAATATTGGAAAAGTGAAGTAGCGAATACTTTTCTTCTTTCTCTCTATAGTTTCTCTCTACAGAGTTTCAATGAATTCATAAGAAATAATGAAGGAATGAGCTTTCTATTTATAGAAAAAAGCGAGGGTGCTCTTGGTCTTAACGAAGGTCAAAATGACTCTTGGTAATATTGAAGAGACAACTACTATTTTGAAAGGGTAATTAACCTTTGGAACAAGAAGAAGCGATTAACTCTTGGTAATATTGAAGGGACAACTACTATTTACGAATGGGTAATTACAATTGGTGAAGGTAATTACTATCGATGCGAAGGTAATTACTATTGAAGAAGGTAATTACTATTGGCGAAGGTAAATACTATTGACGAAGGTAAATACTATTTGAAGGTAAATACTATTATTGTGAAGGTAATTACTATTCACAAAGGTAATTACTATTGTGAAGAGACTCTTAGATGATGACATATGGGCCCCCATAAAATAATCAAACTTACCACAAAGCGTCTCATATGAGACTCTTTATATACATCGAGGATTGAATAAATATTACCACAAATCATTTTATTTTTAATCAACACATTTTAATCTTTCAACAATTATTAATCATTTATAACTTGTCGTCTTAATTAATAATATAACATATTATATAGATAATCTTTGTGACAATAATTGAATCGATAATATAAGAGATATGATGCGGCAATTCTTTGTAGCAATAATTGAGTATAGCTAAGTGACTTCTCACGTAAGCATCAATAATCAATACCGTGTGCTCTCTTATGCAACCACGCGTCTTCTTGTACTTTTACCACCGGGTAGTTCAGCAGTTTTAACGGTAACACCTCGTAGTTATTTTTATAGAAAGATAATTTTGTCGTTTTCTAACTACGACAATACTTAGTTAATGGGGTCCACTAATGATTTGAGTAAATCATCGAATATTCCCCGACAAAAAGAATATTCCCAGACCAAACAAATATTTTATAACAACTTGCTTACTTTGCAAAATTTATAAATATTACCCACAACTATAACATTATAACAAATTTATTCCATAATATTCAAAAATAATATTTATAGAAAATTCATCTTTATTTATAAAAGTTGGGGTCTTACAACCTCCCTTCTTATGAAATTTTGCCCTCGAAATTAGAAGTGCGTACTGGTATGTCGAAGAGATAAGGATACCTTGATTTCATTTGATTCTAACTCCCAAGTCATTTCCTCAACATCGTGGTTCCTCCACAAAACTTTGACTTGAGGTATAACCTTGGGCGTAGAATATGTTCCTTCTTAATCAAAATTTGAATAGGAACCTCTTCATACGTCAAATCTTCCGCTATTTCGTCGTCGGTTTTAACTTCGATAATATGGTTCGGGTCTTTCACATATTTACGTAACATGGATATGTGAAAAGCGTTATGAACACGAGACATATTTTGGTGGTAAAAGCGAGTCTATAGGCCACAGTTCCTACTCGATCGAGGATTAAAATGGAATAGATGAATCGAGGATTAAGTTTTCCTCTCTTTCCAAATCTTGTAACTCCTTTCCATGGAGCGACTCTTAACAACACATGATCTCTATATCGAATTCCCGTCCTTTCGATGAAGATCGGCATAACTCTTTTATCGATTTTGTGAGGTTTTTATACGTTGTCGGATCGTTTGAATCTTTTAGTAGTCATACGTACCAACTCGGTCCCAACAACGTTGCTTCACCCACCTCATCCCAAAGATATCTTTGGAAGCGACACTTTCTTCCATAAAACGCTTGAATGGAGCCATGCCAATACTTGCTTGATAAGCTTGTTGTTGTAGGAAAACTCCACCGATGGTAAGAACTTGTCCCAACTCCCCTTGAAATCAAGGACACGAGTCTTAATAGATCTTCAAGAGTTTGAATAGTCCTCTCCATTGTCCGTCCGATCGAGGATGATATGCCGAAGCTAAATCGTGAAATCTGTGCCCATAGCTTTTTGCAAACTAACCCAAAATCGTGAAGTGAATCTTGGGTCTCGATCGAAACTATGGATCTGGGCATACCATGCGATCTTACAATCTCGTTTATGTACATCTGAGCAAGGCGTTCAAGTATATAAGTTTCTCGTATCGGTAAGAAATGAGCGGACTTGGTTAATCTATCAACAATGACCCAAATCGCATCAATGCCTTGAGAAACCTTAGTAAGGCCGAGTAATGAAATCCATGGTAATGTGCTCCCACTTCCATTACGGAATTTCAAGTGGATCTGATGGACCTTTTGGTACTTGATGCTCCACTTTAACTTCGTTGACAAGTTAGACACCTTGAGATAAAGCAGCGCTATCTCTCTCTTCATATTGCTCCACCAAAATGTATGGCGAATATCATGATACATTTTGTTACTCGAGATGGATTTGCAAATGGTGTGTTGTGCGCCTCCATCATTATATTATACTTTAAATCGGGGTCATTAGGAACACAAAGTGCGGAGTTGACTCGAAGTAGTATTCCTTCTTCATTGATTCTTGCTTCCAAAGATAGCACCTTCTTGCACTTTCTTCCTCATACGCGCATCGGCTCCAGTGCGTAGCTTGAAGCGGCTTTAACTTTATCGATTAAAGTTGGGTTCTACTTTCGTATACTCGCTATCATCACATGCGTCCACAGAGTCTTTAACTCTATCTCCATCCTTTGCAAGTCACACAAAATGGGCCTTTGCGTTGACAATAACGCTTTTCGTGCTTGCATATGATCTTCTACTTTCGATGCGTCGGCTACCGTTTGCTTTTCGAGGATGGTATTGGATGGTATGATCATAATCTTTCAGCAGTTCAAGCCAAGCGTCGTTGTCGCATGTTGAGTTCCTTTTGAGTGAAGAAATATTTGAGGCTTTTATGATCCGTAAAGATCTCCACTTTCTCCCCATACAAGTAATGCCTCCAAATTTTAAGTGCTGAAGACAACATTTGCTAACTCTAGATCATGAGTAGGATAATTCCTCTCATATTCTTTGAGTTATCATGAGGCATAGGCTATAACTTTTCCATGTTGCATGAGAACACATCCCAACCCTTTGCTCGAAGCATCCTTTGTAGATGACAAATCCCTCGAGGCGGATGGTATTGTCGAGCAGTCTTTGAAATAAGTCTCCTCTTGAGTTCTTGAAAACTCTTCTCACATTCTTCGCTCCAACCGAACTTTGTATCTTTTTGAGTCAATTTGAGTCGATGGAGTAGCGATTCGAGAAAATCCTTCCACGAATCTCCAGATAATAACCACTAAAGCAAAGAAAGCTACGTACTTACATCCTTCGATTTAGGTTGTTCCCGACTTTGAATAGCTTGATCTTTCTTTGGGTCAGCGGATATTCCATGACTTGATACCACGTGCCCAAGGAATGCTACTTCTTGAGCCGAACTCGCATTTCTTCAACTTGGCATAAAGCTTATATTCACGAAGCTTTTGGAGTGTCGACCTCAAGTGTTGCTCATGATCTTCACGGCTTTTGGAATAAATAAGGATGTCATTGATAAAGGCGACCACAAAGTGATCTAAATATTCCTTGAATACTCGGTTCATCATATCCATGAAGGCGGCGGGAGCATTAGTCGATCAAAGGACATGACTAGGAATTCATAATGCCCGTCTGGGAGTTCGAAAAGCCGTCTTTGGAATGTCGTGGTTCTAATCTTCAATTGGTGATATCTAGAGCGAAGATCGATCTTTGAAAAGAATTTGGCTCCTTGCAAGTTGGTCAAATAGGTCATCAATACGTGGCAATGGATACCTATTTTTGATGGTGACATGATTGACTCCAGATAATCAATACAAAGTCGCATACTCCCATCTTTCTTCTTCACGAATAGAGCAGGAGCACCCCGAGGAGAAGTACTAGGGCCGAATAAAGCCGATGTCTAACAATTCCTGCGCAGTTGGGTCTTTAACTCACGAAGTTCAATAGGAGCCATTCGATATGGGGCTTTGGAAATAGGTTTTGTCTAGGGTTCAAGGTCGATACAAAATTCAATTTCACGCTTTCTGAGGGTAGGCGGGGAAGTTCTTCCGGGGAATACATCGGAAATTTATTAACAATAGAAATATCGTTCAAAAGCGGCGTATTTTTGTTTAAATCGTGACATGAGCTAAGAAAGCTTGACATCCGTTTTCAATAAGCGAATAGCTTTATGGCTTGAGATGGCCGTGATTGATTTTAATGGTTTGGTCGTTTGAATTAGCATAATAGGTTGATTAGGAATATGAAAGCTAACAACCTTACGAAAACAATCAATTTTTGCATGATAAGTAGTTAACCAATCAATCCCCTAGAATCACGTCAAATGCAAGTATTTTTAATGAAATAAGATCGACGGGTAATGTGAGGGTACCGATTTGAACCAAACAAGACTTATAAGCGAGTGGATGTAATGAAGGTTTCTCCCAATGGAGTTTCCACGAGATAAGTCAAAGTCTAATTTCTCTCGAGTCAAATTTAATCGATGGCGCAAGTAGGAGAAATAAAAGAATGGGTAGAACCGGTATCAAATAAAGTATAGACTTCATTAGAGTTTATGATAAGCTTACCCGTGATGACCTCATTCGGGTTCCTTGCTCTCTGGGAGGTCACAACAAACGCTTCTCCCTTGCATTCTGGATTTTGACTTTTTACGGAGCGGCCTTTGGTGCCTCCATCCTAGTTGAATTTGTCTTGATGAGAAACGACAAAAAATCGAGCTAAGTGACCTTCTCTTCCACAATTATAACATGCTTTGGAATGGCATGGTATGATTGGGGTGATGTGTCCCTCTCCTCGCATTTGAAGCATATGATAGGTGGTCTTTCTCCTTCCTTAACAACGGATCTTTGGTCTTGGCGTCTTTCCATCATTGTTGAATCTCCTTTTCTTGAAATGTCTATTCTTATTGTTTTTATACGATTACCACCAAAGTGGTTACCATATCTGGCATGTTGATTCCCTCCTCGCTTGTTGTCACCGCTTTGATGACTACTCTCATTTGGTATTATAATTTTAAATTTGCTCTCTTTTAGTTGCGTTGACTCGTTATCGCGCTCCACTAAGCGAGCCCTATTTACAACATCGAATACAAACACGGTTTATGAGAAATAAGATGTTGGCGTATCTCGACTTCAAACCTCTTAAAAACATTCGCGCCATTCTCTTTTCATTATCCACCAAGTGGGGATATGAAATAGTGATAACTCGCAAATTTTGCCTCGTATTGCGACACGATCATATTGTTTTTGTTCGACTTGATAAACTCCACCTCCTTCTTCGTGTGGCGAATACTTTTAGGAAAGTATTTGTCGTTGAACGACTCTGGAACTTCTCCCAAGATATCTTGATCTGACAATGAGTTGAGTCGTTTTTACCGATTCCCACCGATGTCTGCCTCTCCATGCAACATAAAAGGCGTGAAAGGGAACCTTTTGCTCCTCGGAGCATCCCAAGACATCAAATATCTTGGTAATCTGCTTTATCCATGCTTCCATTAGAAGTGGTTTTGGCTCTCCCTTAAACTCCGGTGGTCCCAGCTCCTTGAATAGTTTAGCGGTGTGCCTCGAGAGTTTTCTCGTGTTTCCACCTACGTTTTGGGCGGGAGTCGCTCTCGCTTTCTTTGTTGCATAAATTGCATAAAGCCTCCGAACATTTGATCATTCATCATTTGGTCGGTGTTGTTGTTTGCATGAGGATTGTCGCCTTCGATGCACATTATCACGATTATTGATATGTGGTGAATCAACTATCGCTTTGTGCTCCATTCTTTATTCTCAACATTCTCGGATGTCATTTTTGAGATCTTGCCACAAAACAAAAGGTTAATTGACATGTAACAAATTATCTCTATATTACAATGAGCCAATAAAATAGCACATAAACTTAGGTAGGTCATACTAGCGAAGGTATTCCCCGTCTCTCCCTCTAGTACTATTCTCACATCTTAGCGGGGATCATATCCTAAGCTCGATACCAATTGTGACACCCCCAAAATTAGGTATACATCACCCATCTTGGGTAGTCGGATACATGGTGCAAATTTAAATACAACTTACTAATATAAGCGTAGGTATGCAATACGACATAAAGCGTGAGTTTGAATACAAATATTGTCTACTAAATATTATACAAACTCAAAAGGAGTCCTCATTACAATTATTATCACTTTATTTCACGAGAATAGTGAGGACTACTAATGCTATCCTACGGACCATTACTCAGTTCCCAGACTCGTCCCGACTATATTCTCATTTCACGAAGAGAAACGGTGAAAGAAAGGGTGAGCTCAACTAGCTCGATAAAAATATTATGACTAAGATAATGCGAGAATAAATTATCATTAGCCTCACAACTGTGATGTTAAAGCGATAAAATATAATGAACATCAAGTTTAACTACTGGTATGAACCAACAATCCATTAAAAAGAGTCAAGTAGAAAATAAAATCTACTATCTTTTATGATTTAAAAGGTTTTTCATCCTTTATTATAATTTGAGACTCGACTTTAATAAATATTCCACATCATCGAATCACCCACCTTTTTCTACGCCGAGGATATTCTTTAGTATCACGACCACAATTATTCATGCACTACTGGGCGAGAATAGTTGTGTATTCATTAATGGTCATGATCATGCCAACAAGCGTCCATCGATGCTCTCTGACCCATCGAGGATTTTTATCACATCATTTGTAACATTACGGTTAATGATTACATAGAATAGTCTCTCGTGTAATCATGCCAAGTCCATCTATGCACTTCTGAGCCACGAGATGACTTTCAACATAATATAAACATGAGGATGATGATGATGATGATAAGAATTGATAAAACAAGTTCAAGAATTATTTTATCCGGGAATTATTAACATCAAATTGTCGACATGATCTTTGTTTTGTAGAGTAAAATTCAAGAATGATCGGAAGAATATTTCCATGAAAAGATCTTTGGATGAAACGCAAATATCGAGGATATTCTACTAATTTTATGGAGTATAGAAGTCAAAGTTTTAACCAAGTGGGTATAATAAAGAATGGAATAACAAAAAAGAAATCACCATGCATGCGATAGGCCTTACAGGGAGTGAGTTCCAACGAGAATAATAAATAACGGAACCGGTCCCGTAAAAACGCACAAATGAGGATGTTTAACAGAGAATAATAATAATAAGAGCGGAACCGGTCCGGTATAAAACACATGACGCAGGATGTTCCAGCAGAATAATAATAAAGGCGGAACCAGTCAGGTGTAAAACACACAAACAGGATGTTCCAACGGAATAATAATAAAAGGCGGAACGGTCAGGTGTAAAACACATAGACATGATGTTTCAGCAGAATAATAGAAGAATGTCACCAAGTATAGGTAAACCAGCGTATACTGAGTTATTCCAATAGAATAATAAGCAATGGAATAACAACAGTTCTCTTCATGAATAAGAAAGAATAACACCCTTTACTGAGTACAACAAATAATATTCCCTACCTTAGAAGAATGAATATTGGAAAAGTGAAGTAGCGAGAATACTTTTCTTCTTTCTCTCTATAGTTTCTCTCTCTAGAGTTTCAATGAATTCGTAAGAAATAATGAAGGAATGAGCTTTCTATTTATAGAAAAAGCGAGGGTGGCTCTTGGTCTTAATGAAAGGTCAAAATGACTCTTGGTAATATTGAAGAGACAACTACTATTTTATGAAGGGTAATTAACCTTTGGAACAGAAGAAGCGGTTAACTCTTGGTAATATTGAAGGACAACTACTATTTGCGAATGGGTAATTATTATTGACAAAGGTAATTACTATTGACGAAGGTAATTACTATTGAAGATGGTAATTACTATTGATGAAAGGTAAATACTATTGGCGAAGGTAAATACTATTGACGAAGGTAATTACTATTCACAAAGGTAATTACTATTCATAAAGGTAATTACTATATATTGAAGAGACTCTTAGATGATGACATATGGGCCCCCATAAAATAATCAAACTTACCACAAGCGTCTCATACCGGACTCTTTATATACATGAGGATTGAATAAATATTACCACAAATCATTTTATTTTTAATCAACACATTTTAATCTTTCAACAATTATTAATCATTTATAACTTGTCGTCTCAATTAATAATATAACATATTATCTGAGATGATCTTTGTGACAATAATTGAATCAATAATATAAGAGATATGATCAAAGCAATTATTTGTAGCAATAATTGAGTATAGCTAAGTGACTTCTCACGTAAGCATCGATAATCAATCTAGTGTCTACTCTTAACGACCACAGCGTATTCTTGTACTTTTACCACCGGGTAGTTCAACAGTTTTAACGGTAACACCTCCGCCGTAGATTATTTTTATAGATAGATAATTTTGTCATTTTCTAACTACGACAATACTTCCGTTGTGGGGTCCATTAATGATTGAGTAGTCGTAAATGCGAATATTCCCAAACAAAAGAATATTCCCGACCAAACGAATATTTTATAACAACTTGCTTACTTTGCAAAATTTATAAATATTACCCATAACTATAACATTATATCAAATTTATTCCATAATATTCAAAAATAATATTTATAGAAAATTCATCTTTATTTATAAAAGCTGGGGTCTTACAAAGGATATTCGTGTATTCATCAACGGTCTTGATCATACCATAAAACAATTCATCTTTTCTCCCTTAACCGAAGAGAATCCATAGCCATAATCATACCAAAAACTGTCCATCAATGCACTACGGGCCAATGAGGACTTTTTCCACATCATTTGTAACATTACGGTCATGATTATACTTCAATAATCACGGTCATAATCATACCAAGTCCATCTATGCACTACTGTGCCACGAGATGACTTTCAATATAATATAAATATGAGGATGATGACACGATATAAGAATTCAATAAAACAAGTTCAAGAATTAATTTATCCAGAACTAATAACGTCCAAATTGTCAACATGATACTTCTTTCAGAGAGTAAAATTCAAGAATGCTCGGAAGATTATTTCCATGAGAAGATCTTTGGATGAAGTGTAAATATCAAGGATATTCCACTAATTTCATGGAGTATAGAAGTTAAAACTTTAACCAACCGAGTATAATAAAGAATGGAATAACAAAAGAAATCACCATGCATGCGGTGCCGCAGATAGGCGAGTTATTCCAATGAATAATAAATAATCGATCCGGTCAAAGCGAGGCGTGCACCTGACAGGATATTCAATAGAATAATAAAGGATGGAATAACAACAGAGAAATCACCATGTATACGAGACTTTAGATGTATGCATTATTCAACAAGAATAATAAATAACGGAATCAGGTCCGACGTAAAATGCACAGACAGGATATTCCAACAGAATAATAAAGATGGAACTAGGTCCAACAGAAAAGCGCATGATCGAGGATATTCCAGCGAGAAAAATAAAGACGCAACTGTGTCGGCGTAAAATATATGATGTAGGATATTCCAATGAGAATAATAAAAAGCGGAACCGAAGTCCGGCGTAAACGCATGCATACATGATATTCCAACAGAATAATAAAAAATGGAATAACAACAAAAATCACCAAGTATAGGGTAGACCGCATATACAGGTTATTCCAAAAGAATAATAAAGAATGGAATAACAAAAATCCTCTTCATGAATATAAAAAAAAATACCCCTTACCTTATAAAGAAGAGTACTCCGACGGTAGGGCGAGGATATACTTGAAGAAACTTGCACTACGCTCAAAGCTTTCTTAAGCGCTAAAGAAATACGCCAAGAGATTATAGAAGAATAATTCTCTACGCTTTCTCTTTAGAGTTTTAGTGAATTCGTAAGAAATAATGAAGGAATGAGCTTCTATTTATAGAAGAATGGATGAATAATAACCAATCCATGAGCGGTCCAGATTGATTTACTTTAAGCAGACGGTCAGATTGGTTTACAATAAAATATAATATATTCTATTTATAATCTAATAAAACAAATAACTTTTAAAAAGATTTTACTATGTAAACACTATACGTAACTATACAAAACACTACGCATAATAAAATATAATATAATCTAATTATTGTCTAATAAAATAGATAACTTTATAAAAGTATTCATTTTATATAAAAGTTTCATTTTATTACATTAATAATACTAATAAAACAAAACTTATATATATATATATATATATATATATATATATATATATATAACAATCAACAATAATTGAATCAAATAACGTGAGATACTATGCAGCAACGACTGTAGCAATAATTGAACAAAACTGAGTGACTTCTCAAATAAGCATTAATAATCAATACCGTGTGCTACTATGCAACCACGCGTATTACTGTACTTTTACAACCGAGTTGTTCAATAGTATTAACGGTAAAACTTCCACCGTTATTTTCATAAAAATATTTTTATCGTTTTCTCAATCCGACAATAATTTTGTTGTGGGGTCCACCAATGATTGTGTCGTCGTACCAATATTCTCCGACACAAAAAATATTCCCTGACCAATCGAATATAATATAACAACTTGCATACATTGCAAAATTTATAAATATTACCCACAACTATAACATTATATTAAATCCACACCATAATATTCAAAAAAAATTGAGAAATTTAAATCTTTATTCGTAAAATTTGGGATTTTACATGCATTATATGAGTAAGCTGCAGATTCGCGAGTTACAGGCTTTCGTCAATATGATTTCTGTTTTTTTAAATTTTATACAATAAATTATGCTCAATTAAATTGTTCTAAACAAATATCAATATACATATCAAATAAAATAATTAATAATTTGCATAAAGGTTTGGCTCTGATGCCACTGTTAGATTTGTAATATTCATGAACGCAATCAAATTGCATAAAATAAGCGAAAACGTGGAAAATCAGAGTTTTAAAATTTTACAAACTATAAACCCGGATCACCCTTTATGCGCAATTATTAATTAATCAAAAAGATAAAGAACAAGAATCATACCCTTGAAGATTCGAGCTTCCTCAGGTACAAGTTTACCTCCAAATCCTTTCGTGTTCAACTTGAATCTACCGGGTTTGGTTCCTTCCTTTGATCAACGTTAGCCACCCAAGTGTTTGGCCTCTAGAGGTGATCCACCAAGGAAGAAAAGGATTCAAGAAGATGAGTATTTGACAAAACTCTAGTTTTTCTATCTCTCATAGAAAAGGGTGTACTCTCCCAACTATTGGAATTATGTATTCTATGAAAACGTCAACCACCCCACCCATAATAAGACTCCTCTTATTTATAGATGTGGGCAACCCTCAATAATTAAGGAATTGGGTTTTATTTTAATTAATTAAAATCCTTTAATTAATTAGCCTCCTTATCTTATTAGGAATAAATGAGAGTACTAATATTAAATTAATTTCTAAACTCCTTTAGAAATTAAAATAATAATAATTGTAATAATATTAATAAGACTCCTCTTATTAGTTAATATTTAATATTTCTAAAATATCAAATAATAAATATTAAGCTATTTACTTTATTCTATCACCATAGAATAAATTAAATACACTTAACATATTATTATTATGTCATTAACTTCTTAAATAATTATTTTTCCTTTTATGTTGTGACTCTTTAGTTTCTCCATATTAAACCGGTTGTGAATAAATCAATTAGAATAATTCTAATCTTATTTAAATAAATAAATTAAACTATTAATTTATTTAAATAAATAATATTTATTCTACAATAGGGATAAGCCTCCCTAGCGATCAACGACTTTCCAGATAATATAGATTTCAACATTAATCATAAAAGAACCTTTGAGTAAATAGTTACCGTACAATTCAATCCTTCGACCATACAATGTCCCAATTAAATATAAGACATGGAATTACTGTCAAGTCTTATTTTATTTAATTATATGTATTTTGATTCCTAAATGCACAACTTCAAATAATGCAAATTAGTAACTCCTTTCTAATTTCATTCTGCCTTGGCCAATGACTACTGGGTTGTGATTTATCGAATCACATAGGACATTTCTCTTCTTTTACTAGAAGTGGTAGATTCTTTATTGATCATACATTATCTCCATGTATAACTTATTATACCCAAGCATATCCTTTGATATACCCTAAGGGTCTTAAGGAATAAGTCAAAGTATAACTCATCATACACAAGATACTATGATGATCTCAAGTCCAAGGATCACTTGTACTACTATCACTACAGGAATTCCTATTGACAGACAAGTAAAACTCCATTAGGTATTCCTTAGCGAGCCACGTTCAGTGAACTTATTCTCTAATAAGCACCTACATACTTGCTTTAGTGTCTCCACACAAATGATCATGAGATCAATCATCCTCATCCAATAAGCAAGCAACGTATGTACCAATCTATCCGAATTCACTAATCCCCAATTTAGTAATCCAACGATTGGGAAATATTTTAGTTTTAAGCTTTCTAAGAATTTAGATCTCATTAGAATGATCATCATCATTATTCTAAAAGCATTGCTTAAAACTATGAGTTTATCACATATTATAAAACAGCATCATGTAGATAATTAAAAGCCTTTAATAAATTAATACTTTTTATTAATAAATGAATAAGATTGTTACAAAGTATATGCTTTATCATCGAACATGATTGGCTTGTGTGCATATTACTTTCAGAATGTATTAATTAGGCATTATCTAAAATAAGAAATAAGAATTTTGGCTAATATTTTATTCAGGAATTTGGAGGAATACGGATATGGATATGAATGTAAAGACCCCAAAATTTAGACAATTCAACTATCGACTTCGGTAGTTAATAATATGACTAACTTCAGATTAAAGACCTCCTATATTCATACAAAAATAGAACTATATAAAGATGATAAAAATGGATTTCAATTTCTAATAAGAATTTATAAAAAATGGAATTAGAAATTCTAAACAAAAAAAATAGACCCTATTTCTATTTAGAATTCCTTTTCTTTAGTATCATTATTCGATGTTAAACTTAATAAAATGTGGAATAATTTAAACTTTTATGTCTTCTTACTTTAATTCCTTGAATCAAAACCTTTATCATTTACACATCTCTGAATCAAGTTATTTTATGATTCGCTTCATCAAAGTTATTATATAGAATCTTATATTTCAATCCGATAACATTTACATATTAGAGAACTCAAACTTTACAATTTATTATTACATAATTATTATGATTTATCAAGTACATTTCTCAAAACCATTATTTTTACCTACCTTTGAACCGTACTTAGTTTATTACTCACCTTATCAGAGTTAATAAATAAAACTTACATCCAGGTTCAATACCCTTTCATACAACAAACAAAACTTAAACTTTATAACTCAACATCTATTAAACATCATACATTATTCAGAACCATAAACATGGTTCAAATAATAATAACTCAGCCAAAGTGTATAAATCTTAAAGTATCACATCTGATTCATGTCTTTCAAGTAGCACATAACGTTAGCTTGAATCCTTAACCTGCAAAAGTGGTTATTTGCAAGGTTAAGCTCGACAACCCAACAAATCTAACAATTTTCATGCATCACGTAGCACATAATACCATGCTCATCATACATTTCATAAACAATGGACTAACATAATATACATGATGCAGTTCATATAACAAGTATAAAGATTGAGTTCCTTACTCAATCAACATATTCATAAATTGACTTTAACGTTTCATACTTTCAACATATATATAACACATCATGCTCTTTGCAATAAATATTTAAAACAGTTAATCATCAAGTTCACATAGCAAATAGGAACTGAAAGATTTGCCTTGATCGTTATTTATCAATAACAGTTTAACAGCATATAGCTATATGTACTTCACTTGCCCTACACAATTATATAATCATGCACATCAACTATTAGTTACATAGCAATGCATAGTAGTTGTAATATAAACTTTACTCTACATCTCATAACCTTTCCTATTAATCAACACAATGTTCAATTTGATTGTTTTAACTTTCAGCTTATATCTCACTATACTTCTTCTTAGTCATACTCGAAGTTCATTCAAGTGTTTAATTTTTTCTAGGACTCCATATTGGTTTTATATTAACCCCATTTCATATCTTATAATATTCATTTCAATTGAATTGAAACACTTTTTACGTTCATTAACACTTTTCATGACGTCTTGACGTTCATTCGTCACACACCCGATTTGTCTCTCTTATGTATGCTTAGAATGCTTATACAACTTATCTAATACATCATTTATTAATGTTAATAATCATTATACTTACTAATATTCATGTTTTATAACTTAGAACAACATCTTTTATCATCAGAAGCACTACACTTGCATACGTGCATGCCCGACGCCCTCTGATTGCCTCTAAATACACATCAGTCCCAAAGATGGCAATTTTGATCCCTGTTCCCGACCTTAAATCGAAAAACTTAAAGTACAAACGTTGTAGGTCCATTCTTCCTTGTTCTGGATCATATTGAATCTCCTCAATCGAAGTTCAGATGAAAACGTTATGGTCATTTTACTAAAAGAGGTCAAAACAGTCATACCTGACACACCTAGAGCGCAGTTGCGCCCAATTAAGCCTTGGACACAATGCAGCTGCTCCCTAGAGGGTAGCTGCACCCCAAAAGACTTATGGCACAGTGCATCAGTGCCCGTTAGCAGCACCAGATTCTGTAGTTAACTGTTCTCGCGATTTTTAAATTTTTTCTCATTCTAATCTTCATAACTTGAGTTATACACATCCAAATTAGTCCATTTTTGATTTTATGGATTCATAATTCATAGAAATACAACATACTATAATTATAACAATTTACAGAAATACTAACTAACCTAAATCTTGACCCAAAACTCATGTTTATATTCTATTTTTATGTTTTAACATGTTAAGTGATTTCATTCACAACGAATTCGTTTCTTAACCAAATTGATTCATTCAACTTGCGTTCTATTCATTTTTTTATCGTATTAACATAATCCATCACTAATTTTATAATTATAACATAAACTCCTAACCAATTTTAGTCTCAAAATAGACCCAAAAAACATATATTAAACAAAACTCATACTTTTCATCCTTAACATGATTTTCATGAATTTGTCAACTCTAAAATTGATTGTAGATTACTTATAACAGATTATATGTATATCAATAACAAATATATCCCGTTTTCTTAACAATTCCCTCATCAAAATCATTTACAGAGAAATCTTTGAAAAACACAAACTAGAGTTTAAAGCTAGAATATTACCTTTAATTCTTGTTTAAACCTAGAATAGATGATATGAATCTTCTTCTTCTTCCTTCTTTGATTCTCAAAACCTTGTCAATTTACAGAGAATTTCTCCTCTTTCTCTCTCAATTTCTCTCTTTCTCTCTTTCTCTCTTCTTCTCTATTTTCTAACTCTTAGCTGTAGGAAAATACCGAGCGTAACCCCAACTAATGAATACATGACTTTAAGTTGGGTTATCAGTTAAAAAAATAAATGAAAGTTTTAGCAGTTATAAAACACAAAGAGTCTAGGCCATGTTTGGCTAACTCAAATAAGCTCTAATCCAATTATTTTAACAACTCTCTTATTATATGATACATATGTCACACTTCTTTTTATTGTTAAACTATTTAGCTACATTAAGTAATTACACAATTATAACATGTATAATTATCGCACTATAAATTATGAAATTACCTTTATAACTAAAATAAAAATCTCTATTAAAATAAATATTTCCATTAAAATAGTTAATATTTATTCCACTAATTATTTTAGTTAACTCAAATGAATTATACAATTATTATATATAATCATTTCATTCTTTTTCTCACATAAATTGTCTCAATATAATTTATTCAATTCATACATCTAATCACCACTTAAATGTTAATTCAGGTTTATTAATATCTAACCAATAATTATTTATAGGTATATTGGTTTTTTCTTCTCTCGCCATCAATTTATATTTTATTAACATCATTCAAGATATTTAAACCTTTTCATATATTACCATGACATAATAATATATATTAAGAATACCAAATTTAATTAGCAAAACTCGTATATTAATTCACTATTTTAATTAAGTGAATTAACTCTTTTATCCACTTTACTATAACACCACTACAATATTATTCCATAATATAGTTTCAACTTAATTTAAATTATCCAATATTTATAGAGTTAATTTCTCTTGCCACAAATTCCTTATCGTGACTAATTTCTTTTATTTCCTTTAATAGTTTAATGAACTATTAAATCCCATATAATTTAATTTCTTCACACCAAAACACATAATTCAAAATATATACATCTCATAATAAGAATTTTAATTATTAAATTCTTATTTTAATAACTTATAAAAATTCGGGTTGTCACATCCTTCCCCCTTTATAAGGATTCTGTCCTTGAAATCAACGAAACCTCCCTTACTCGATTTCCATCAAATCTTTTTTCAAAATTTTATCATCGAATACCTCAACGCATTACCTTAATATAGGTTTTATTTATTACCACTCCAACCATTCTTCTCAATAAATTCTTGTAAGTTTTATTTCATAGCCTTTACTTAGACTCAATTATATTTGAGTATTACTTGTTCTTTAACACATTCATTACCTTTCTCTAAGAATCATTATCATGTACTAGATTCTCAAACTCTCGGGACATTACATTCACCCATTCTTTTAAGAATTTTGTCCTCAAAATTTTAATTTACAAATCTTCGTTCATTCAATCTATCAAAATAGACTTTACGTTTATCTTTTCTTATTTCATTGGGTCTATAACCACTTTCTTTTCATAAAGATCTTTTTAAAATTATCAACTTTTCTATTAAAAGTTTTACATCATCCTTTGATAACTCATCTCCTTCTCATTTTAGAATTTCTTTTCTCACTCGTTCAATATATTCATCATTAGGTGTCACATTCTACAACTTACTTCTTTATAAGGAATATCGTCTTTACCACATTCGCCTTTCAGAATAATTAGAATCTTCCACAATTGCTCAATAATTGGAAAGCAGTATGAATAACTCAGGAATTTAAAAGATTTTCAAATCATGCTGAGGGGTCACAAGACCATGAACTCATCTATAGGTTTAATAGTGCTTCACCCCCGGTACTTCACACTATAAACCATTCTAACATAATGTTTAATAATCACACAGACTGTAATCATTCTACATCAGTGCTCTAGGTGATCAGTGTTAGGTTTGTAATATTCATGAACGCAATCAAATTGCAAAATTATTAAGCGGAAGCGAGATAAATCAGAGTTTAAAATTTTTTCAAACCATATACCCGGATCACCCTTTATGCACAATTATTAATTAAACGAAAAGATAAAGAATAAAATCATACCCTTGAAGATCGAGCTTCCTCAGGTACAAGTTCACCTCCAAATCCTTTCGCGTTCAACTTGAATCCACCGGGGTTTTGTTCCTTCCTTTGATCAACGTTAGCCACCCATATGTTTGACCTCTAGAGGTGATCCACCAAGGAATAATAATGATTCAAGAAAAAGGGTGGTTGGCTAAACCCTAGTTTTTCTATCTCTATAGAAAGGGTGTACTCTCCCAACAATTGGAATTATGTCGTATGTTGAAAAAGTCAACCACCCACTTCACCCATAATAAGACTCCTCTTATTTATAGATGTGGGCAACTCACCTTAACAATTAAGGAATTGAGTTTTATTTAATTAATTAAATTCTTTTAATTAATTAAGCTCCCTAATCTTATTAGGGATAATTAATTAAACTCCTTTAACTAATTTTCCCTGCTAATCCTATTAGGAATAAATGAGAGTACTTTTATTAAATTAATTCCTAAACTCTTTTAGAAATTAAAATAATAATAATTGTAATAATATTAATAAGACTCCTCTTATTAATTTATATTTAATATTTCTAAAATATTAAATAATAAATATTAAGCTATTTAATTTATTCTATCACCATAGATTAAATTAAATATACTTAATATATTATTACGATTATGCCATTAACTTCTTAAATAATTATTCTTCCTTTTATGGTGTGACCCTTTAGGTTCTCCATATTAAACCAGGTTGTGAATAAATCAATTAGAACAATTCTAATCTTATTTAAATAAATAAATTAAACAATTAATTTACTTAAATAAATAATATTTATTCTACAATAGGGATAAGCCTCCCTAGCGATCAACGACTTTCCGGATAATATAGATTTCAACATTAATCATAAAAGAACCTTTGAGTAAATAGTTACCGTGACAATTCAATCCTTCCACCATACAATGTCCCAATTAAATATAAGACATGGAATTTCTTGTCAAGTCTTATTTTATTTAATTATATGTATTTCGATCCTTAAATGCACAACTCAAATAACGCAAATTAGAAACTCCTTTCTAATTTCATTACGCTATGGCCAAGGACTCTTTGGGTTGTCATTTATCGAATCACATAGGACATTCTCTTCTTTTATTAGAAGTGGTAGATTCTTTATTGATCATACATTATCTCCATGTACAACTTATTATACCCAAGCATACCCTTTGATATACCCTAAGGGTCTTAAGGAATAAGTCAAAGTATAACTCATCATACACAAGATACTATGATGATCTCAAGTCCAAGGATCACTTGTACTACTATCACTACAGAATTCTTATTGACAGCAAATAAAACTCCATTAGGTATTCCTTAGCGAGCCACGTTCGGTGAACTTATTCTCTAATAAGCACCTACATACTTGCTTTAGTGTCTCCACACAAATGATCATGAGATCAATCATCCTCATCCAATGAGCAAAAGCAACGTATGTACCAATCTATCCGGATTCACTAATCCCCAATTTAGTAATCCAATGATTGGGAACTATTTTAGTTTTAAGCTTTTAAGAATTTAGATCTCATTAGAATGATCATCATCATTATTCTAAAAGCATTGCTTAAAACTATGGGTTTATCACATATTATAAAACTTGAGATCATGTAGATAATTAAAAGCCTTTAATAAATTAATACTTTTTATTAATAAATGAATAAGATTGTTACAAAGTATATGCTTTATCATCAAGCATGATTGGCTTGTGTGCATACTACTTTCAATCTCCCACTTGCACTAAAGCCAATCGTCATGGTATCTTATACTCTTCTTCTCTAAGTGACGATTATCCTGCTGTTGGATAAGCTTTAGTTAATGGATATGTAATGTTGTTCTTGAGAGTCCACTATCTCTATAGTGATTTCCCATCTTTCAATGATTCTAATAATCAAATGAAAGTGCCACAACACATGTTTAGATCCAAGATGAGACTTAGGAACTATTCTTAGTTACGTAATGAACTTTAATCCAAACAATCAACTTGCGACTTCATTTATAGCTATATACTTTGTCTTTATCACTAAACCAACAACTCTTTCTTTGTTTGGAACCTTTCCAATTCAACTGCACCACCGCTCAAGGTAACACTTTACCTTAAAGTGGATTTTTTCGTCATCTTGGTGCATGCGAAAAAACTTGAGTGCATTAAGCCCTCTAGTTTTAATTAAGACCCACCATGAATATGATCACATCCTTAGTCTTTGGTTAAGAACTTTAAGATGTTTTTCAGCGACTCACGTTGAACTTCTCCGAATATGGTGATCAACATCGGTCTTGTATATTTCATTGCATTCATGATAGTTACTCATGTGATCTCTCTTTTGGAGTCTGTGGGGACTATTAAAGAGATACACTCCATAGCTCATCCACATGAGACATCTCTTGGAGTTTGCCATGCTAAAGCGACTTTAGCATCAAATGAATATCGTTCCTTGGGTTAAGTCGAGCATCCTTTTAAATCTATCAATATAGATTTATATCCCCAATTAAGATACTCTTCCAAATCATTCATGGAGGAATGTTTAGACAACTTTATCTTTACTGATCGTAGCATTGGTATGTAATTCCTCATCCGTAGTATATCAACATATAATAAAAAAATTTCACGACGCTCCCATCGACCCTTTTGTACACACTAGAACTCTTACCTCATCGTATGTAACTCGGATCATCATCTTCTATGATCGTACCTCATCATCATCATCCATGATGAATCCATACCTCCTAGGTATCTTGAAGATTATTCGATTTACGATTCGGTTGTGGTATAATAGGTCTATCTACTGAGTTCCTCTTATTTGACTTATAGTATTTTGTGGTTCTTGAACTCTTCAAGATCTATTATCCTCCCACTAGCCCTTTTAATGATAAACACCTTTATCTTAGAAAGCGCGTGTTTCGTAACAAACACCTTTTGTTAAGTAGGATTATAGAACATATACCCTAAACTTACTTTAGGATGTCCCACAAATTGTACTTGTCAAATCTTGTCCCAAGCTTATCCTTTGAAACCTTTTCACATAAGTTGGACAACCCTTATCTTAACATACTTAAGATTAGGAATCCTCCACATCCATAACTTTTATGGAGTCTTGGGGTAGAATTTTGAGGTTACCATTTTTAGAGATATGTCTTGGCCATTTCTAGGACATGACCCTGAAGGATCTTTGGAATGTCGGTAAAATCATTTTGGACCGCACCATGTCCAACAAGGTATGATTTTTCATTCAGATACATCAATTAATTATTACGTATCATGAGGTGTCCATTATGAGAAAAACCATTTGAGATGATCTAGAAACTTATTGCACAAGTATTTATTCCTTGATCTAATCAAAGAGTCTTAATACTTTTGCCAATTTGTTTCATTTCTGAATTCTTTGAACCTTTCAAATAATTCACACTTGTATTTCAACAAATACACACATTCAACTCTTTGAATGATCATCTCCTTTTCTTATACTAGTTTGTTCAATTTACAAAATAATTTTTCATGTAAGTCAAGTATACAAAATTTATTAAGTAATTTTTAGGTTTTATATGAAACATTATTATTATAAATAGAACAACAATTGTTCTTAATTATAATACCAAAAATTTCATTGTCCAACAATAAAATAGAAATAATGTTTCTAATAAGTAATCTTTGGAATACAATAACAACTTATTGACTTAATAGATTTGCTGGTAGGGATTGCTAAACTATAAGTTCTATGGTTAATGCAAAGAACCTTTGTTTCATTTTTCACACATAGGATTACTTATCTTTGTTTAGCTTTTACTTCGCTTGGTCCTTCATAAATCTATATTTATGATAACCAAAGTCGGTATCCAATACCCAAGTAGAACCTTGACTTAAAGAAAATTTATTTTAAATCATGAACAAATTTGTATTATAAGAAACTTCACTAAGCTTCTTTTGGTTAGCCTCGCAAGATGCTTTCGCATGATTTCTTTCCGGTGTCCATGCTTATTGCGATTGGAAGGGAACTCTTTTGCTATCCGTGACGGTTTTGTTCTTATTATCCTTTGTTTTTGCCTTTCTATTTACCTTCTTTGAATCATTCTTCTTTTCAGAAGATCCTTTGGCCCCTACCAGTAAGACTTTATCTTTCTTGGTTGAAAAGTGACTCTCAACATTTTTCAACATGTTAAGCAAATCAGCGAAGCTGATATCTTGCTTGTTCATATGAAAAATTCACAACAATTGTGAAAGGAGTCCGGGAGTGAGTGCAAGATCAAATTTTGGCTCAACTCTCCATCCATGACAAAACCAGTTGTCCTAATTGGTCAATCAAATTGATTATGTTAAAAACTTTTTGTCTGTACTATAGTGCCATTGGCCATTCTAGATCGGAAGAGCTCCTTAGATATCCGATATCTATCAGTCCTACTTTCCTCACCATCAACTACTTGATGTGCAGGAATATAGTAGGAGCATCCATAGTTTCATGCTGACGCTGAAGCTCGTTACTCATGGATGCGAGCATGATGCATTGAGCCAACTGTGCATCATCTTGCCACTTTCTAAAAGTAGCAATCTCTTCCTTAGAGGCATTATGCGCAACCATTGCGAGGATAGGCGTATAAGGACATAAGATAACTTTTCATTTATGAGAACTATTCTCAAATTCCATAACCAATCCGTTTAATTTGGCCCGATTAATTTAGCATCTAATATGCTTCGCAGATGATAGTAATTTTAGACATTGTAAAATTTCGTAAATGAATTTGTATTTAACAACATTTTAACATACATTCTTTTAGTAATTACCAAAATAATTTAGGTCTTGTTTTAAATTGGTATCTCCACTATTTTCTTCAAACTATATTACCTCACTTATATAGTTAAGCAAAATCTAATTAAAGATTTGCTAGTGAGAATAAGGATCCCATTTCAAATGTATATAGCCTTGTGGTGACACAACAAACTATATATAAATAAATAGGTAGACAACTTTTTGTCAATTACATCAACTATGTAACTCCTTGTATTTTGCCTCTTAGATTATTTTGATCAAGTGGTGGCACATCCGAATCAAAATTATCCAAGTTAAGTCCGACCTAGCACTCCATATATTCAAAAAAGAAAAATATCATCCTTGTGGTGACACAACAAAAAAATATTGTTCAATTTTCTTTATAAGCATCAAATGTGATAAATTAACATCTTAAATACTTAATACTTGCCTTGTGGTGACACAACAAACTCATATTAAATATTTAATACTCTATTAATTTTATCATGCTAGTATGACGCTCGATATTTCAAATATCTTTGAACGCTTAGGACTTAATATAAAATTATGAGGGTTTGTTATTAATTTGTCTCATCTTGTTTAGCGGCATACATATATATATATATATATATATATATATATATATATATATATATATATATATATATCTAGCGTCATATTAATGAACATGCTGAAGCATGTTTGCATAATATATAATATATATAGTATAAGCATGCACATATAGAATACTATATTCTACCCGGATTGATTATGGACTTTTATTCTAGTTTGGTTCACTAGAGCCACCAAGTGAACCAAAAGGTCAAACCCTAGGGGTGCAAGAAATAATATTTAAATATAACTATTACATTTAAACCTTGAGCTCCATTACAAACGGGTCTTCAAGCGCGCTCCTTGCTCCTTGATCTCCAATTTTTCTAAAATTAATTCTATCTATTCCTATTACAAAACTATTTAAAATAAATAGAAACCTTGATCGTTGATCGAGGGAAGTACATAGGAGGGAATAGAATTTACATTAAGAAAAATTAGAGAAGGAAGGTACGCAGACCCCATTTAATAAAACCCATACATTCATGCATCCAACTAAAATAAAATCCAATCCTATTGGTTAATAGTCCATAATCAATTCCATTTATTATCATACACATCACCATATGCATCAATAAATAACATTCATCTCATGAATAATAAACATTTAATATATATATTGATATCATTTAATGGACAAATTTAGTTAGTATAAAATCTATTTTTGAATAAAATAAACTCCTTTATTTAAATCCAAATTTAAATCAAAATAAAACTATTTTATTTTAATTTATCCAATTTTGAATAAAATAAACTATTTTATTTTAATCAAAATCTTTAATCAAAATAAACTCCTTTATTTTAATTAATTATGGAATCCAATTCCATAAAAAAATCTTTAATTAAAATAAACTCTTTTATTTTAATTAATTATGGAATCCAATTCCATGTAAAAAAAAAATCTTTTATTAAAGGAAACACGGATATTCTTTCCTATTCACAAATAAACTCCTTTATTTTGAATAATATGAAATCTTATTCCATATTTAAATAAACTCTTTTATTTAAGGAAATTAGGATTCTCTTTCTATTCACAAATAAACTCTTTTATTTTGAATAATATGAAATCTTATTTCATATCTAAATAAACTCCTTTATTTAAGGAAACATGGAATCCAATTTCAACTCTAATTAGTTATCATGGAATCCAATTCCAACTCTAATTAGTTAGCATGAAATTCTAATTTTAAAATTAAAATAAGTTTATTATTTTAAAATTAAAATAAACCTTTATTTTAATTATAAAATTATTGAGAATAATATATTATATATATATATATATATATAACTATTATATATATATAATAACCGTATATTATTTATTTAGTTCCATATATTATCATTTATATATATATATATATATACTAATTCCGTATATCACCTGTTCTTCCTTTAAACCGTGCATGTCCAAAAAAAAAAAAAAACTTCGTGATCCGTGCACAAATGCATATGATTTCTTGTTTGTATAAGGCTTCTGCCGAAATCCTTGTTTAAGCATTAGAAGTAATCCCACGTGGCTCTTAGAATCCAATTTTTTTTTTCTTTACATGGGCCACGTGACCCTTGGAACTTAGAAAACCGTGGCTCTTAAAAAAAATAATGACCAAGTCATTTTAACAGGATGTCATCACGTTTTTTTTTGTTGTTTGTTTTTTGATTAAATAAATTTTATACAATAAAATTATGCCCAATTAAATTTTTCTAAACACATATCAACATACATATTAAATTAAAACAATTAATAATTCGCATAAAGGTTTGGCTCTGATGCCACTGTTAGGTTTGTAATATTCATGAACGCAATCAAATTGCAAAATTATTAAGAGGAAGCGAGATAAATCAGAGTTTAAAAATTTTTCAAACCATATACCCGGATCACCCTTTATGCACAATTATTAATTAAACGAAAAGATAAAGAATAAAATCATACCCTTGAAGATCGAGCTTCCTCAGGTACAAGTTCACCTCCAAATCCTTTCGCGTTCAACTTGAATCCACCGGGGTTTTGTTCCTTCCTTTGATCAACGTTAGCCACCCATATGTTTGGCCTCTAGAGGTGATCCACCAAGGAATAATAATGATTCAAGAAAAAGGGTGGTTGGCTAAACCCTAGTTTTTCTATCTCTATAGAAAGGGTGTACTCTCCCAACAATTGGAATTATGTCGTATGTTGAAAAAGTCAACAACCCACTTCACCCATAATAAGACTCCTCTTATTTATAGATGTGGGCAACCCACCTTAACAATTAAGGAATTGAGTTTTATTTAATTAATTAAATTCTTTTAATTAATTAAGCTCCCTAATCTTATTAGGGATAATTAATTAAACTCTTTTAACTAATTTTCCCTCCTAATCCTATTAGGAATAAATGAGAGTACTTATATTAAATTAATTCCTAAACTCTTTTAGAAATTAAAATAATAATAATTGTAATAATATTAATAAGACTCCTTATTAATTTATATTTAATATTTCTAAAATATTAAATAATAATATTAAGCTATTTAATTTATTCTATCACCATAGATTAAATTAAATATACTTAACTTATATTATTACGATTATGCCATTAACTTCTTAAATAATTATTCTTCCTTTTATGGTGTGACCCTTTAGGTTCTCCATATTAAACCGGTTGTGAATAAATCAATTAGAACAATTCTAATCTTATTTAAATAAATAAATTAAACAATTAATTTATTTAAATAAATAATATTTATTCTACAATAGGGATAAGCCTCCCCTAGCGATCAACGACTTTCCGGATAATATAGATTTCAACATTAATCATAAAAGAACCTTTGAGTAAATAGTTACCGTGACAATTCAATCCTTCCACCATACAATGTCCCAATTAAATATAAGACATGGAATTCTTTGTCAAGTCTTATTTTATTTAATTATATGTATTTCGATCCTTAAATGCACAACTCAAATAACGCAAATTAGAAACTCCTTTCTAATTTCATTCGCCTGGCCAAGGACTACTTTGGGTTGTCATTTATCGAATCACATAGGACATTTCTCTTCTTTTATTAGAAGTGGTAGATTCTTTATTGATCATACATTATCTCCATGTACAACTTATTATACCCAAGCATACCCTTTGATATACCCTAAGGGTCTTAAGGAATAAGTCAAAGTATAACTCATCATACACAAGATACTATGATGATCTCAAATCCAAGGATCACTTGTACTACTATCACTACAGGAATTCTTATTGACAGGCAAATAAAACTCCATTAGGTATTCCTTAGCGAGCCACGTTCAGTGAACTTATTCTCTAATAAGCACCTACATACTTGCTTTAGTGTCTCCACACAAATGATCATGAGATCAATCATCCTCATCCAATGAGCAAGCAACGTATGTACCAATCTATCCGGATTCACTAATCCCCAATTTAGTAATCCAATGATTGGGAACTATTTTAGTTTTAAGCTTTCTAAGAATTTAGATCTCATTAGAATGATCATCATCATTATTCTAAAAGCATTGCTTAAAACTATGGGTTTATCACATATTATAAAACAGCATCATGTAGATAATTAAAAGCCTTTAATAAATTAATACTTTTTATTAATAAATGAATAAGATTGTTACAAAGTATATGCTTTATCATCAAACATAATTGGCTTGTGTGCATACTACTTTCAATCAGCCTATTGCACTACTACGTCTTGCACACACGTAGTATATCTTAACATCGTAACGACTATATACGTTACTTTCGGAACCATTATCTACGATAACATGTCCCCTTTATAGGGTTGTTCACCTCAGCTTCTCAACATCTAAATCCGCACCAAAATAATTTGGTTTGGCATAACTTCTCAAAGAACGCTTGAATTTCATATACATCTTTCAACAGTCGTCTAGCCGAATCAAATAGCTTAGACTTTTAAAAACAACTCGGACATCAATAGAAATAGTTTTAGCCAATTCATATGGCATATCTTTCTTAGTTAAAGAAAACTAAAAATCTTTTTTTATGATGTCATGATACTGTACCATTTCGATAGTACGTTGAGGATTCAGTCATTATATAACTTTGTCATGCTACATCAATGGTAGGCTGACGATCTTATAATCACATCAAACACTAGGTTCAACTGCATTGATGACTTCCTCATTTGTCATATCAGCATTATGTTTAGTGATGCTTTAATGACTACAAAAAAAAATACATTTGGTATTTTAAAATTATTTTTGTCTAGTCGAAATAATTAGCATAGACATATGAATAACGGTATTATTTTTTAAAACTCATTGGTTCCATCATTTGATCCAATTTTTTTCAAGAAAATAGAAGTGCAAACATCAGCACGAAGTCAATAAATTTCGAAAACTAGCATAGCTAGAAGATTTAGAATATCTAATTTTCCTCCATCATCTTAAATTCTTACTCCACTGACTCGTTACTTAATCATTCTATTAATCTTTAACACTATCAATTCTTACTACACCAAAAATTCTTAGTCTTTCCTTTACAACATTTCTATACCCAATACAGTTTATCAAACTTACCACACTTTGGAAGTTCAGGAACTTGCCACAATAATATGAGTTTAGGAACTTGTCCTAGCAATACGTAGTCGAAGAACTAATCAGAGACTGTCCATATGCTTAGGGGTTCAAAAACGTACATATGATTATGAGTCATCAACTTACCATAAGTATGAGTTTTAAGAACTCTCACATAATCCAATAAAATCTTACTAATCTTATAATCTCTAGCTATCAAATATACACATGAGAAAAGAATCACCTTTTCACCACATATCCATTGATAGCGCGACACCAACATTCCAATGATTATCAATGTGATAAACTGAGTGCAAGTACAAAACCCTCGCCCATACAAAGATTTGTATAACTTAGCTATCACATGAGTCCTCAATTGAAATCCCACCTAACTCTATCTTTGCCCATAACTTGCTATTTACTCGATACGAATTTTTTTGTATCTCATCATTTATAAATCCTCATGAGTTTGCCTCGTACTATTTCATAGTACATTCACTTATAACATCAAGCTATAACTATTCATTCATTACAGATCATCTATCATTTTATAACTTAACCAGATCACGTCGTGATCTTATTCTACAATCATCTTCTTTATGATCATTTCTTATTCTATGATCGTTTTGGTTTCACGATCCTCATTACTTCCTCTTTAATTATGTTATCTTATAATTATTCAATTCAATTTTAACACTTTAGGTTCTTCTTTGAACCCACACGTATTAGCTTAACTCTTTTTTTTCATAAGCATTCTCTGAATTTAGCATCAATTAAACTCTATTTCAGTTCCTTCTTATTATTCTAATCATTTTCATCTTGTAAACATTATCTATTTAATAACATTTAACACCTTGTTATCGGAGTTAGGTAACTCCTGATTCTCAACTTTTATAAGTCATCAAGATTCCTCTTTGAACCTTCTCATATATATTTTAATCCCTTCTCTATACATTTCTTAAAGTTATTTCTTATTAGTTAAACTCTACCTGAGTTTATTCTTTATCATCTTCTCCTTTCTTCTCTAAAGTTATAACCTAGGGTACTCTCACCTAAGGTTTATAACCTACGGCTTTGATACCAACAGTAACAACCCCAAAATTCAGACAATTCAACTATCGACTTCGGTCGTTAATAATACGTCTAACATCTGATTTTACATCATTATTCGATGTTAAACTTAATAAAATATGGAATAATTTAAACTTTTCTGTCTTGTAACTTTAATTCCCTGAATCAAAACCTTTATCATTTATACATCTCTGAATCAAGTTATTTTATGATTCGCTTCATCAAAGTTATTATATAGAATCTTACATTTCAATCCGATAACCTTTACATATCAGATAACTCAAACTTTACAGTTTATTATTACATAATTATTATGATTTATCAAGTACATTTTTCAAAACCTTTATTTTTACCTACCTTTGAACCATACTTAATTTATTACTCACCTTAACAGAGTTAATAAATAAAACTTACATCCAGGTTCAATACTCTTTCATACAACAAACAAAACTTAAACTTTATAACTCAACATCTATTAAACATCATATATTATTCGGAATCTTAAACATGGTTCAAATAATAATAACTCAGCCAAAGTGTATAAATCTTCAAGTATCACATCTGATTCATGTCTTTCAAGTATCACATAACGTTACCTTGAATCCTTAACCTGCAAAAGTGGTTATTTGCAAGGTTAAGCTCGACATCCCAACAAATCTAACAATTTTCATGCATCACGAAGCACATAATAACATGCTCATCATACATTTCATAAATAATGGACTAACATAACATACATGATGCAGTTCATATAACAAGTATAAAGATTAAGTTCCTTGCTCAATCAACGTAGTCATAAATTGACTTTAACGTTTCATACTTTTAACATATATATAACACATCATGATCTTTGAAATAAAGATTTAAAACAGTTAATCATCAAGTTCACATAGAAAATAGGAACTGAAAGATTTGCCTTGATCATTGTTTACCAATAACAGTTTAACATCTTATAACTATATATACTTCACGTGCCCTACACAATTATATAATTATGAACATCAACTATTAGTCACATAACAATGCATAGTAGTTGTAATATAAACTTTACTCTACATCTCATAACCCTTCCTATTAATCAACACAATGTTCAATTTGATTGTTTTAACTTTCAGCTTATATCTCACTATACTTCTTCTTAGTCATACTCGAAGTTCATTCAAGTGTTTAAGTTTTTTTAGGACTCCTTATTGGTTTTATATTAACCCCATTCCATATCTTATAATGTTTATTTCAATTTACGTTCATTAACACTTGTCACGACGTTTCGACGTTCATTCGTCACACGCTCGATTTGTCTCTCTTATGTATATTTAATATGCTTATATAACTTATCTAATACATCATTTATTAATGTTAAGCATCATTATACTTACTAATATTCATGTTTTATAACTTAGAACAACATCTTTTATCGTCAAAAACACTACACTTGCATACGTGGATGCCCGACGCCCTCTGATTGCTTCTAAATACACATCAGTCCCAAATATGGCTATTTTTTCTCCTGTTACCGACCTATAATCGCTAAAAAAAGTACAAAAGTTGTAGGTCTATTCTTCCTCATTCTGGATCATCTTGGATCTCCTTAATCGGAGTTCATATGAAATATTTATGGCCATTTCACTAAAGGATGTCAAAATAGTCACACCTGACACACCTAGAGCGCAGCTGCGCCCAATTAAGCCTTGGACATAGCACAGTTGCGCCCTAGAGGGCAGCTGTACCCCAAAAGACTTATGCCACAACAGAAGTCAGCTGCCGCTTAGATTAGCCGCTTAGATTCAGAGTTAAGCTGCTCTCATGATTTTTAACCTTTTTCTCCTTCTAATCTTCATAACTTGAATTATACACATCCAAATTAGTCCGTTTTTGATTCTATGGATTTGTAATTCATAGAACTACAACATAATAGAATTATAAAAATTTACAAAAACACTAACCAACCTATATCTTGACCCAAAACTCATGTTTATATTATATTTTTATGTTTTAACATGTTAAGCGAATTCATTCACAACGAATTCATTTCTTAACCAAATTGATTCATTCAACTTGTGATCTTTTCATTTCTTATCGTATTAACACAATCCATCACCAATTTTATAATTATAACATAAACTCCTAACCAATTTTAGTCTCAAAACAGACCCAAAATATATATATTAAACAAAACACATACTCTTCATCCTTAACATGATTTTCATGAATTTGTCAAATCTAAAATTGATTGTAGATTACTTATAATAGATATATGTATATAAATAACAAATATATCCCATTTTCTTAACAATTCCCTCATCAAAATCATTTACAGAGAAATCTTTGAAAAACACAAACTAGAGTTTAAAGCTAGAATATTACCTTTAATTCTTGTTTAAACCTAGAATAGATGATATGAATCTTCTTCTTCTTCCTTCTTTGATTCTCAAAACCTTGTCAATTTACAGAGAATTTCTTCTCTTTCTCTCTCAATTTCTCTCTTTCTATCTTCTTCTTTGTTTTCTAACTCTTAGCTTTAGGACAATACTGAGCGTAACCCCAACTAATGAATACGTGACTTTAAGTTGGGTTATCAGTTAAAAAAATAAATGAAAGTTTTAGCACTTATAAAACATAAAGAGTCTAGGTCATGTTTGGCTAACTCAAATAAGTTTCAATCCAATTATTTTAACAACTCCCTTACTATATGATACATATGTCACACTTCATTTTATTGTTAAACTATTTAGCCACATTAAGTAATTACACAATTATAACATGTATAATTACTACACTATAAATTATGAAATTACCTTTGTAACTAAAATAAAATCTCTATTAAAATAAATATTTCCATTAAAATAGTTAATATTTATTCCACTAATTATTTTAGTTAACTCAAATGAATTATACAATTAGTATATATAATCATTTCATTAATTCCTTTTTCTCAAATAAATTGTCTCAATATAATTTATTTAATCCATACATCTAATCACCACTTAAATATTAATTCAATTTATTAATCTCTAACCAATAAATATTTATAGGTATATTGGTTTTTCTTCTTTCACCATCAATTTATATTTTATTAACATCATTCAAGATATCTTGAACCTTTTCATATATTACCATGACATGTAATATATATTAAGAATACCAAATTTAATTAGCAAAACTCGTATATTAACTCACTATTTTAATTAAGTGAATCAACTTTTTTATCCACTTTACTACAACTAGACCTGACAATATAGTTAGTTAACTATTGGGTCAAACCATATTAACTAGAACCAAATGGGTTGGTTAACCATTTTTATGTATTCAGGTTGGTTAAAGTTTGGACCCATATTTTTTAAAACAAATATAGTTCTGAACCGGTTAACCATTTTTCAACCCATATTCCATACAATACGGAAGATATGAATATATCTGGTATCAGATTGTGATCTCAAGGCATGCACTCTTGGAACAACAAAAAAAATTTCATTTCTAAAATCTATTGGGTTATTGTAAAACCGGAAGATCAAGGATGCCTCGCATGTTGGCTTGATTATTAGTAATTGGGAAGCGAGTGTTTGTGCGAAAACAATGGGTGACCGACGTAAACTCACCGATGCTCTGTTAAGTTGGGAATTTAATTAATTTAATTTCATGAGATCTTTAATTTTAATTTGTCAAACCAAATGATGGTGGTTAATTATATATATATATATATATATATATATATATATATATATATATGTATAAATAGAAACTAATCTATCTAGAAAATTTATTACATAAACATCAAAATTGATCCACTTAATTTGTAATACTTGTCCACTTCAATATTTGTAACTAATTTTTTTTTCTATAAGTTACAGTTTACTCGGTTTCCAGAAAGTAGTAAAATTTTCTACTCTCCCTTGGTTAAATAGATTTGTCCTATATACAAAAACTTTAAAATTTCAGAATATTAGGAAAACCTTAATCAATCTATGTTAGAAGAAGAAAAAGTAAAAAACTAATAAGATAGAATTGCAAATTTTATTTATTTATTTGATAATTTGAGGGTGGGGGTTGAACCCAGTTCCTCATCATTAAGAATTTTAAATATGGAAGGGTATTAATAATTTCAATTTAAAATGTTATTAGTATAGTTTTTATCATTTTATTATTTATATTAATAATTTTTTATATTATATTATTACTTAATTAATTTAATTGTGACGTTACAATTTCATTTTTCAAAAGTTTTGTTTAAAAGTCAAAACATCTTAAAATAGTTAATATAGTTTTGAACCATAACCATATAGTTTCAACCCACACAACCCATATTAAAAATAGTTAATATGGTTTTAGTTCTTAAATGGAACTATAACCATATTTTGAAAACCAAAACCAACCCATAACCATATTTTGCCAGGCCTAAGTCTACAACACCACTACAATATTATTCCATAATATAGTTTCAACTTAATTTAAATTAGCCAATATTTATAGGGTTAATTTCCCTTACCACCAAATTCCTTATCGTGACTAATTTCTTTTATTTCCTTTAATAGTTTAATCAACTATTAAATCTCATATAATTTAATTTTTTCACACCAAAACATATAATACAAAATATATAATTATTAAATTCTTATTTTAATAACTTATAAAAATTCGGGTTGTCACAATGAACTTGGCCCTCAACTATAAATATTGTTTAGTAAACATTATATGTAATAGAATCTTGGTTATTTGGCAAAATCCAGTGAAGTATCTAAACCAGCAACAGAACCTGAGTTTAGAATAAAGGTAGCTTTCATGAAATAAAGGTGATTTAAAACTTTATTCCTTTTCTTTTAATAATATTATTCTACTCCCTTTTATTTGAATTTGAGTGAAGTTCAGGAATTGATGACTTTGTTTATATATGTATGAAGTCATTGGAATCGATGAAACCAGTTGGTGAGGTAAATTATTATCATCTTATTGCCTTGTTGCAGTAAGGTATATTTGCTAAGATGCACTCTGCAATTTGTGAATAAAATTGGAAGACGAGGGTGCTGAAAAATCCTGAACCACTAAAGATTAAGGGGTTTTTGTTCTCAATTGTGATAAATACCATTGGTGGCTTGAATTTTGGATTTTCACCCCTGAAAAGCAGTCTTCAAAACAATCCTATGTTTGATTTCAAGTGACAATAATTTTCCTCTAGGCATTAATTACGTAGTTCATATTTAATACACCAAAAAAATAACAAAAAAAGAGTAAGTATAAAGTGTTTTATGTTAAAAATTTTCTAGTTTGCTGATGGAAGGTGTCAGGAGTAAACATGTGAATGATATTCCTATTTATATATTATGATATATATGAATGAATATGCAAGTATGTTTGCATTAAGAAACGCTGTAAAGTCCTTGATAGATAATAGAAACATATGTACAAGGATTTAGAATGAATTGATCAAATGTGTTAGGTTGATCCTGCATAAGCAAAATAGCTTTGTAAAGTCCTTAAAAAGAAATGATGTACAAGGACTATAAATATAGAAAGATCAAGCATGTTAGGTTGATCTTATGATGTAAGATTAAGCATATAGAAAGATAGGCTTGTCTGATCGTCGAGCACTGCACCAGAAATCGTAGTCTGCCAGGAGAGTCAAGGAAAACTCGAGAGCTATCGAGGCAGAATCGTAGTTTGCAAGATAGTAGATCTCGGAGTTCGTAGACTTCTAGGAGAGACGAGGAATGATCGTAGTGTGTCGAGAAGAACTTCCTCAGGGCCGTAGTCTGCTGAGGAAGTTATGTTCAGAATCGTAGAGACAACCTGCCTACGAGCCAATCAAACATCTGCTAAAGCCAAGTCAAGAATCGTAGACTACACTTAGAGCCGTAGAGTCTACCGATCGCATCAGAAGTAGATATAGTAGTCGAGCAAGATCATATGAAGATAATAAGAACAACGACAGAAATTATAGAGTACCAAGATCTGATCTCGGAGTCGTAGTGTTTGCATAGCCGAAGCTGAATCGTAGAATGCAGAACTAAGACCTCAACAAGATGTGCTCATAATGCCAAGGCAGAATCGTAGAGCAAATACGATTCTTAATGAATGAGAACTCCCAGAATATCCAAAGGAATGAAGGATACATCTCACATGAAGGAAGCCAGAGAACACTCAACGAATGGCATGCAAGCTAACAGAAGATCTAAACTTTAACTCAATCAACATCTAGATTAAGTTGAGAAGCCATTCAAGGTAAAGTCTTCCACAAGATGATCATAAGAAGACTTCAGTAGCTGACTAAGGAAAGTCAGCATATGCAATGGCTGTCAAGAAGAAAGATGACAACGATCTTGGAAGTAACCAGGATCGTAGTGTTTGCCAGACAAAGAAGAAACTGATGAAGTATACTCAAAGATACTAGTCAGCCTCTGAATAACAAGGCTAAAATGATTAAGCATTGAGTCAGTCCATTGATGATAAGTGAACGGGAGATCACAAGGAGAAAGTGAGCTGGACACGCCACAAATCTGAAGTGTCTTGTTATTTAGAAGGGGCCAGAGCAAGAAGTTAATCCATCAGTATTTGAGAACAGTCGAGGCAAACCAAAGTGATGAAGCACTGAACAAAAGAAGGAAGAGGTGTTCTACATTGAAGATCCAATCAACACTCTTCAAGATCGTAGTGTTGACTCTACCAGTCAAAAAGACACTACGATCAGGTCCATGAAGATATGCATCAGAATCGTAGAGTTTGAATAGCTGAAGACTGAAGCATTGGCAACGGTTCAATTTGAAGGATAATATTCGGACAAGAGCTTATTGAGAGCATCGATGCAAGGACAACCTCTGATCGAGGAATCAAAAGGGTGAAATAAAGTCATTGACCTGCCCAAGATATCAAATTGACATATCTGACATGGTTGATGAAACAATAGACTGCAGTGTCAGGAAGTCAGAAAAAGATGTCATGTCACATCTGCAGTCTGCACCAAATAACTCGAGATCTGCGAACCAAATTGAATAGCTTTCAATGGCTACTTTCGAACGCAAAGATTGGGAAGCAGTATAAATCAACAGAGCTTCAAAGATCAAGAGTTGCTGATTTTTGTGGAGTTTCAAAATCGTTGAGTTGGTGAATGCTATTGTTGACTCTATGAGTTCCACCAAAGATCAATAGAACAAGTCTCAGTCACAGTGAGACTACTAAGGTGGAAGGAAACAGCTTTGAAGAAGGACTTAAACAGATCAAAGCTTCACTCAACAAAGATGAGAATGCCACTAAAGATGGCAGCCAAGCCGAGAGCCGAGAAGGTCAAGAGGATAGCATTCAGGAAAGTGGCTGAGTATAAAGAAGATCAACAGAGCCACTCTACATATCACCATGAACCGAAAGCTAAAACTGAACAAGTGCATAACCATATCTGCAAAGTATTCAAGAAGGGTTCCGGGATTGCTAAGTGCTAGATGAAGACTACTAAAAGCACAGAGACTTAGCAAATCCAGATGGTGATGGTGCACAACTGACATCAGATTAAGATGAGCTGAAGAGAGTAAAGATCAGCCGCACCAAAGAAGATGTGGTCCATACTCGAAGCAGAATACAAAGAGGACCACATCAAGCTGCTAAGTACAAGAGATATTCAAAGCTTAATGACATCTTAGCAGCTCACCACCAACAACACCAACAACAACAACTACAACAACAAGAAGCCAGGGCCTGAGGGGTCCTTGTCCGGAGGGACTAAATGACGTTCTAAGCCTGCTAGGCTTAAAGAGTTCCTAGGGAACTAGAGAAGTTCCAAGGCTGCTGGCCTTGAAGAGTTCTTAGTGAACTGAAGTCCCAAGGCTGCTGGCCTTAAATGAATCTTAGTGATTTAGGGTGCTGTCCTTCCGTAGTGGAAATCCTGCTAGTTGAAAGCAGAAGAGTGGATTAGGAGCTTGAGTCTCTGAACCACTTAAAACCCCTTGTGTCTTTTAGTTTATGTCATTTACATTATGTACCTTAACTGCTATAACTACTATGTATGTGCTAACTGCTTACTACTAACTTAACTCTATGAACAATGTATGACTGACTATAAATATATCAATGAAGGAGATCTTTTACTTATTCTGCTGTGCTTGAAAATATTCTTATATTTGTCATCTGCTACTTAATGAACAATACAACTTAAAAGAGAAAAAGTATTTTGAAAATAAAAGGATCTATTCAACCCCCCCCCCCCCTTTCTAGATCTATATTGTGCCTACTGGGAACTAACAATTAGTATCAGAGCAGTTTCTCATGCTATATTCAAAAGCTAATTGCTTTGAGTCTGATCCTAGGCACAAACATTGTTCTAAACTTAGTTTAGCAGGAAGTCATTTGTGATATGCGAGATGAGCTCACACGTTGAAATTTTATATGTGTAAAATGCATATACACACTGAAGTCGCTCAGATTGGTTCATGTTCTTGATTGCCATATCAACAAGACCAATCCTTGCTCGTTGTCAATTCTGTTGTCTGAAGACTAGGATAGAAAGCTCAAGAGACATCAACAGAAAAGATTCAAACATCCACCAGCCTGAAAAGATGAAATGGCCATGCATGATAAGTAATGCTTATCCAGAGAAGAAAGAAAAATTTCTCAAACACGTGTCTGGCCAACCTGTAGCTGGATGTAAACTTTGTGAACTCAAGGATGTCAAAGAATTAGAAATGTTGACACTCTCTTAGCTTGTATCTTCAAGACCACAACTGATTGACTGAAGATAAACTGGAGCAACTAGATGTCAGAAGCAAATAAATAAAACATGCACATCAATGCCTAAACTCAGAATATCTAAGATAAATGACCGTTAAGAAACTAACAGCCAAAAAGGTACGGTTCCTCACTAATATGGATATGAGCATCATATTTGCACCTTACTTATGAACTATAACAGTTTCCCTTCAAGTATTCATAATCTATCTAAAAAGGTGAAGAGAGAAAGTACACTGATAATGGAAACTCAAATGTCTATAAACTTGCTCTCCATCTAAGTTTTAGGTTGAAGATGATAACTCGAAAGAGACCTGAAATGGTTTTAAGAGCCTCCACAGAAAGATTAAATGTGAAGTAATCTTTGCTAATAGGTTAATGTGCTTCGTACATCCTACGGTCTAAGTGTTTAATGACACACAGAGTATGATCAGATCTATTAGAAAATCTTAAAGATTCATAGAAACTGATCACCTCCATGAATCAACTAGATGCTAATAAATCGTAGAGTTGATTCTTACTCTGTGAACTTTTAAACCCTATGAACATAAATTAGCAAAAGCTGAAACCATTAAGGAAAAGAGTGTTTTATTAAAATAACAGTTTTCTCTCACACTCACCACCATGCATCTCAAAATGTTTTATCTAAATGAGTATATGCATGAATATGACTGATGGTGATTAATATGATGTTTTGTCCAAATATATGAGGAACATGGGTTTAGTAAACTAACCTAGCAGGACCCACTTAACCATGGGTACCAAAAATAGAAAATTTATAACTGCGTGATTTACGGTCCATCCGACACGACCACACTAAGGAATCTGTCAAGCGAAGACTTGATCCAAGAAAATTCAACCAATGAAGGCTTAAGACCATTCGAAATGATTATGATAAAACTTCTATTTGTCAAAGCCTGTCCTGGAAGACCTGCTGAGCTAATCTGAATGAAGCTCACATTGTTGCTGATCCTTATAAGGAAGCAAGTCTTTCAAACAAAGATGTAAAAGGGTCCTAGACGCCCAATCATTCAAACCAGGTCATAAGAGAAAACTCCTCACGAAAGCTCACCATAGAGGATCATCGAGCATCAAACATGAGGAAGTCATTACGGGAGAAGAACTCCACAAGTACAAACTGTAAAAGAAGACTACGTTCATAGTGTTGTCAAAGGATCGTAGAATGATCAACCTTGAAGTTGCCCATTTCTACAATATAAGAAGATTTGGTGATTCCAGACAGAAGGAGACATGCAAGGCTGTATTCTAATATACATAAAGAAAAGGGAATCACATCTATCTGAGAAGACAGTATCAACCATGGGGAGAAGTGATATGTTAAGGAACAACAATACTGAGATATACCATGAAGTAGTGTACCAGCTACAGAGTCACAAAACTTTGTGGCTGATGAAGATCCATAGTCAGTAGGAACATTTCAAAACGTACTATTGATAACCCTTCAGCCACCCAACTCAAATCTTGGAGAGCCTACGATCAAACATCTGATCGTAGTGGAATAGCAGAAGGACACCACGATTACAGAAAATGCAATTGTCTAAAGATGGTATAGGACCTCACCACCAGAAAAGGTCAAATAAGATATCAGTGCAAATCACCTCTAAAGTACTTCATCCGGAAAGCGCCTCAGGGACAAACCTAACCCTTAGCTCACTCTAAGAGGTTGGCCCTTCCTGAGCTACCTTAACCTAGAAGAATGGCTTAATCAAGTTCATCTCAAGGACCAAGTCAATCAACGATCGTAGAGTAGAGGTTGAAGAGAACTCCACGATCGTAGTGCAACCTCAACGATCATAGAAGCAGACTCGATGATCGCAGTCCTATAAGAGGCTAGTCCTAACTTATGAGGAGTTGGAAGAACAGGAAAATTGCTCAATCATTCAAAATGAGGGAAGACAAGCTCGAACGCTGGTTGGAAAGATGTCCTGCTAAAGGAAAGTGCCCAAGGCTTCATAAAGCACAACAGTGGATGAGGTGTGGAGGTTCAAAATGAGAAGTAATATCAAAACCATCCACTATAACATCTTTTAGAGAATTGATCATTGAGTCACCAAAGGAAAACGTAGAGTCAATAGCTGTCTTATCATGCTACTCTACAAATTCAAGAGGTCAAAGGTCAATCCACGTCAATCAAACGTCCACTCCTCTAAAAGAAACATCTAACTGACTAGTTAATGGGGAGTTACAGCTAGTTACTGAGCATCGTGCAACGAATGACTGGTTGACACATCACAGAGAATGCAAAGTCAAAAAGAACTGCCATAAAGACAAATTCAAAATCTGCAAACAGCTACCCTAACCCATCTAATCTCTCTCCCTCCCATTTTCAGACCCTAGAATTCTCCCCAAAGCCAAATCATTCAAATTTCCAGAGCCCAAATCACATTCAGTTAAATCTCTCCGAACCGCATACCATATACCTTGAACTCCTCAAATGGCAGAAATGGAAAGTTATAACAGGTATTCAACTCGGCTTTACAAAGTTTGAAGAATCAGAGACAAAGTTCAAGGATATACTTGAACTCGTAAAGGAAGCTGGGTTCTCTGAGTGCCTAGAGGCCAACACTCCAGTTTATACAAAGCTAGTGAAGTAGTTTTACTTAAATGCTTCAACGAACTCTGGGCTTCTGACTACTAAGGTGAAAGGATCTAGTCTGAAGATAAGAGCATCAGACATCAATCAATGCCTAGGGTTTTCCAATGAAGGTCTGATAAACCTGGATGAAATCAACATTGAAGAAGGCAAGAGACTAATGCGGTACCAAAGAAACCCTAGTTTGAAGGACATGAAGAAAAAGGAGTTTCCAGAGGAATTCGAGTTTCTTGCTGAGATAGTGGGAAAATGTATATTGTGCAAAGACACTGCACATGACATTGTACTCGACCAGCAGCTGAAGATTATATCTACCGTAGTTCTGAAGAAGAAAATCAACTTTGGAGTTATTTTGTTCGATCAAATCTCCAAATGGATAAAAAAAGCTGAGTTGAAGAAATCTACAGATAAACCACTTACAAAAGTATTTCATGGAAGACTGCTAAGCATAGTGATGAAGAAGAAGCTAGGAAGAAAGATCAAGGATAATGAGGGAGAACCTCTGAATGTGCACAAAGTAATGTCTCCACAACTGTTTGTGAATTGGAAGAAAAACCCAAAGGAAAACAGGAGGCTAACACAAACTGGAAGCAGCAGAAAAGTCTCTGCAAAGAAGAGAAAAGCAAAGGAGGTGGAAAGCTCTAAGTCTGATGACTCTGCGTCAGTTGCTGCCACACCGACGAAGAAGAAGCCTAAGAATGTGAAGAATGCAGAGGCTTCGTCTAGACATGTCTTCACTGACAAGAAGAAACAAGGAGCAGGAGAAAAACCAGCATCAACTACTGAAAACCTAAAAAAAAGGAGTAACAGACTACTCCAAGAACCACCCCAGAAGAAAGCAAAAGTGATGAAGAAATCAGCCCCAGCTCCCCAGGAAAGTCCATCCAACCAAGAAGAACATGAAGAGTTTGAAGATGAGAAATGAACTGAAAGTTCAAAGGTTGAATCCATGAAAAAGAGAGCCAAGGTTGTTGATGAAGGAGAGGAATGTGCAAGCCCTAAAGAGAAGTCTCAGAGCATCCACTCTGATGATAAAGAAAGGCTGTAGGTTGACACAACAATATCCTCTACAGCAAACGCTCTAACAAACTTAAAGGATGTAGAGTCTGAGGAAGAAAAACATGCCCCTACTATTGCTGAACATTAAGCTAGTCTGTCTAGTGATATAAATGATAATGATTCTGAAGAAGAAGGACATGTCCCCACCAATGCTGAAAATCAAGAAAGTTCGTCTGTTGACTCAAAGATCTCAGAGTCTGAAGAAGAAGAAGTATCTGATTCTCCCATAACTGAACCTCCAAGAAGAAGAAGGAGTCACAGATTGATAGCTCAATTTTCCTTAAAGAAGAGAAATTATCAATCTACTGAAATCATTGAATTAAGTGATGATGGATCTGACTCACAGAAAGAAGATGCTGAAGATTGGTCTATCAATGAAGAAGATGAATCCAAGGAAGATCTTTCTAAAGAAGGTTCTGGAAATGAAATTCAGCAAGAAGAATTCACTGATGAATCTGAGGAAGGAGCCAACAAGATTTAAGCTCAAGAAGTGAAGAATTAAAGAAAGTCTCTAGTTCTGAAAATTAGGAATTGGGAAAACTAGCAAATTATTCTATCATCTCCCCAGCCAAGATTAACAACATAGTGGAAGTCTCGAATGAATCACTTCTAGAAATTCCAAGCCTAGAACTGGTGGCTCAAAACTTCTCAAAATTGAAAAGTGATGTAACAATGATGATCAAAGACAAGCCCCACTACAAGGTTTACAGACATGCTGGCAACCATTATATTCCTTATGATCATAGAGTCGATTCTGAAGGAAGAAGAATCATGACCAAGGAAATAATCGTAGAGTCTGTTTACTCTATTACTGACGGCATTCAAATCCAAAATAAGAAGTCTCCATCTGCTCAAGCATAAGTGCCGAACATTTGTTCATCCACCAATAGCGATTGGTACTCAATGATTGTTCAGATTCTCAATACTCTGTCAAAGGATGAAAATCGTAGAGTTTAATCTGAGGATCAACAAGAGACCGCCCAACCAGACAACCAAACTCTAATGGAGTAGGAGCTAATGAGAAATTCTGATAATCTGATTGCGAAGATGTCTCAAATCACAGAAGAGTCTCAAAGGCTGACAACAACAGCAGATAATTCAGTTCAAAATAGACTTCAAGCTACTATGGCTGATCCTACATAAGAAAAATAGATTTATAAAGTCCTTAAAAAGAAATGATGTACAAGGACTATAAATATAGAAAGATCAAGCATGTTCGGTTGATCTTATGATATAATTGATAGGCTTGTCTGATCGTCGAGCACTGCACCAAAAATCGTAGTCTGCTAGGAGAGTCAAGGAAAACTCGAGAGCTATCGAGGCAGAATCATAGTCTGCAAGATAGTAGATCTCGGAGTTCGTAGACTTCCAGGAGAGACGGGGAAGGATCATAGTGTGTCGAGAAGAACTTCCCTAGGGCCGTAGTTTGCTGAGGAAGTCATGTTCAGAATCATAGAGACAGCCTGCCTACGAGCTGATCGAACATCTGCCAAAGCTAAGTCAAGAATCGTAGACTACACTTAGAGTCGTAGAGTCTACCGATCACATCAGAAGCAGATATCGTAGTCGAGCAAGATCAGATGAAGACAATAAGCACAACGATAGAAATCGTAGAGTGCAAAGATCTGATCTCGGAGTCGTAGTGTCTGCATAGCCGAAGCTGAATCGTAGAGTGCAGAACTAAGACCTCAAAAAGATGTGCTCATAATGCCAAGGCAGAATAGTAGAGCAAATATGATTCTTAATGAATGAGAACTCCCAGAATATCCAAAGGATTGAAGGATGCATCTCACATGAAGGAAGCCAGAGAACACTCAACGAATGGCATGCAAGCTAACAGAAGATCTAAGCATCAACTAAATCAGCATCCAGATTAAGTTGAGAAGCCATTCAAGGTAAAGTCTTCCACAAGATGATCATAAGAAGACTTCAGTAGCTAACTAAGGAAAGTCAGCATATGCAGTGGCTGTCAAGAAGAAAGATGACAACGATTTTGGAAGTAACCAGGATTATAGTATTTTCCTGACAAAGAAGAAACTGATGAAGTATACTCAAAGATACTGGTCAGCCTCTGAATAACAAGGCTAAAGTGATTAAGCATTGGGTCAGTCCATTGATGATAAGTGAACGGGAGATCACAAGGAAAAAGGGAGCTCGACACGCCACAAATCTGAAGTGTCTTGTTATTCAGTAGGGGCCAGAGCAAGAAGTCAAGCCATCAGTATTTGAGATCAGTCGAGGCAAACAGAAGTGATGAAGCACTGCACAAGAGAAGGAAGAGGTGTTCTACATTGAATATCCAATCAACACTCTTCAAGATCGTAGTGTTGTCTCTACTAGTAAACAAGACACTACGAAAAGGTCCATGAAGATATGCATCAGAATCGTAGAGTTCGAATAGCTGCAGACTGAAGCATTGGCAATGGTTCAATCTAAAGAATAATATTCGGACAAGAGCTTATTGAGAGCATTGATGCAAGGACAACCTCTGATCGAGGAATGAAAAGGGTGAAATAAAGTCGTCGACCTGCCCAAGATATCAAAGTGATATATCTGACAGGGTTGATGAAACAGCAGACTGCAGTGTCAGGAAGTTAGAAAAAGATGTCATGTCACATCTGCAGTCTGCACCAAATAACTCGAGATCTGCGAAGCAATTTGAATAGCTTTCAACGGCTACTTTCCAATGGAAAGATTGGGAAGTAGTATAAATCAACAGAGCTTCAAAGATCAAGAGTTGCTGATTTTTGTGGAGTTGCAAAATTGTTGAGTTGGTGAATGCTATTGTTGACTCTACGAGTTCCACCAAAGATCAATAGAACAAGTCTCAGTCACAGTGAGACTACCAAGGTGGAAGTGAAACAGCTTTGAAGAAGGACTTAAACAGATCAAAGCTTCACTCAACAAAGATGAGAATGCCACTAAAGATGGCAGCCGAGCCGAGAGCCGAGAAGGCCAAGAGGATAGCATTCAGGAAAGTGGCTGAGTATAAAGAAGATCAACAGAGCCACTCTACAGATCACCATGAACCGAAAGCAGAAACTAAACAAGTGCAGAACCATATCTGCAAAATATTCAAGAAGGTTTTAGGGATTGCTAAGTGTCAAACGAAGACTACTAAAAGCACAGAGACTTAGCAAATCCAGATGGTGATGGTGCACAGCTGACATCAGAGGAAGATGAGCTAAAGAGAGTAAAGATCAGCTACACCAAAGAAGATGTGGTCCAGACTCGAAGCAGAATGCAAAGAGGACCACATCAAGCTACTAAGTACAAGAGATGTTCAGAGCTTAATGACATCTTAGCAGCTTAGCACCAACAACACGAACAACACCAACAACAACAACAACAACTACAACAACAAGAAGCTAGGGCCTGAGGGGTCCTTGCCCGGAGGGACTAAATGAAGTTCCAAGCCTGCTGGGCTTGAAGAGTTCCTAGGGAACTAGAGAAGTTCCAAGGCTGTTGGCCTTGAAGAGTTCTTAGTGAACTAAAGTCCCAAGGCTGCTGGCCTTGAAGGAATCTTAGTGATTTAGGGTGCTGCCCTTCCTTAGTGGAAATCCTGCTAGTTGAAAGTAGAAGATTGGATTAGGAGCTTGAGTCTCTGAACCACTTAAAACCCCTAGTGTCTTTTACTTTATGTCATTTACATTATGTACCTTAACTGCTATAACTGCTAGGTATGTGCTAACTGCTTACTACTAAGTTAACTCTACAAACAATGTATGACTGACTATGAATATATCAATGAAGGTGATCTTTTACTTATTCCGCTGTGCTTGAAAATATTCTTATGTTTGTCATCTGCTATTTAATGAGCAATACAACTTAAAAGAGAAAAAATATTTTGAAAATCAAAGGATCTATTCAAACCCCCCCCCCCCCCTTCTAGATCTGTATTGTGCCTACTGGGAACTAACAGAAGGACTAGATTAAATTCCTATGTCCAACATTCTTTCACTATTGGATCCAAGGGATTATGTGGCTTTAGGGGTACTGTTGTGAGTGATTTGTATACAATTGGAAGGTAGCACTTTTCAAGTGTTTTTCTCGTCTTGGTTTTCACTAATTCGGTAAAGGGTGGATTTCTTATCTGTTGTCTTGTTTCGGGTTTAACAAAATAATCACACTCGTGAAAGTATACACGGTCAGCAAGTAATATAAAGTAAGTTAAGTACCGTTCCCACGGAGAAAGGTAATTATTTATAATCTATCATGAAACGACTTTATAGCTATTTCTGGCTGCTTAAATGATCGACTAACAGGCAAATTAAAAACTGAAATAATTATCAATATAAAATAACTGATTAAATAACGAAGAGATTCAATTTGGAAAGATATGGATTGCACGAAAGTGAAACATGACTATTTTTCAATACACCAAGTTCATATCACACAAAATCCACAAAAGAGATAGAATTCATATAAACATCAATATTACATAACACACTATATATCTATGTGAATTACAAGTAATATCAATTTAAGCACAAGCTCCCTCATTGACTACACATGGCAAGCCAGTATATGTCTATTCGTGTAAGACCCCAACTTTTATGAATAAAGATGATTTTTTTTCTAAATATCATTTTTGAATATTAAGGTGTGAATTTGTTATAATGTTATAGTTGTGGGTAATATTTATAAATTTTGCAAAGTAAGCAAGTTGTTATAAAATATTTGACTGGTCGGGGAATATTCGTTTTATTAGGGAATATTCATACGACGACACAATCATTGGTGGACCCCACAACGGAATTATTATCGGAGTTAGAAAATGACAAAAATAACTTTTTATAAAAATAATGGCAAGGCTTTTACCGTTAACTGTTGAAATACCCGGTAATAAAAGTACAGTAATATGCATGGTTGCATAGTAGCACACGGTATTGTACGATATCTTTGATTATTGATGCTTACGTGAGAAGTCACTCAGTTTTACTCGATTATTGCAACAGTAGTTGCTGCTTAGTATCTCACACTATTGATTCAATTATTGTCACAATATCATCTGCCCAATATTTTATATTATTAAATCAATAATTGAGATGACAAAGTTATTCATATTATTATTTTCATTATTGACGATGTCTAGAAAGTTCTGTCGAGGAAAGGGGTTTGGGAACCTAATTGCGTGCTAATAAGGAGAAATTCTTATCGGAAAGCCCCCTCTTTCCTAGGAATGATCTGGTTGTTAATATTGTGAGTTATAATATTAATGATGAATGTTATTAAAAATGTGTTTTGTGAAGCCAAGTGAATTGAGATAAATAGAGGGGATTTTTATGAAGTATTTGTTGTAAATTTGGCTTATTGCATGGACCCCGACTTACTAATTTTTCAAAATCGTCGGTAGAAAGTTATCTCAGTTTTATTTTATTACTTATATATATATATATATAAAGGTTAGTCAAGAGGGGTTATCACGGGGTGATATCACGGGGGGAATAGTATATATATATATATATATATATATATATAATATAAGTTTCGTTTTTTATATAAAATAGAATATATTATATTTTATTTGATTGCATAGTACTACATAGTACTGCATAGTGTGTGCATAGTACTGCATAGTGCAACATAGTAAAATTAAAATTTTTAAACGAATTAAGTCGAATCTTCTGTGAACTTCACCCGTGAACCTTTTCTACTGTGCATCCAAATAGTGCCCTACCATTCTCCTATAAATAGGATGCTTAGTTTAAAAATGAAAATTACACCAGAATTAGAAAATTATTCTTCTATAATATTGAGTGTATTTCTTTAGAGTTTAAGGAAGCTTTGAGTGTATAAAATAGTGCAAGTTTTCTTCAAGAATATACCCGCTATACCAGTTAGAAGTACTCTATTTTTAAGGTAAGGGGTATTATTTTTGTTCAATATTTGTAAGAAATAATATTTTCTTCCATACTCTGTAGTATGTAAGTAATATTATTTCATTTCAGATTCTGAATTCTACACTTATTTTGTTAAGTATTGCTTCTGTACTCCTTGAAATTAGTAGAATATCCTTGAAATTTGCGCTTCATCTAGTATCTTTTCACGAAAATATTATTCTGAACATTCTTGATAAGTTTTAACCTTTTCATGCCGGAGTACTATTCACGAGGTACTATTCACTCGGGTACTATTCACCCGGGGTACTATTCATGACAAAAATTAATTTCTTTTCTGTCCAAATTATTTTTGATACAATATTATTCTTGAAGTTTACTCCACAAAGCAGTATCATGTTGGCAATTTGGACATTCTTAAACTTTGGATAAATTGAATTATAAATCTTTAAAATTTATCCTTGCTCTTACTTAATTGAATTTTTATATCATTTTCATCAGCCTAATGCTTATATTGTGATGAAAGTCATCTTTGGCCCGTAGTGCATAGATGGACTATTGATTGGTATGATTATGACTATGTTTCGGTATAATCATGACCTGTAATGTTACAAATAATGTGGTAAAAGTTCTCATTGGCCCGTAGTGTATTGATGGACAGTTGTTGGCATGATCATGACCATTGGTGATACTAACGAATATCTTTGGCCTGTAGTGCATGGATAATTCATGGATGTGATACTAATGAATATACTTGGCCTGTAGTGCATGGATAATTTAGTGATGTGGATTATTTATTGAGTTGTGTTACAACGATAAAATATTGATGATGAACTTTTAAATTATAGAAGATAATAGATACCATACTCTACTTGACTCTTCTAATTGATTGTTGTTCCGCTGCAATTAAACTTGTTGTTTATTGTATTCTATCAGTTTAACCCTGTTGAAGGCTAACAATAATTATTTTGCATTATGTTAGTCATAATATTCTTTACTCGGCTAGTTGAGCTCACCCTTTTCTTTCATTGTTCTCTTCAGGAAATGAGAATATAGCCGAGATTAGTCGGGGAATGAAGTGATGGTCCGAGATGGTGGCTATAGTAGTTCTCACTATTCTATGAAATAGTATGATAATAAATGTAATGAGGACTCCATTTGAGTTTGGATATTGTCTACGAGACAATATTTGTGTTAAAACTCTCAGCTATGTTTTGTCATATTTTACACGACAGTTGTATAATTAAGTTTGTATTTAATTTATGTACTAAGTATTTTGTGACTCAAAATGGGTTATGTATACCTATTTTGGGGGCGTCACATTCCGGATTGCAAATCCCAAAATCTAACACATGTAAATTTCATGAACATATGCCAACAAGGTCAGATTTGAACTTATATTTCCTTTTTCAATTCCATACAAGTTATCAGGGTAGATGGTGATCAAACATCCAAGCAATAAACACAACCAAGTTAGGCAATCCAACTATAATCATTCAAGCATCACAACAAGGCATATGAAACTGAACTACACAATAAGCTCCATTAGAATCCCAAAATGGTGGTTAGTTCATCTCTGAATCAACAACCATTATGGGATATAAACCAAACATGAGAAGATTCAATGAAAACAAAGAGATTTCATAGAAGAGAGAATGCATATCTGTTCAAACTCTTGCTTAAAGTCAGCTTCCAACTCAGTTCATAACCATAATTGATCCAAAGTAAAATTTTACTAATCACAAGCTAATAGATCTAAAGAGAGAAGCAAAATAGTAGTAGTAGCTATGGAATCTCTATAGCTCTCTAAAAACCCTAAAAAGGAAAATATAACTGCTGATAATAATAATATCTCGTAACAAGAAAATACACCCTTATAAGGAAAATACACTTCAGCAGATTCTAATTGAAAAGTTAATTTTTTATCTAAGTTCGATCATGCATGACCAGCAGAGCACATAGAAGGATCGTGGGAGTGGGTGCCAGTGGACTTACGGAATGTTCTGGCGCAGCAATACCGATCTTGACTTAAATGATGGTATGCTTGCGCTTTGCTTTCTTGGTGTTCTCACTGCTACATTGATGCTTCTTCCTTCTTCTTCTTTCTTCACTTGCTTCCTCATTGTTCACTTAACTTCTAGATTCCCTTTTCACATCCATTAGCTCAGCTACATTCTTCATTCTAGCACAAGCTCACCATGCCATGCCATTCCCATGCCTTTGGAGTTTCCTTGATGCAACCTACAAAATAAACATAAAAAGAAATCAAACAATAATAAAAATACTTAAGTTTAAGCATAATTCTAGCAAGTTGATAACCAATAAGTAGGTCTAAAACCTACTTATCAAATACCCCCAAACTTGAACTATTGCTTGCCTTCAAGCAATAAACACAAATATGAACTAACAATGCAAATTACATACTATGCAATTACACTATCATGCAAATGAATCCCAAGATTTTTAGCCATGTCAAGAATTCTAATAAGATACGCCTCAAAGAAATATCAAGATCTATGAACAAAGTATCAATCTAAGCTAAAGGCATAATGACATACAATTAGATAATCACAACCTGCTATAGAGATATTATGTGTGTGTATGTTGTGTTCACAGATAAGCTTGACAAAGGTGAAGATACCACATGCTGTACTACTTAAGAAAGAAAACTGAGGTTTCAAATCAAGAACTATGCATAAAAATGAAACAACAACTACTCCAACACATCAGTACAAGATAAGGATCAACAAAGGGTTTATTCTACTTTATTTTTACTCACGAGGGCAATTTTCTCACTTTCTTGCAGTGTTTATTAATTCTTTTATATTTTCTATGGCTGTGCAATGTCTCATTCCAATAGGCTAACAGTGCTACCCCTTAGCGAGCTTTCAACCAACGACTCCCAAACCATTCATGCTTTAGGGCGCTAGGTGTAGAGACAATCCCCTCGGGCGTACTTACTCAAGTAACAAAGGCCCCGAAACAAGACTAGCCACGGTGTTTATTCATATATATATATATATATATATATATATATATATATATATATAGCACGTATACCCAATGCATTCCCAAAACTTGAGTTTTATTGTCTAGTAGTCATTACTCACGTCCTACACGATAATATCATTAAAAACAAAGTTTTCCTCTCAGTAGACAATAATGCTAATCTTAACCAACAAGCAAATAAAAACACGATCGTGCTACCCGATAACATCTAAACAACAGGTATGAATTATATTATGTATAAAATAATAACTAAGCTTAAGATATCAACCCAGTTCAAAAATCTGTCAAATTTTTATGTCATCATTGGCCAAATTAGAATTCAACTAACTAAAAACCTGGGATTATGGAATGTTATGCAGCTAAAGAGATAATAAGCAAACAAAAAGAAATTTTTTTACTACAAAATTAAACTAATAACTACTAACATGCAATTAACTATTAAGAAATTACTCTATATGATGCAATTACACTACATGTAATAAACTATTGAATAGACCCAATACCCCCAAATGTAGAATATTAATTGTCCACAATGAAGGTAAAGGGTAAGGAAACTCCCCTATATGTCAGCATGGCCACCCTCCTCGGGTGGCGAATCTGGAGGCGGGTATGGCACGACAGAACCAAATATTGGCTACTCCACTAGCATCCCCTGCTGCGCAAACTCTTTGGCCAAAGCTCTAAAAATCCCATTCGTGAAAGCTGAGAAATTATCGTGCAGTACGTCCACCTTTCTCTCTAATCGCCTTATCCTGCGATCATTAGTCTCTGAAGTGGTAGGAGGGTGTGTACCGCCTCGATTGATTTGGAGGCAAGTCGACGATGGAGCCGGCAAAATAAACCCTTTTTCCCCGGCGTGTCTTTGTGCCTTTCATTTCAATCATCAAACTTCTAAATAGTGGCATGTGTAATATCCTGGCTGGGCATCTGTAATTGCTCATCATCCCAGTTTACTCCTGCTTTAGCACATAAATGAGCTACGACCAAGGCATGAGGGATAATGCTCGTAGAGCTGCCCCTTATATAACGTATGATATTCTGGTGGAGGAGGTGGCCCACATCTATGTATTTCCATGTGACAATACCCCATAATATTATTACCATATCATCTGGGATATCGTACTGGTAAATAGATGGCATTAATTTGGCACAGATGAACAAGTTCTACACCTTCACATAATGGTTCAGTGCTGAACTAGGAAAATTAGTGGGCGTGTTTGTGCCTTGCTTCTAGTTCTATTTGGTGCCCGGCACACACAAGTCCTCGATCACTCTATCCAAATTAGTCTCAAATCGTACGGCTTCCACCCAATTTTCTCGGTCAGTCGGAGGGTCGGGCAGGTTGAACACTTCACGAATTGCCTTTGGGTGATAATCAACATGGAGGCCTCTGACAAAAGATATGCCACTATGCGTTTATTTGGCATTCGCGTAGAATTCGCGCACAATGGCCATCTGTGCTGGCATAAGACTGCCTATAACCCCCAGCCAACATCTTTCTCTAATCATCTCCCACAGCTGTCCATCTTGCTTTTCATGCTTGAATTCCCTTTCTTTCACAAAAGTTTTTGATACAATCTTGTAGTATTCGGTTTGAGCTTCAAGACTGACAAATTTGGTGAGGTCTACAATGTATTCATCCTGACTGCTGCTGGAAGAAGACTCAGGAGTGCGTGAGCATACTCTTTTTGGTGCCATGAGGATTGACAAAGAAGATGCTTGAAAACCCTAACTGTGATCGCAGAAGAAGAATGTAAGACGCCCAACTTTCATGAATAAAGATTAATTTTTCTCGAAATATATTTTTGAATATTATGGTGTGGATTTGATATAATTTTATAGTTATGGGTAATATTTATAAATTTTGCAAAGTATGCAAGTTGTCATAAAATATTCGATTGGTCGGGGAATATTCGTATTAATAGGAAATATTCGTATGACGACACAATCATTGGTGGACCCCACAACGAAATTATTGCCGGAGTTAGAAAACGACAGAAATATCTTTTTATATAAATAACGGCAAAAGTTTTACAATTATCTGTTAAAATACCCGGTGATAAAAGTACAGTAATACGCGTGGTTGCTAGTAGCACACGGTATTGATTATTGATGCTTACATGAGAAGTCACTTAGTTATGATCAATTATTGTTACAATAATTGCTGCATAATATCTCACATTATTAATTCTATTATTGTCACAGTATCATCCGCACAATATTTTATATTATTAAATCAATAACTGAGATGACAAGTTATTCATATTATTATTTGCAGTATTGACAATGTCTAGAAAATTTTGTCGAAGAAAGGGGTTTGGTCACCTAATTGTGCGCCAATAGGGATAAATCCTAATCGAAAAGTCCCCTCTTTCCTGGGAATGATCTGGTTGTTAATATTGTAACTTATATTATTGATGAATAAATGTTGTTAAAAATATTGAGGGGATTTTTATGAAGTATTTGTTGTATGTTTGGCGTATTATTTGGACCCCCCACTTACTCATTTTTCAAAATATTCGGTAGAAAGTTATAAAGTATATATATATATATATATGTTATAAAATTTTGTTTTATTCAAAAGTTGGGCATTCGTGAATTCAAAGAATTCAGCCCGTGATTTTTTTTCTGAAATCTAACTGTTGCGTCTGTGAAAAATTCTTAACAGTGCCCCTTCCATTCTCCTATAAATAGGATGCTTAGTTTAAAAAAGAAAATCACACCAGAATCAGAGAATTCTTCTTCTATAATATTGAGCGTATTTCTTTCGAGTTTTAGGAAGCTTTGAGTGTAGAAAATACTGAAAGTTTTTGAAGAATATCCCCGCTATACCAGTTAGAATACTCTTCTTTTTAAGGTAAGAGATATTATTTATGTTTAATATTCGTATGAAATAATATTTTCTTCCATACTCTGTAGTATGTAAGTAATATTATTTCGTTTCAGATTCCAAATTCTACACTCGTTTTTGTTATGTTTTGTCTTCTATACTCCATGAAATTAGTAGAATATCCTTTATATTTGTGTTTCATCCAGTATCGTTTCATGGAAATATTATTCTGAGCATTCTCTATAAGTTTTATCCTTTTCATGCTGGAGTACTATTCACGGGGTACTATGAAGTACTATTCACGGGGTACTATTCACTCGGGTACTATTTACTCGGGGTACTATTCATAAAAAAAATTAATTTCTTTTCGGTCCAAATCATTTTTGATACAATATTATTCTTAAATTTTACTCCACAAAATAGTATCATGTTGACAATTTGGACATTATTGAATTCTGGATAAATTAAATTATAAATCTTTAAAATTTATCCTTTACTTTCATTTAATTTAATTCTTATATCATTGTCATCATCCTCATGCTTATATTGTGATGAAAGTCATCTTTAGCCCGTAGTGCATAGATGGACTGTTGATCAGTATGATTATGACCAGGGATTATTCGGTATAATCATGACCTATAATGTTACAAATGATGTGGTAAAAGTCCTCATTGGCCCGTAGTGCATTGATGGACAGTTGTTGGCATGATCATGACCACTGATGATTACATGAATATCCTTGGCCCGTAGTGCCTGGATAATTTATGGATGTGACACTAATGAATATCCTTGGCCCGTAGTGCAGGGATGATTCGATGATGTGGTTTATTTATTAAGCTGAGTCTCAGTGATAAAATTGTTGATAAACTTTTTAAATAATAGAAGATGGTAGATATCATGCTCTACTTGACTCTTATAATGGATTGATTATTCCGCTACAGTTAAACTTGATATTTATTGTATTTTATCAGTTTAACACTGTTGAAGGCTAATGATAATTTATTTTGCATTATCTTAGTCATAATATTTCTTACTGGGCTAGTTGAGCTCACCCTTTTGTTTTCATTGTTCTCTTCAGGAAATGAGAACGTAGCTGGGATGAGTTGGGGAATGGAGTGATGGTCCAAGATAAATGGCTTTAGTAGTCCTCACTATTCTATGAAATAGTGTGATAATAATTGTAATAAGGACTCCATTGAGAGTGAATATTGTCTAGAAGACAATATTCTTGTTTAAACTCTCAGCTATGTTTTGTTGTATATTACCCGATAGTTGTATAATTAAGTTTGTATTTGATTTATGTACCATGTATTTGGAGACTCAAGATGGGTGATTTATACCTATTTTGGGGGCGTCACATTTGTTGTAAGACCCCAACTTTTATGAGTAAAGATTAATTTTTCTTGAATTTTTTTCTTTTTTTTTTAAATTTCATAAGAAGGGGAGGTTGTAGACCGTAACTTTTATGAATAAAGATTAATTTTTCTTGAAATATATTTTTGAATATTATGGTGTGGTTATGATATAATCTTATTTCTTTGAAAATACTAACATTTGATGTGATTTTAGGGATTGATTGGTTAACTACTCATCATGCAAAAATTGATTATTTTCGTATGGTTGTTAGCTTTTATATTCCTAACCAACCTATTATGCGAATTCAAGCAACCAAACCACTAAAGTCAATCACTGTCATATCAAGCCATAAAGCTATTCGTTTATTGAAAAACGGATGTCAAGCTTTCTTATCCCATGTCATAGATTTAAATAAAAATACGTCAGATTTGAATGATATTTCTATTGTTAATAAATTTCCTGACGTATTCCTTGAAGAACTTCCTAGCCTACCCCCAGAGCATGAGATCGAATTTTGTATCAACCTTAAACCCAGTACAAAACCCATTTTCAAAGCCCCATATCGAATGAAGCCTATTGAACTTCAGGAGTTAAAGACCCAACTGCAGGAATTATTAGACATTGGTTTCATTCGTCCTAGTACGTCTCCTTGGGGTGCCCTTGTTCTATTCGTGAAGAAGAAAGATGGGAGTATGCGACTTTGTATTGATTATCGGGAGTTAAACCACGTAACCATCAAAAATAGGTATCTGTTGCCTCGCATTGATGACCTGTTTGACCAGTTCCAAGGCGCCAAATTCTTTTCAAAGATCGATATTCGTTCTGGATATCATTAGTTAAAAATTAAAATCGATGACATTCCAAAGATTGCTTTCAAAACTCGGTACGGGCATTATGAATTCCTAGTCATGTCTTTTGGATTGACTAATGCTCCTGCTGCCTTCATGGATATGATGAACCGAGTATTCAAGGAATATTTGGATCATTTTATGGTTGTCTTTATTGATTATATCCTCATATACTCCAAAAGTCATGAAGATCATGATCAACACTTGAGGCTGATACTCCAAAAGCTTCGTGAAAATAAGATATAAGCCAAGTTGAAGAAATGCGAGTTCTGGCATGAGGAAGTAGTATTCCTTGGGCACATGATATCAAATCACGGAATATCTATTGACCCAACATAGATTGAAGCAATACAAAGCTGGGAGGAACCTAAGTCAATGACCGAAGTACGTAGCTTTCTCGGCTTAGCTGGTTATTATCGGAGATTCGTAGAAGGGTTTTCTCAAATCACTACTCCAATAACTCAGCTGACTAGGAAAGATACAAAATTTGGTTGGAGCGAGGAATGTGAGAAGAGTTTTCAAGAACTCAAGAGGAGACTCATTTCAGCACCTGTTCTGACAATACCATCTGGTTCGAAGGGATTTGTCATCTACAACTATGCTTCAAGAAGAGGGTTAGGATGTGTTCTCATGCAACATGGGAAAGTTATAACCTATACCTCATAACAACTCAAAGAATATGAGAGGAATTATCCTACTCATGATCTAGAGTTGACAGCAGTCATTTTTGCGCTTAAAATCTGGAGGCATTGCCTGTATGGAGAGAAGGTGGAGATCTATACTGATCATAAAAGGCTCAAATATTTCTTCACCCAAAAGGAACTCAACATGCGGCAATGACGTTTACTCGAGCTATTGAAAGATTATGATCATACCATTCAATACCATCCTAGAAAAGAGAACGTGGTAGCTAACGTATTGAGTAGAAGATCATATGCAGGTACGAGTGCAATATTGTCAACGTAAAGGCCTATTTTGTATAACTTACAAAGGATGGAGATAGAGTTAAAGACTCCAAGGACCCACGTGATGATGTCAAATATACGAGTAGAACCGACTTTAATTGATAAAGTTAATGATGCTCAAGCTACAGACCTGGAGCTGATGCGTATGAAGAAGAAAGTGTAAGAAGGTTCTATTCTGGAAGCAAGAATCGATGAAGAAGGAATACTTCGAGTCAACTCCAGACTTTGTGTTCCTAACGACCCGAAATTAAAGTATAAAATCATGATAGAGGCGCACAACACACCATTTGCAATCCATTCTGGGAGTATCAAAATGTATCGTGATCTTCGACATACATTTTGGTGGAGCAATATGCAAAGAGAGATCGCGGAGTTTATCTTAAGGTGTTTAACGTGTCAACGAGTCAAAGCGGAGCATCAAGTGCCAAAAGGTCCATTGCAACCACTTGAAATTCCAGAATGGAAGTGGGAGCATATTACTATGGATTTCATTACTGGTCTTCCCAAAGTTTCTCAAGGCATAGATGCAATTTGGGTCATTGTTGATAGATTGACCAAATTTGCTCATTTCTTACCTATACGAGAAAATTATTCACTTGAACGTCTTGCTCGTATATACATAAATGAGATTGTAAGACTGCATGGTATGCCAGTATCCATAGTTTTTGATCGAGACCCAAGATTCACTTCATGATTTTGGGTTAGTTTGCAAAAAGCTATGGGCACAAATTTATTATTTAGTTTGGCATATCATCCTCAAACGGATGGGCAGTTGGAGAGGACAATTCAAACTCTTGAAGATTTATTAAGACTCTGTGTCCTTGACTTCAAAGGAAGTTGGGACAAGTTCTTGCCATTAGTGGAATTCTCCTACAATAACAGTTATCAAGCAAGTATTGGAATGACTCCATTCGAGGCATTGTATGGACGTAAATGTCGTTCTCCAGTATGCTGGGATGAGGTGGGTGAAGCAACATTGTTGGGACCGAAATTGGTACGTATGACTACGGAGAAGATTCAAATGATCCGACAACGTATAAAAACCTCACAAGATCGACAAAAGAGTTATGTTGATCTTCATCGAAAGGACGTGGAATTCAATGTTGGTGATCATGTGTTGTTACATGTTACTCCATGGAAAGGAGTTATGAGATTTGGAAAGAGAGGAAAGCTCAATCCTCGATTAATTTTCCCATTCGAAATTCTCGAGCGAGTAAGAACTGTGGCCTATATACTCGCCTTACCGCCAAGTATGTCTCGTTTTCATAACATTTTTCATATATCTATGTTATGTAAATATGTGGAAGACCCGAACCACATTATTGAGTTAGAATCAGACGAAATAGCGGAAGATTTAACGTATAAAGAGATACCTGTTAAAATCTTATATAAGAAGGAACATATTCTACGCTGCAAGGTTATACCTCAAGTCAAAATCTTAGATTCTATTATTGTCACAGTATCATCTGTACAATATTTTATATTATTAAATCAATAATTGAGATGATAAGTTATTCATATTATTATTTGCATTATTGACAATGTCTAAAAAATTCTGTCAAGGAAAGGGGTTTGGTCACCTAATTGCGCACCAATAGGGAGAAATCCTTCTCAGAAAGCCCCCTCTTTCCTGGGAATGATCTAGTTGTTAATATTGTAACGTATATTATTGATGAATAAATGTTGTTAAAAATATTGAGGGGACTTTTATGAAGTATTTGTTGTATGTTTGGCGTATTATTTGGACCCCACTTACTCATTTTTCAAAATAATCAGTAAGAAGTTATAAAGTATATATATATATATATATATATATATATATATATATATATATATAAGCATGTGTGTGTGTGTGTGCCGTGTGTGTGTGTGTGTGAAAAGTGGTGGTGGAAAAATGATAGTATTGTGAAAGTTATGGGTGGAAGAAAAGTGGTGGTGGGTGATGTTGATATGTGTATATATATATAAATATATGTTATAAAATTTTGTTTTATTCAAAAGTTGGGCATCCGTGAATTCAAAGAATTCAGCCCGTGATTTTTCGTCCGAAATCCAACTGTTGCGTCCGTGAAAAATTCTTAACAGTGCCCCTTCCATTCTCTTATAAATAGGATGTTTAGTTTAGAAATGAAAATTACATCAGAATCAGAGAATTCTTCTTCTATAATATTGAGCGTATTTCTTTCGAGTTTTAGGAAGCTTTGAGTGTAGAAAACAATGAAAGTTTTCTTCAAGAATATCCCCGTTATACCAGTTGGAATACTCTTCTTTTTAAGGTAAGGGATATTATTTTTGTTCAATATTCGTATGAAATAATATTTTCTTCCATACTCTGTAGTATGTAAGTAATATTATTTCGTTTTAGATTCCGAATTCTACACTCATCTTAGTTAAGTTTTGGCTTCTATATTCCATGAATTTAGTAGAAAATCCTTGATATTTGTGCTTCATCCAGTATCTTTTCATAGAAATATTATTCTGAGCATTCTTGATAAGTTTTAACCTTTTTATCTTGGAGTACTATTCTTGGGGTACTATTCCCAAAGTACTATTCATAGGGTACTATTCACTCAGGCACTATTCACTCGTAGTACTATTCATGATAAAAATTAATTTTTTTCGGTCCAAATCATTTTTGATACAATATTATTCTTGAATTGTACTCCAAAAAATAGTATCATGTTGACAATTTGGACATTATTGAATTCTGGATAAATTAAATTATAAATTTTTAAAATTTATCCTTTGCTTTCATTTAATTGAATTCTTATATCATTGTCATCATCCTCATGCTTATATTGTGATGAAAGTCATCTTTGGCCCGTAGTACATAGATGGACTGTTGATCGATATGATTATGACCAAGGATTATTTGGTATAATCATGATCTGTAATGTTACCAATGGTGTGGTAAAAGTCCTCATTGGCCCGTAGTGCAATGGGGGACAGTTGTTGGCATTATCATGACCATTGATGATTACATGAATATCTTTGGCCCGTAGTGCATGGATAATTCGTGGATATGATACTAATGAATATCTTTGGCCCATACTGCAAGGATGATTCGATGATGTAGTTTATTTATTAAGCTGAGTCTCAGCGATAAAATTGAAGATAAACTTTTTAAATAATAGAAGATGGTATATATCATGCTCTACTTGACTCTTCTAATGGATTAGTTGTTCCGTTGCAGTTAAACTTGATACTTATTGTATTTAATCAGTTTAACACTGTTGAAGGCTAACGATAATTTATTCTGCATTTTCTTAGTCATAATATTTCTTACTGGGCTAGTTGAGCTCACCCTTTTGCTTTCATTGTTCTCTTCAAGAAATGAAAACGTAGTCGGGACTAGTCGGGGAACGGAGTGATGGTCCGAGATGGTTTTTTTAGTAGTCCTCACTATTTAGTGTGATAAAAAATGTAATGAGGATTGAATTTAAGTTTGGATATTGTCTATGAGAAAATATTCATATAAAAACTCAGCTGTGTTTTGTCGTATTTTACACGACAGTTGTATTAATTAAGTTTGTATTTAAAATTTGTACCATGTATTTGGCGATCCAAGATGGGTGATGTATACCTATTTTGGGGGCGTCACAAAGAATCACCCCCAAACTTGGTCTCTTGACTACTCTAAGCAAACCCTAGAATAATCTGCAAAGGAACTCTCAACTGGTTTGTGACATGAAGGGGGAAATTTTCTGATAGCTTTGATATAAGGTGAATTTCAGAGACCAAATGGACGAGGAGAGTAGGAATTGTAGTTGGCTAGGAGAAGGACTTTTGAGTTGCATATGGGAACTTTGTGGTCGCTCAACTGAAGGAAGAAGTTAAAATGAAGTGGGTCACGCTTTTAAACATTTAAAATCGCTGGACGAACTCGATAGTGCGCTTGATTTTCTCATGAAGCTAATGCTGGTATTACTGGGATGATATGCACAATGATACCTGGCGCGGGTGCACTGGGTTTATGCATGGATGTTGCGCGACCACGCTGCCCTGAGCCCAAGACTGATTCTATTTTTCACAAAGAAGGAACTAAATAGCGAACTGATATTGATTACCTAACCTGCATATATAGCATTAACAAAAATGAGCTATACTTGATTCCCATATCAAAATTGTACTATTTAATAATGGATGTATGATTGTATACCCAAAAATGCTCTAAATGCAATTTCTATCAAAAAGATATGTGCATTAAGCTCCTACTCAAAAATGATTTCAAAATTTTTCATGATCCTAAGAATTAAATAGGGGGAATAAGAGATATATGCAATCAGGATTAAACAATAGGAAGAATTAGAGATATATGAAACTGAGAATTAAATAGTAGGGAGAAATAGACATGATCAGTTAGAATTAAACATGAGAGAGAAGTAGACATGATGCATGAAGAATTAAATAGGAGGGAGAAGAAAGATGATGGGTGCCTCCCATCGAACGCTTGTTTATAGTCCATTAGCTTGACTATCTCTGCCTTGGTCATGTTGTTGGAAGGATTGAGGTGACCTTCTGTCTATCGACCTCACCTCCATAATAATGCTTCAGCCTCTGTCCATTTACTTTAAAGGGCTTGTCTGGGTATTTGTCGAAAATCTTAATTGCACCATGTAGAAATATAGTCTTTATTGTGAAAGGTCCTAACCACCTTGATTTGAGCTTTCCTGGGAAGAGAGTCTGGAATTGAATAGCAGTACTGCTTGTCCTGGCTCAAATGTTATTTCTATAATTCTGTGATCATGCCACCTTTTCACTTTCTCTTTGTACAACTTGGAATTTCGTAGGCCTACAATCGAAATTCATCTAACTCATTGAGTTGGAGAAGGTGTTTCTCCCCTACAGCCTTTAACTTGAAGTTCAGGTTCTTAATTGCCCAATAAGCCTTATGTTCAAGTTCCATGGGAAGGTGACAATCCTTCCCATACATTAGCTGAAACGACGACATACCCAGTGGTGTTTTGTAAGAAGTCCTATACGCCCATACTGCATCGTCCAGCTTCAGAGACCAATATTTTCTCGTAGGATTCACAATCTTTTCTAATATTCTCTTCACCTCACGGTTTCACACCTCTGCTTGGCCATTTGTTTGGGGGTGGTAAGCTGTAGCTACTCGATGATTCACCCGGCCAACAATGTTGTAAAATGACGATTGCAGAAATGGCTACCTTCATCGCTTATGATCGCCCTATGAGTCCCGAACCTTGTGAATATTGTCAGGAATAAGCATGTGAATGATATTACTATTTACATATGATTTGATTATGATATATATATATGAATGAATATGCAAGTATGCTTGCATTAAGAAAAGCTGTAAAGTCCTTTGATAGATTATAGAAACATATGTACAACGACTTAGAATGAATTTATCAAATATGTTAGGTTGATCCTACATAAGCAAAATAGCTTTATAAAGTCCTTAAAAAGAAATGATGTACAAGGACTATAAATATAGAAAGATCAAGCATGTTAGGTTGATCTTATGATGTAATAGATAGGCTTATCTGATCGTCGAGCACTACACCAGAAATCGTAGTCTTCCAGGTGAGTCAAGGAAAACTCGAGAGCTATCAAGGCAGAATCGTAGTCTGCAAGATAGTAGATCTCAGAGTTCGTAGACTGTCAAGAGAGACGAGGAAGGATCGTAGTGTGTCGAGTAGCACTTCCTCAGAACTGTAGTCTACTGAGGAAGTCATGTTCACAATCGTAGAAACAGCCTGCCTACGAACCGACCAAGCATCTGCCGAAGCTAAGTCAAGAATCGTAGAATACACTTAGAGTCGTAGTCTACTGATCATATCAGAGGCAGAGATCGTAGTCAAGCAAGATCAGATGAAGACAACAAGCACAACGACAGAAATCGTAGAGTGTCAAGATCTGATCTCGGAGTCGTAGTGTCTGTACAGCCGAAGCTGAATCATAGAGTGTAGAACTGAGACTTCAACAGATGTGCTCACAATGCCAAGGCAGAATCGTAGAGCAAATACGATTCTCAATGAATGAGCACTCCCAGAATATCCAAAGGAATGAAGCCTCTGGTTGGCACTGCATAGATACGTCCCACCTGAAGGAAACTAGAGAGCACTCAACGAATGGCATGCAAGCTAACAGAAGATCTAAGCACCAACCCAATCAGCATCAAGATTAAGTTGTGAAGCCATTCGAGATGAAATCTTTCACAAGGAGATCAGAAGAAAACTTCTGTAACTGACTAAGGAAAGTCAGCAAGTGCAGTAGCTGTCAAGCAGATAGAAGACAACGATCTTGGAAGTTACCATGATCGTAGTGTTTGCCAAATAAAGAAAGAACTAATGGAGTGCATACAGAGATACTGGACAGCTTCTGAAGAACAAGGCTAAAGTGATTAAGCATTGGGTCAGTCCATTGATGATAAGTGAACGGGAGATCACAAGGAGAAAGCGAGATGGACACACCACAAATCTGAAGTGTCTTGCTATTCAGAAGGGGCCAGAACAAAGAAGTCATGCCATCAATAACTGAGAGCTGCTGTGGCAAATAAAAGTGTTGAAGCACTGCACAAGAGAAGGAAGAGGTGTTCTACATTGAAGATCCAATCAACACTCTTCAAGATCGTAGTGTTGTCTCTACCAGTCAACAAGACACTATGATCAGGTCCATGAAGACATGCATCAGAATCGTAGAGTTCGAATAGTTGAAAAATGAAGCATTGGCAATGGTTCAATCTGAAGGGTAATATTCGGACAAGAGCTTATTGAGAGCATCAATGCAAAAGGACAACCTCAGATCGAGAAATTAGAAGGAGGAAATAAAGTCTTCGACCTGCCCAAGACATTAAAGTGACATCCCTGACAGGATAGGTGAAACAATAGACTGTAGTGTCAGAAAAGTATGATATGTCACATCTGTAGTCTACCTCAGTCAACTCGAGATCTGTGAAGATATTTGAATAGCTTTCAACAGCTACTTTCCAACAGAAGGATTGGGAAGGAATATAAATCAGCAAGAGCTTCAAAGATCGAGGGTTGCTGGAGTTGCTGAGTTTAGAGAAATGGTGGACTGATCTAACCAGCGTAAAATAGTGAGTGACCAATGAAGGTTCAAAGGCTTACTCTACGATCCACTAAGAACACTTAGAGTCAGACAAAGAAAGAAGTAGAAGTGAGAGTTCTACTACAAGAAGAGTGTTCTGAACTACCGAGAGAAAAAAGAGCATAATGTCATCTTGATGACCATCATGGGAAGACTCTAAGTACCAGAGATAAGAGCCTACAGTCATCTTAGCAAGTCCATCATGAGAAGGCATCAAGTATCAAGATAGAAGATCACCAACGCCATCATGGTTTCAAGCATGAGAAAGTTTCTAAGTACCTAGCAGAAGAGCTTACAGTCATCTTAGAAATCCATCATGTGTAGCCATCATGTATCCAGAAGAATGATCTTCAAGGCAGTTCATCAAGGGATCATCAGAAGTGGTTGAGTAACTAAAGAAGCTAAGCATTATGCAACACTCAACGGCACTTCAAGGATGATCACGCCAAGCTGCTAAGTATAAAAGATGTTCAGAGCTTAAAGACATCTTAGTAGCTCAGCACCAACTCCAACAAACAAACAAACAACTCAACAACAAGAAGCCAGGGCCTGAGGGGTCCTTGACTGGAGGGACTAAATGAAGTTTCCAAGCCTGCTGGGCTTGAAGAGTTCCTAGGAAACTAGAGAAGTTTCATGGCTGCTGGCCTTGAAGATTTCTTAGTGAACTAAAGTCCCAAGGCTGCTGGCCTTGAAGGAATCTTAGTGATTCAGGGTGCTGCCCTTCCTTAGTGGAAATCCTGCTAGTTGAAAGCAGAAGAGTGGATTAGGAGCTTGAGTCTCTGAACCACTTAAAACCCCTTTATGTCTTTTACTTTATGTCATTTGCATTATGTACATTAACTGCTATAACTGCTATGTATGTTTTAACTGATTACCACTAAACTAACTCTATGAACAATGTATGTATGATTATGAATATATCAATGAAGGGGATCTTTTACTTATTCTGCTGTGCTTGAAAAGATTCTTATGTTTGTCACATGCTAAATTATTAGCAATACAAAACAAACTAGAAAAGTATTTGAAATTAAAAAGGATCTATTCAACCCACCCCCCTTCTAGATCTATTGTGCCTACTGGGAACTAACAAATATGTTCTTATAAAGGAATCTCAGAACCACCCTAGTGTCATTTGTAGGAAGGGCTTCCACTTCCACCAATTTAGACACGTAATCAACTGCCAGAAGGATGTACAAGTTTCCACACGATGAAACAAAAGGCCCATAAAGTCTATCCCCCAAACATCAAAGATCTCGACCTCGAGGATTGTATTCAAAGACATTTCATTTTTGTTTTGATATATTCCCTACCCTCTAACATCTATCACATCTCTGCACAAAGCTGTAAGCATCCTTAAAGAGAGTCGGCCAATAAAAACCTACCTGCAAAACTTTGGCCGCTGTTCTTTCTCCCTCGTAATGACCTCCATAAGCTGATCCGTGGCAATCCTATAATATACTCTCCGTCTCACTATATGGAATGCACCTTCTAATCATTTGATTAGCACACTACTTGAATAAGTAAGTTTCATCCCAAATAAACCATTTAACATCATGGAGAAACTTCTTCTTTTGTTGTCCAGTTAAAACAGAGGGAGAGATATTGCTCACTAGAAAGTTTACATAGTCTACGAACCATGACACTTCGCCTTTCACCACAAACAATTGTTCATCTGGGAAGGATTCATTGATCATCTCTTTTTCATTCGTATCCCTTCTTGGATTCTCCAATCGAGATAACTGGTCAGCCACTTGGTTCTCAGTCCCTTTTCTGTCTTTGATCTCTAAGTCAAATTCCTATAGAAGAAGAATCTACCTGATCAGAAGAGATTTTGCATCTTTCTTTACTATCAAGTATCAGATCGCTGCATGGTCGGTGCATACAATCACTCTTGTCCCAATCAGATAAACACGAAATTTATCAAATGCATATACCACCGCCAGAAGTTCTTTTTCTATGGTAGTGTAATTTAACTGGGTGTCAGTCAGGGTCTTGCTAGCATAATAGATAACATGAAAGATCTTATCCCTGCGCTGGCCCAAGACAGCTCCCACAGCAAAATCACTTGTATCATATATCAACTTAAATGGAAGAGTCCAATCCGGAGCTGTAATCACGGGTACCATAGTTAACTTCTTTTTTAAATTCTCAAAAGCAGCCAGACATTCTTCACTGAATCTAAACTAGACGTTTTTTTCTAACAAACTGCACAGCGGCTTAGTAATCTTTGAGAAGTCCTTGATAAACAGACGATAAAAGCCTGCATGCCCCAAAAAGCTACGGACCCCTTTCACAGAAGTAGGTGGAGGTAAGTTCTCGATAGTTTTCAATTTTTCTCTATCCACCTCTAATCCTTTCCTCGAAACTTTATATCCAAAAATAATACCTTCTTGTACCATAAAATTGCACTTCTCCCAGTTCAGAAGTAGATTTGTTTCAACACACCTTTTCAGCACCATCACCAGATTCTCCAAACACAAGTCAAAAGAGTCTCCAAATACTGAGAAATCATCCATGAAGACTTCAACGTTTTGCTCAACCATATCAGAGAAAATGGCCATCATGTACCTCTGGAATGTAGCCGGGGCATTGTACAAACTGAAAGACATCCTTCTGAAAGCAAATGTACCATAAAGACAAGTGAAGGTAGTCTTCTCTTGGTCTTCCGGGGCTAACACTATTTGGTTGTACCCAGAATAACCATCCAGGAGGCAGTAGTATTCATGACCTGCTAACCTATCCAACATTTGATCAATAAACGGGAGAGGAAAATGATCTTTCCTTATAGCTTTGTTTAGTCTGCGGTAGTCCATGCAGACCCTCCAACCCGTAACTGTTCTGGTAGGTATTAACTCATTGTTTTCATTGGATACCACTGTCATACCCCCTTTCTTTGGCATGCACTACACCGGGCTCACCCAAGAGCTATCTGAAATAGGATAAATGATCCCTGCATCTAACTACTTCAAGATTTCCATCTTAACTACTTCCTTCATGATAGGATTCAATCTTCTCTGTTGCTCTACTGATGGCTTACTATCATCTTCTAGAAGGGTTTTGTGCATGCAAAACGAGGGGCTGATCCCCTTTATGTCTGCTATAGTCCATCCAATCGCTGATTTAAACTCTCGCAGCACTCGCATAAATTTATCTTCCTGGCAAGATGTTAATGAAGCAGCAATTATAACAGGAAACTTTGAAGATTCACTTAAAAATGTGTACCTTAAATGATTTAGAAGGGGTTTAAGGTCAAGATCTGGAGGCATCTCAAGAGAAGGCTTAATTTGTTCTGATGTCTCCCGGTAAGTTTGAGTGGTTCAATGGGAATCTTGAATTTTTGCTGGTTCAATGGGAATCTTGAATTTTTGGATATGTGGTGTTGTGTCCTGAATTTGTACATACTCTACAACCTCAATATCCTCCATATCAAATTCTCCCAGAATAGCACTTTCCAATGGCTCAATGTCAATAAAATTTCCAACCTATTCATTTAAAACTTTGTTGACTACATCGATCTAGAAGCACTCTTCCTCGTCAGTAGGGAACTTCATAGCTTTAAAGACATTGAACGTGACCTCTTGATGTTGGACTCTCATGGTCAGCTCTCCTTTCTGTATATGTATAAGTGTTCGCCTCGTGGCTAGAAAAGGTCTCCCAAGAATGATTGGTTTTTCTCTGTCCTCCTCATAGTCCAAAATGATGAAGTCGGTTGGGAAGATAAACTTGTCTACTTTAACCAAGACATCTTCTACAATACCTCTTGGGTATGTGATGGATCTATCGGCAAGCTATAATGATATATTTGTCAGCTTTGGAGCCGGCAATCCCAATTGAGTAAATACCGATAGAGGCATCAAGTTTATACTTCTCCCCAAATCACATAAGCATTTGTTGAAAGAAAGCTTTCCAATGGAGCATGGTATTGTAAAACTGCCCGGGTCCTTAAGCTTTGGAGGTAGCTACTGTTTGCAACATCGCATTTGCACTCTTCTCATCAAGGCCAGCATCTCATAATCCTCTAATCTCTTTTTCCTTGATAGAATGCCTTTCATAAACTTCGCGTAACTTGGCATTTGCTCTAAAGCCTCGGCAAATGGTATGTTGATTTGTATTTTCTTAAAGACCTCCAAAAACTTAGCAAACTGTTTATCTTCTCTTTACTTTTGAAGTCTCTGTGGATAAGGAACAGGAGGGTAAACAAGTGGTGGTATGGTTGTGGCTTCTCAGCCAACTCCTTATGATCTAACTCGACTACCCGCTGCTCAGAACCCCCATCAGATAAGCCATTCTCAGAACTCACTGCACCTTGGCGCGACCGCGCCAAGGGCTCTTCATTAATGGGCGTGGGCGCGCTGGCCTACAACTCTGTAGTTTGTTTTCCTAATCTCAATGTAATGGTTTGACATTGCTCTTTCCCTTCCCTTCTTGGATTGGCTTCAGTATTACTCGGCAGAGCTCCTTGCAGTCTATTATTCAACAAACTAGCCATCTGGCCCATTTGAGTCTCCAAATTCTTAATAGCCACCGCTTGGCTCTTTATCATCACTTCAGTATTCGCCATATATTTCAACATCATTTCTTCCATCTCTGACATCTTTTCTAGTTGAGGGGTAGAAGGTGGATGATGTTGATGTTGTTGTTGCTGTTGCTGAAATTTAGGAGGGTAAGGAGGTTTAGGTGCATACTGCTGATGAGATTGTTGTGGTTGATACTGTTGTTGTTGAGGTTGGAATTGTTGTTGTGGTTGGTGTTGTTGAACATTCTGATTATTGCTCCAACTAAAATTGGGATGGTTTCTGTTGTTGGGATGATAGGAATTTTGAAACTGATTCTGCGGCTTTTGGTAGTTGCTGACGAACTGTACCGACTTTGCTGTGATAGCACATTGTTCTGTTTGGTGTGACACCGCACAAATCTCACAGACTTAGGCAACTTGCTTAACTTTGTTCTCGGCCAAGGAATCAATATTCTTCGCCATAGCTACCAATTGGGCTGATAATACTATGATGGCATCCACCTCTAATAACCCAGTAAATTTTGGTTAAGGCATTCTGGCCGTTGGATTCTGAAAATCATTCGCTGCCATGGTCTCAATAAGCTCATAATCTTCTTCATAGCTCTTAGCCCACAAAGCTCCTCCTGCAGTGGCATCAGTGATTGGCCTAGACTGCCAACCCAATCCATTGTAGAAAGTATTAATGACCATTCAGTCAGGCATTCCATGGTGAAGGCATTTTCTTATCATTTCTTTATATTTCTCCCAGGTCTCATACAATGATTCTCCCTGTTGTTGCTCAAACTGAGATATAGTAGTCCTCATTTTCACTGGCTAGCAATGAATGGAGCCCACTTCTTGCCTTATCCCTCATAGTAAAAGGAAACAGTCTAAGCTGCACTGCATCATCTGACACACCATTATACTTGAATCTGTCACATATCTCAATAAAACTCAACAAGTGCTTGTTAGGATCATCAGTAACATCACCCCCAAATTGAACCGAATTGTGTACCATCTATATTGTTCCCAGCTTAATCTCGAAGGTATTTGCTGCTATGGCTGGCCTAACTATGCTAGACTGTAGCTCATTTATTTTTGGCATAGAATAATCCCTTAAAGCCCTGTGCTCTTCTCTATGTTCTTCTACCATTTTTTTTGAAGTTTTAGTGTTCTCTTGTGTAGTAGAATTACGTGCACTCAATCTCCAAGCTTTACTGTTGATATTGTCATGTCTAGGCACCAATTAAGAGTTTGAAGATCTAGTGTGCATATACTATCCATAAGTACCTGAAACGCAAAGAAAAGTAAAATAGAAATGAGATAAGATAAGAATTGTTCAAGTCAGACAAATTTAACTTAAGTTGATGACGACAGTAATAAAAATAAAAACATATCCCCAGCAACGACGCCAAAAACTTGTTGGCTTGTTTTGGGTTTAACAAAATAATCACATTCATGCAAGTATACTCGGTCAACAAGTAATATAGAGTAAGTTAAGTATCGTTCGTATGGAGAAAGGAAATTTTTTATAATCTATCATGCAACGACTTTATAGCTATTTATGGATGCTTAAATGATCGACTAACAAGAAAATTAAAAACTGAAATAATTATCAACACAAAATAACTGATTAAATAACGAAGAGATTTAATTTGGAAAGATATGGGACCCTAACTTCACCTATTGCTTCATCCAGGTTATACACCTCTTGTTTAACTTGGTTAATTATGATGGACTGCCAGTCGAGAGTACAAAAGTGAAACATGACTATTTTTCAATACACCAAGTCCATATCACACAAAATCCACATAAGAGATAGAATTCATATGAACATTAATATTACCTAACCAACTATATGTTTATGTGAATTAAAAGTAATATCAATTTAAGCACAAGCTCTCTCAGTGACTACACATGGCAAGCCGGTATATGTCCATCAGTATTGCAAATCCAAAAATCTAACACATGTAAATTTCATAAACATATGCCAACAAGGTTAGATTTGAACTTATATTTCCTTTTTCAATTCCTTACAAGTTATCAGGGTAGATGGTGATCAAACATCCAAGCAATAAGCACAACCAAGTTAGGCAATCCAACTATAATCATTCAAGCATCACAACAAGGCATATAAAACTGAACTACACAATAAGCTCCATTAGAATCCCATAATAGTGGTTAGTTCATCTCTGAATCAAAAACCATTATGGAATATAAACCAAGCATGAGAAGATTCAATGAAAACAAAGAGATTAGATAGAAGAGAGAATGCAAATCTGTTCAAACTCTTGCTCAAAGTCAACTTCTAACTCAGTTCATAACCACAATCGATCCAAAGTAAAATTTTACTAATCAAGAGATTATAGATCCAAAGAGAGAAGCAAAATAGTAGTAGTAGCTATGTAATCTCTTTAGCTCTCTAAAAATCCTAAAAAGGAAAATATAACTGTTGATAATAATAATGTCTAGTTAGAAACAAATACTGTGACAACCCAAATTTTTATAAGTTATTAAAATATGAATTTAATAATTAAAATTCTTATTATGAGATGTTTTGAGTTTGATTATGTATATATACATGCTATATATTTTTAAATATGTGATCTGGTGTGAAGAGAAATATATATTCATATATTTGGAAAGTGAGGTTCAATAGTTAAGTTAACTATTGAAGAAATTAAATAAATTTGGTAATTATTTTAAATATTTATTGAATTAAATAAATATTGTAAATAATTTATTTATTGAGAAAAATAAATAATTTATGAAATTGTGGTATAATAATTTAGTTACGTGTGTATGATAATTAAATTAAAGCAAAGGTAAATTTTATTCATGTATTTTGGGTCAAATTTTAGGTTGGTTAATGTTTTTATAAATTGTTAGAATTCTAGTATGTTGTATATCTATGAATTATAAATTCATAGAATCAAAAACGGATTAATTTGGATGTGTATAACTCAAGTTATGAAGATTAGTAAAAGAAAAGGGTCAAAAATCACAAAACACTTTAATCTGGGCGAAGCCTAGCGTGAAAGCGCCTTTCTCTCTATACGAACGGAACGGTGCGCGCCACCCAGAAGCGCGGGAGCGCCACCCAGGAGCGTGGGTACGCTACCCAGCGCAACTAGATGGCACGGGCATGCGGGAGTTATAAAGGAAATGGGCGCAGCCACGCCCATAGTGTGCCAGGTGTGACTGTTTTGACCTATTTTAGTAAAATAGCCATAACGTTTTTATACGAACTCCGATTGAGGTGATTCAAGATGATCCGGAACGAGAACGAATATACCTACAACTTTCATTCTTTAAGTAATTCAATTTGAGGTCTGGAACAGGGGTCAAAATGGTCATCTTTAGGACTATTGTGTTTTCGGAGGCAGTTAGAGGGCGTCGGGAATGCACTTATGCAAGTGTAGTGCTCTTGACGATAAAAGATGTTGTTCTAAGTTATACAAAATGAATATTATGAAGTATAATGATGCTTAACATTAATAAATGATATATTAGATAAGTTTTATACGCATACTAAGCACACAAAAGAGAGACAAATTGGGCGTGTGACGAATAAACATCGAAACGCAGTGATAAGTGATAATGAAAGTAAAAAGTGTTTTAAATCAAATGAAATGAATATTATAAGGTATTGAATAGTGTTAATATAAAACCAATAAGTAGTCCTAGCAAGACTTAAACACTTGAATGAACTTGAATATGAAATATAGTGAGCTTATAAGTCGAAAGTTAACACAATAAAATTGAACATTGTGTATTGATAATAGGAAGGGTTATGAGATGTAGAGTAAAGTTTACATTACAACTACTACGCATTTCTATGTGGCTAATAGTTAATGTGAATGATTATATAATTGTGTAGGGCACGTGAAGTGCAGATAGCTGTAAGTTGTTAAACTGTTATTGGTAAACAAAGATCAAGGCAAGTCTTTCAGTTCCTATTTGCTATGTGAACTTGGTGAGTAACTGTTTTAAATCTTTATTGCAAAGAGCATGATGTGTTATATATATGTTGAATGTACGAAATGTTAAAGTCAATTTATGACTACATTGATTGAGTAAAGCATGCTGATTGAGTAAAGAACTCAATCTTTATACTTGTTATATGAAATGTAGCATGTATGTTATGTTAGTCCAATGTTTATAAGATATATGTTGAGCATGTTATTACTATACGTGATGCATGAAAAGCTGTTAGATTTTCTTTGGGTATTATCGAGCTCAACCTTGCAAATAACCATTTTGCAAAGAGTTAAGGATTGAAGGTAACACTATGTGCTACTTGAATAGCGATAGATCGAAATAATACACAAAGATTAATATTTTAGCTAAAGTTCTTATTTCTTAATACCATGATTAAGATCATGAGATGTACTAAATATTTTATGATGTATAGTTTTATGTTGAGTTATAAAGCTAAAGTTAGAGAGTTATCTCGATATGTAAAGGTTATCGGATTGAAATGTAAAATTTTATATAATAAAGTTCTTGATGATAAGTGAATCATAAAATAAGATTGATTCAAAGACATGTAGATGATAAAGGTTTTGATTGTGAATTATAGTAGTGGAAAGTAAAAAGACATTAAAGTTTAAATTATTCGCATTTTATAAAGTTTAGCATCGAATAATGATGTAAAATCAAAAGGTAGATGTGTTATTAACGACCGAAGTTGAGAATTATATTGTATGAATTTTGGGGTCGTTACAGTTGGTATCAAAACTGTAGGTTATAAACCTTAGGTAGGAGTACCGTAGGCTATAACCTTAAAGAAGGAAGGTGAAGATAATGAAAGAATAAGCTCAAATAGAGTTTGAACAATAAGAAATAATTTAAGAAATTTATAAAGGAAGGATTAAAACATGCGTGAGAGGATTCAAAGAAGAATCTCGCAGAGCTATAAGGAATATTAATGTTGGGTTACCCAACTCCAATAATAAGGATGTAAGGTGATAATAAATAGACATTGTCTATAAGAAGAGAATGATAAAGAAGTTAAAAAAAAAAGTTATATTTAAGTATGGTATAATTGTACTCTTTAATGGTTGATGTATGGTATCTGGGCTAAACGATTCCTTCATAGAGCGGAGGTATATACGAACTAGCAACTCGAAACCTAGCTTGTTGGTTGTTTATGGGAAACCACTCAGCGTACCATATTGAAACTGTTAGAGACTCGATGTGTACCAAGTATAGAAAATGGATACGTATGATGAAAATGTAGAACTTGAATGAATTGTTGAGCAATGTAAATGAAGTTAAAAATTCTTAAAGGAAGAATTGTTATATAAACAAGAAATTCAAAGAAGAATCTTGAAGAGATATAAAGATAAGAAATGGGAGTTACCCTAACTCAATAGCCAAGATAACGAATAATGATGAATAGACAAAGTCTGGAAGATTAAAAGCATAAACAAAATCGTAAATGATGAAAAGGGAAAGAAAGAGGATTGTAAAACAAAACGATCACGAGTTAAGAAAAGAATTTTAAGAGAGATGATTGTAGAATAAGATCACGACGTGATCTGTTTAAGTTATAAAAGAAAGATGGTTTGTAATGTTTGAATAATTATAGCTTGATGCTATGAAGATAATGTACTATGACATAGTACGAGGTAAACTGGCGAGGAGTTATAAATGATGAGGTGCGAAAAACTCGTATTGAGCAAAGAGCAAGTTATAAGCAAGATAGATTTAGGTGGGGATTTCAATTGAGGACTCATGTGATGGCTAAGTTGTACAAACCTTTGTATGGGCGAGGGTTTTATGCTTGCACTCAGTTTATCCCATTGATAATCATTGGAATGTTGGTGTCGCGCTATCAATGTATATGTGGTGAAAAGGTGATTCTTTTCTAATGTGTATATTTGATAGTTAGAAACTATTAAGATTAGTCAGATATTATTAGGATTAGGTGCTAATGCATATGGTAAGTTCGTGACTCACAATAATATGGTATGTTTTGAACCCCTCAATGAATGGACGCCTATGGTCTGACTAGGATAAGTTCTTAAACTCATACTATTGTGGCAAGTTCCTGAACTTCCAATGTGCGGTAAGTTTGATGAACTATACTGGGGATATAGGAGGACTGTAAGTTGAAATACAAGAATATTTAGTATAAAGATTGAAATTGATGGAGAAAATTAGATATTCCAAATTTTCTAGCTTTGCTAGATTTTTGAAATTTATTGACTTCGTGCCGATGGTTATAGTTTTGATTTTTGAAAAAAAATGTTGGGTCACACTAGTGAACCAGAGAATTTTTTTTAAAACAATGCTATTATTCGCGTGTCTATGCTGTTTCTTTCGGCTAGATAAAAAAATAATTTTTTTAAAATTTCAAAATATATTTTAATTATATGTATCCGGTGATATGATAAATGATGAAGTCATCAATGCAATGGAACCTGGTGTTGGATGTGATCATATGATCGATCAAATTTCATTATGGTGAGATGTAGTATGACAATGTCATAATCATGACTCCATAAAAGGATTTTGAGATTTCTTTGAGATATGAGAATATATATATATATATATATATATATATGTATATTTCAATTGATTTCTGAATTGTTGTAGAAGTCTATGCTATTTGATTTAGCTAGACGATTATTAAAAGATGTTCATGAAATTCAAGCGTTTCTTGAGCAGTTATGCTAAACAAAATTGCTTTGGTACCAATTCAAATGTTGAAAAGCTGATATGAACAACCCTTTTATAGGGGAGCTGAAAGTGTTTAGATGATTGTGCACAATGATACATGGTAAGGGTGATCACCCTAAGTATGGGAGTCCTACATGTCTAATGATACATTAAGGTTTAAGTTGAAAAGTACTTATAACTTAGTGGATGAGTGTACAATACATCGTACGAAGGGCTTAACACCCTAAGTACGGGAGTCCCTATAGTCTAATGATTGTTAAGGTTTAAGTTGAAAGAGTACTTATAATCGTGGACGTAGTTCAAGGTCTTGTGACCACTCAGCATGATTTGGAATCTTTTAAATTCCTGAGTTATTCATACTGCTTACCAATTATTGAACAATTGTGGAAGATTCTTTCTATTCTAAAAGGTGAATGTGGTAAGGATGATATTCCTTAAAAAGAAGTGAGTCATAGAATGCGACACTGAATGATGAATATATTAAATAAATGAGAAAGAAATTTTGAAATAAGGAGGAGATGAGTTATCAAAGAATAATGTAAAACTTTTAATAAAAAAAAAGTTTAATAATTGTAGAAAGATCTTTGTGGAAAGAAGTGGTTATAGAATCCAATGAATAAATAAAGTATTAGCATAAAATCTATTTTGATAGATTGATTGAATGAAGATTAATAAATAAAATTTCGAGGATGAAATTCTTAGAAGAATGGGTGAATGTAACATCCCGAGTGTTTATGATAACGATCCTTAGAGAAGGAAATGAATGAGTTAAAAATTATATAATACTCAAAATATAATTGAGTTCAAGTGAAAGTTATGAAATAAAACCTAGAATTTGTTGAGGTAATGAATGTAATAGGAAATATAAAACCTATATTAAGGTAATGTGTTGAAGATATTCAACGATAAATTTTGAAAAGAGATTTGGTGAAAACTGAGTAAGGGAGGTCTCGTTGATTCCGAGGACGGAATCCTTATAAGGGGGGAAGGATGTGACAATCTGAATTTTTATAAGTTATTAAAATAGGAACTTAATAATTAAAATTCTTATTATGAGATGTTTTGAGTTTGAGTATGTATATATACATGCTATATATTTTTAAATATGTGATCCGGTGTGAACAGAAATATATATTCATATATTGGAAAAGTGAGGTTCAATAGTTAAGTTAACTATTGAAGAAATTAAATGAATTTGGTAATTATTTTAAATATTTATTGAATTAAATAACTATTTAAAAAATTTATTTATTGAGAAAAATAAATAATTTATGAAATTGTGGTATAATAATTTAGTTATGTGTGTATGATAATTAAATTAAAATAAAGGTAAATTTTATTCTTTGAAGATTTAATTTAATGAATTAATTAAATTAAATGAGTTGTTTAATATGAAAGAAAATAAGTATATTAAATAAAGTAATGTTTAAGTCTAATTTATTAATTAAATTAGATACATGTAATTATTTATTAATTATAAGTATAATTATAATAAGATTATAATTATTATTATTATAAGTTATTTAAATTAACTAAAGGTGTGACACATGAAACTATATAATATAATATTATTAAAATAATCTAGTTTGGAGGATTAAGTGGTAGCCAAACATAGCCTTGTGGCCTTTGGTTTATTTAACTGTCGCCTTTTGTTTTTTTTAACTGAAAGAGAGCGTGGGAGGATGACCATATAAGTTTATTTTTCTACGCTTCTTATTTTCTCTAAGGCTAGACAATATAGAAATACTAAGAGGGTTTGGAGAGGAGAAGAAACACTGAGATTAGAGGGAGAGCTTGGTGAGAAGAGAGAATTGCAGAGATTGCTAAGAGAACAAGAAGAGTGCTAATAGTTTTGCTAAATCAAGGTATAACTTACTTCAATTCTAACTTTTATGTTTGAAATTTCTATTATTAATTCATGTTGGATTGAAATATATATGTATATATGGTGTTAAAATCTGTCAATCATCACATGTGAGTGTTGTTTGATGATAAAAATTCATGTAATTTGGTTTATAAGAAAAAAAGTATATAATAGTGTTTTTTCATGAAAATTGGCTTTAGAAAGTACGAAATTTTATGTCTAATATGTGTTATAATTTATAAATTGGTATTGGATTATGTTAGTATGTGAAGAAACGAAAAACGGCTAATTGGTTAAGAAACGAAGCCGTGACAATCGAATTCGCTAAATGTGTTTAAAACATGAAAATAGAGTATGAACATGTGTTTTGGGTCAAATTTTAGGTTGGTTAATATTTTTATAAATTGTTAGAATTCTAGTATGTTGTAGTTCTTTGAATTATGAATCCATATAATCAAAAGCGAACTAATTTGGATGTGTATAACTCAAGTTATGAAGATTAGTAGGAGAAAAGGGTCAAAAATCGTAAAATACTATAATCTGGGCGGTTTAGTGAAAAGCGCCACCGATAAGCCATTAATAGCGTGGTTGCTACGCCAAAGAGATGGATGGCGCAAGCGTGGGAGTTGAAAAGGAAATGGGCGCGGCCGCGCCTATAATATGCCATGTGTGACTGTTTTGACCTATTTTGGTAAAATGGCCATAACGTTTTAATACGAACTCCGATTGAGGTGATTCTAGATGATACAGAACGAGCAAGAATACTCCTACAACTTTTATTCTTTAAGTATTTCAATTTGAGGTCTAGAACATGGGTCAAAATGGTCATCTTTAGGACTATTGTGTTTTCGGAGGCAATCAGAGGGCGTCGGGCATGCCCGTATGCAAGTGTAGTTCTCTTGACGATAAAAGATATTGTTCTAAGTTATAGAACATGAATATTATGAAGTATAATAATGCTCAAAATTAATAAATGATATATTAGATAAGTTGTATACGCATACTAAGAACACACAAGAGAGACAAATTGGGCGTGTGACGAATAAACGTCGAAACGCTGTGATAAGTGATAATGAACGTTAAAAGTATTTTAAATCAAATGAAATCAATATTATAAGGTATTGAATAGTGTTAATATAAAACCAATAAGTAGTCCTAGTAAGACTTAAACACTTGAATGAACTTCGAATATGAAATATAGTGAGCAATAAGTCGAAAGTTAACACAATAAAATTGAACATTGTGTATTTATAATTGGAAGGGTTATGAGATGTAGAGTAAAGGTTACATTACAACTACTACACATTTCTATGTGGCTAATAGTTAATGTGAATGATTATATAATTACGTAGGGCACGTGAAGTCCAGATAGCTGTAAGCTGTTAAACTGTTATTGGTAAACAACGATCAAGGCAAGTCTTTCAGTTCCTATTTGCTATGTGAACTTGGTGATTAACTGTTTTAAATCTTTATTGCAAAGAGCATGATGTGTTATATATATGTTGAATTTATGAAATGTTAAAGTCAACTTATGACTACATTGATTGAGTAAAGCATGCTAATTGAGTAAGGAACTAAATCTTTATACTTGTTATATGAACTGTAGCATGTATGTTATGTTAGTCCAATGTTTATGAGATATATGTTGAGCATGTTATTATGTGCTACGTGATGCATGAAAACTGTTAGATTTTGCTGGGCTGTTGTAATACCCCCAGATTCGGGTCCCAAATCACCACGAATTCGGTGTACTATTTCTATGTCTATTACGAAAGATATAAACATAAATTGTTTATACATTAAACATTACACACTATCCCCAAGGTCAAGAACCTTCACATAATACCTAAATCAATATCCTATTAGATATACAAAGTTATTATCATACATTACTGTTACAAATTTAGCTGGACATATAATCCAAAGCTGAGTTGTCTTTGACTTTTCCTGTATCCGACGTATTCATCCTAATCTGTAATGTTTATCATAATATAGCAAGGGTGAGCAACAATTTTGCCCAGCAAGTATAAGTTCAATTAAACACAGACATATATCAAATATTATATATTCTTTAACCCATTCATTTCTTTTTCTAAGGATCGTTATCATAAACACTCAGGATATTACATTCACCCTTTCTTCTACGAATTTCGTCCTCGAAATTTTATTTATTAATCTTCATTCATTCAATCTATCAAAACAGATTTTACATTAATCTCTATTCACTAGATTAAAGCATTCTACAACTATTTTTTTCTAAGGGCTATTCTTCTCGCTACATTCTCCATCAGAATAATAAGAATCTTCCACAATTGCTCAATAATTGGGAAGTGATATAAATAACTCAGGAATTTAAATGATTCCAATAATGCTGAGTGGTCGCAAGACCTTGAACTTCTTTCTAGGTTTAATAGTGCTTCACCCCCCGTACTTCACACTATAAACGCATCGATTTACTCTAGGTGGTGTACCTATCGTACTCTATGTCGGTAGAAATGCGAAGACATCGTAATAACTATAAGCGTTACATTAGGAACTATTTTCTCCGATAACATGTCCCCTTTTATAGGGTTGTTCACCTCAGCTTCTTAACATCTGAATCCGCACCAAAACAATTTGGTTTGGCATAGTTTGACCAAAAACGCTCGAATTCCATAAACATCTTTCAATATTTGTCTACTTGAATCAAGTAGCATAGACTTCTAGCAAAAATTCGGACATTAGTCGAAATAATTTTATCTAATTCATATGGCATATCTTTCTTAGTTTAAAGAAAACCAAAAATCCTTTTATAATGACATGATACCATACTATCTCGATTGTACGTTGAGGATTCAGTCATTATATGACTTTGTCATGATATATTATACCATAGTGGGTTGACGATCTTATGATCACATCCAGCACCATGTTTAATTGCATTGATTACTTCCTCGTTTGTCAAATCAGCATCATATTTAGTGATGCCTTAATGACTACGAAAAAAAAACAAAATACATTTTCATATTTTTAAATCATTTTTGTCTAGCCGAAATAATTATCATAGACATACGAATAACGGTATTATTTTTAAAACTCATTGGTTCCATCATTTGATCCAATGTTTTTCAAGAAAAAAATAGAAGTGCAAACATCAGCATGAATTCAATAAATTTCGAAAATCTAGCAAAGCTATAAGATTTTGAATACCTAATCTTCTCCATCAATTTCAATTTTTACTCCATTACCTCATTATTGACTACTTCTTTTATTTCTAGCACCACCAATGCTCTTATACTAAGTATTATTGTATTTCAACTTAAAATCTTCCTATACCCCCAGTATAGTTCATCAAACTTACTACACATTGGAAGTTCAGGACTTGCCACAATAATATGAGTTTAAGAACTTATCTTAGTCAGACCATAGGCGTCCATTCGCTGAGGGGTTCAAAACATACCATATTATTATGAGTCACAAACTTACCTAATCTTAATAATATCTGACTAATCTTAATAGTTTCTAACTATCAAATATACACATGAGAAAAGAGTCACCTTTTCACCACATATGCATTGATAGCGCGACACCAACATTCCAATGATTATCAATGTGATAAACTGAGTGCTAGCACAAAACCCTCGCCCATACAAAGGTTTGTACAACTCAGCCATCACATGAGTCCTCAATTGAAATCCCACCCTAACTCTATCTTGCTTATAACTTGTTCTTTGCTCGATACGAATTTTTCGTACCTCATCATCTATAACTCCTCATGAGTTATCTCGTACTATTTCATAGTACATTATCTTTATAGCATCAAGCTATAATTATTCAAATATTATAGACCATCTTTCTTTTATAACTTAAACAGATCACGTCGTGATCTTATTCTATAATCATTATATAACAAGGATAGATTTGTAACAGTAATGTATGATAATAACTTTTTATGTCAGATATGATATTGATTTAGGTATTATGTGAAGGTTCTCGACCTTGGGGATAGTGTGTAATGTTTAATATATAAACAGCTTATGTTTATATCTTTCATAATAGACATAGAAATAGTACACCAGATTCGTGGTGATTTGGGACCCGAATTTGGGAGTGTTACAGCTGTCGAGCTCAACCTTACAAATAACCATTTTTACAGGTTAAGGATTGAAGGTAACACTAAGTGCTACTTGAATGACGTGGATCAGAAATAATACACGAAGATTAATATTTTAGCTAAAGTTGTTATTTCTTAATACCATGATTAAGATTCATAAGATTTACTAAATGTTTTATGATGTATAGCTTTATGTTGAGTTGTAAAGCTAAAGTTAGAGTTATCTTATATGTAAAGGTTATCAGATTGAAATGTAAAATTTTATATAATAACATTGATAAAGTGAATTATAAAATAAGATTGATTCAAAGACATGTAGATGATAAAGGTTTTGATTCAGGGAATTAAAGTAAAAAGACGTAAAAGTTTAAATTATTCTGCATTTTATAAAGTTTAACATCGAATAATGATGTAAAATTAGAAGGTAGATGTGTTATTAACGACTGAAGTTGAGAATTATATTGTATGAATTTTGGGGTCGTTACAAATACACCCTTATAAGGAAAATACGCTTCAGCAGATTCTAATTGAAAAGTCACTTTTTATCTAAGTCTGACTGGCATGGCCGCGCGGGCACATAGAATGATTGGGGCTTTCGGAGTGCAGTGAACTTTCTGGAATGTTCTGCAGTGTGGCTTGCGAACCTCGACTTGAACGATGGTGCTACCGCTTCATCGCTTATACATTATTGATGTTCTACCGCTACATTAATGCTTCTTCCATCTTTTTTTTTCTTCACTTGCTTCCTCATTCTTCACTCAACTTCTAGATGCCCTTTTCACATGCATTAGCTCAGCTACATTCTTCATTCTAGCACAAGCTCACCATGCCATACCATTACCATGCCTTTGGAGTTTCCTTGATGTAACCTATAAAATAAACATAAAAAGCAATCAAAAAATACTTAAGTTTAAGCATAATTCTAGCAAGTTGATAACCAATAAGTAGGTCTCAAACCTACTTATCATTGTCTCCCCTATCCTAACATATTGTCTCTTTTATGTTAATTTCTTTAATAAAAGAAGATTGACAAATTGGTTCAAATGGATTATGTTCGACTCATCAGTTGCTCCTATCTTCTTTGACACCCATACAATTAGTCCCACCACCATTTTTATGAGAGTATCATAAATGATCATTTACCCACTTCATCTTGAATCTGCCCTAAAAACAAAAAAAGAATAATAAAACGAAGTCTAAAATGATTCTTTCCGTAGTTGTTAGAATTTTATAATATATTCAAGCACGATGCATGATTCATCCTTTTGGGATTTTCGATACATGATACGATTTAAGATTTAAAAACTATGTTGTTTTCATTGTAGTGGTTTCTTCGAATCATTAAATATTCATGTTTTCTGTTTTATTCTTTTGCTTATTAAAAGTGCTTTATACTTTGTGCCACACAAGATAGTATTTCTGGATTGCCAAACTTTGTTATGGATTGCATGCACAATGCTGTCATAGGAAATGAACATAGTAATTTTATTGGAAAAGAATGCTCAACTGAAGGAAATTGTTTGATAGAATGCTTAACCAAAGGAATCCATTTCGATGACATTCTTGAGAGAAACGCTGCTATTTTCTGCAAGAATTTGGAATTTGGTTCATCAAATAGTATGGTTTCAGGCTCATCTAATACAATCCCTCATTGTCCAAAGATCTCAGACGCTTGAAAGGTAGAAACCTGAATCAACTAGATCAGGAAATTTTAAAAATGTTAATGAAAATGTCAAGATGTGGTCTTCTAAAATAACTTCCAATGAGTTTGAATCATGTGGTGAAAAGGATGTTTTGTCTGAGAAGCACAAGACCGTTCTTAATTCAGCTTTAAAAACCCTTGTCAATATCAAGGTTGAACCTTTAGCTAACAATGAGGCATACAAGAATGCTTTAGATAAACTAGCAGCAGAACCTGAGGTTAGAATATCATTTAATTTGTTGGTGTTATCAAATTCTTCAACAAAGTCCTGCCCAGTAATAATTGATCGGCATTTTTCTTTAATCTTTTGCAGTAATAAGCCCTAGATCTGATGTTGGAGAACTTTGCTAAAGTGTCCATTTCTTTTTCTCACAAGCGGATTGTACGGGATATTATCAACATCTCATAATGAAAATTAATCTTCATGGGTCATAGAGCATAACAGGATTTTGCTCTGCCCATTTTCTATTTCTACTGTAATTTTGTTTGTTGATTTTGTCTTTGCTTCTAGTTTAGCCACTTAAGGTTTTCCATATAGACCTTATTTATTCAAATGAAAGATATAATATGTGTTTCTCGTTTCTCTTTATTTAATGTCTCTTCTCTCTGTTTTTCATATTTCTCGTTCTACTTATTGTGACCCTTGGGTTGTGGTTTAAAGCAGTGTGGATCTTCTAGCCTATTGAACTGGTATCAGCTGCATGCCTTCTCCTAGAGTGAGTTTTAAAAAATTATATAACACTATGATTTGATGTATGCAACATGGATTTTAACTTGAATTTTTTTTCTCCTTTTAGTTTTTGCTGAGACTAAAACATAACAATTAACAGCTATGAAAAGTGTTTTACACATGGATTGGATGAAGTTGAACAGCAATCCAGCGTATATAGTAGGTCTTAAGGTCATTTGGGTCATTACCCGGAAAATGCTTAATACTACTTTCAGTTCTCCATCAGGCCATCCCTTAAAACAAATTTCCAAGATTTACAAGAAAGGGTTAGTTCTCACAGAACAGGCTTATGTTTTTCTTTTGTTATTGATTAATGAGAAGACAGAACAACGAGATGTATTACATCATTTTCTAATAAATTTATTACCACACAATATCTGTGACTCCCTAAAATAGGTCTACACAACCCATTCTGGGTTGCCAAGTACGTGGTACAAAATTTAAATACAACTTCATTTATACAACTATTGAACTGTTGTGCAAAATACGACAAATCATAAACTGTGAGTTTTAATATGCATATTGTCTTGTAGACAATATCCAAACTAAAAAAAATCCTCATTATAATTATTATCACATTATTTTATAAAATAATGAGGACTACTATAACAACTATCTTGGACCATCACTCCATTCCCTAACTAGTCCCAGCTATATTCTCATTTCCTGAAGAGAACAATGAAAAAAAATGGTGAGCTCAACTAGCCAAGTAAAGAATATTATGACTAAGATAATGCAGAATAAATTATCCTTAGTCCTCACCAGTATAAAAAGTGATAGAATATAATAGACAACATGTTTAGATCAACAACTGCAGCGGAACAAGCAATCCATTAGAGGAGTCAAATAGAGCATGATGTCTACTATCTTCTATGATTTAAAAGTTCATCATCAATATTTTATCTCTTTAACACAACTATATAAATATTTCAGATCAGCGAATTATCCATGCACTACGGACCAAGGATTTTCATTAGTATCAAATCCACGAGTTATCCATGCACTACAGGCGAAGGATATTCGTTAGTATCACCGATGGTCATGATCATGCCAAACAACTGTCCATATATGCACTACGGGCCAAAAAAGACTTTCACCACATCATTTGTTTGTAACATTACAGGTCATAATTATACCAATACATAATTCCTAGTCATAATCATACCAATCAACAGTCCATCTATGCATTACGGGCCAAAGATGACTTTCACCACAATATAAGCATCATGATGATGACAATGATATAAAAAAATGAATCAAGTGAGATCAAGGATAAATATTAGAGATTTATAATTCAAATTATCCATAATTCAAGAATGTCCAAATTGTCAACATGATAATTAATTATGAAGTAAAATTCAAGAATGATATTCATGTATCAAAAATAATTTGGACAGAAAAGAAACCAATTTTTGTCATGAATAGTATCCCTTGAATAGTATCATATGAATAGTGCCATATGAATAGTATGTATGAATAGTACCATATGAATAGTATGTATGAATAGTGTCGTATGAATAGTACTGTATGAATAGTGCTCATGAATAGTATCCTGAGTAAATAGTACCTGAGTGAATAGTATCTCGTGAATAGTACCCCGAATGAAAATATTGAAATTTAATAAGAAAGTACATACCAATATTTCAATAAAACGATACTAGATGAAGCGCAAAATTTAAGGATATTCTACTAATTTCAGAGATTATAGAAGCGATACTTAGCAAAATAAATGTAGAATTAGGAATATGAAACGAAATAATATTACTTATATGTTATATAGTATGGAAGAAAATAATATCTCTTACGAATATTGAACGAAAATAATATCCCTTACGAATATTGAACGAAAATAATATTCCTTACGAATATTGAACGAAGATAATATCCCTTACGAATATTGAACGAAAATAATATTCCTTACGAATATTGAACGAAAATAATATTCCTTACGAATACGAAAAATAATATCTCTTACGAATATGAAATAAATAATAGCCCTTACCTTAGTAGGAAAGTAAATATGACTGGTATAGCGGAGATAGTCTTGAAGAAAACTTTCACTATTTGCTATAATCAAAGTATCCTTATGCTCAAAAGAAATACGCACTATATTATAGAAGAAGAATTCTCTGATTCTGGTGTAATTTTCATTTCTTAACTAAGAATCCTATTTATAGAAGAATGGCAGGGCACTATTTAAGAATAATCATGGACGAATAATAACATTTCACGGGCAAATAATTTTTCGGCGAAAATTTGATTTTACTATTCATCACTGTGCAATAAAATATTCTAATAAAACAAAAAACTTTATATAAAATATAATATATTCTATTTATAATCTAATAAAAAGAATAACTTTATATATAATATAAAAAGTATTCTGTTTTATATAAAAAGGTTTCTGTTTTATTACTATTATAATAATCATAAAACAAAACTGAGATAACTTTCTACCGATGGTTTTGAAAAATGAATAAGTGTGGGTCCATGTGATAAGCCAAACTTATAACAAATACTTCATAACAACCCCTTTATTTATATCAAAAATTAAATAAATATTTATCACAAATCACTTATCTTAAATAAACACATTTTTAATCTTTCAATAATTATTCATCATTAATATTATAACTCACAATATTGACAACCAGATCATTCCTAGGAAAGAGGGGGCTTTCCGATAAGGACTTCTCCTTATTGGCGCGCAATTAAATAACCTAACCCCTTTTCTCGACAGAACTTTCTAGACATCATCAATAATGAAAATAATAATATGAATAAATGTGTTGTCTTAATTATTGATTTAAAAATATAAAATATTGTGCAGATGATACTGTGACAATAATTGAATCAGTAATATGAGATACTATGCAACAACTACTATTGCAATAATTGAATAAAATTGAGTGACTTCTTACGTAAGCATCAATAATCAGAGATACTGTGCAATAGCGTGTGCTACTGTGCAACCATGCATATTACTGTACTTTTATCACCAGGTATTTTAATAGTTTAACGGTAAAAGTTTTGCTGTTATTTTTTATAAAAAGGCTATTTCTGTCGCTTTCTATATCCGATAGTCATTCCATTGTGGGGTCCACCAATGATTATGTTGTCCTACAGATATTCCCGACAAAAAGAATATTCCCCGACTAAAAGAATATTTTATGATAACTTGCTTACTTTGTAAAATTTACAAATATCACTCACAACTATAACATTATAACAAATCACACTTTATTATTCAAAATAATATTTAGAGAAAATTAAATCTTTATTCATAAAAAGTTGGGGTCTTACAACCTCCCCTCCTTATGAAATTTTGTCCTCGAAATTGACGTACGTACCTGGTATGTCGAAGAGGCGAGGATACCTCGTTTTCATTTCAGATTCTAATTCCCAGGTCATTTCCTCAATATCATGATTTCTCTATAAAACTTTGACTTGAGGTATAACCTTTGAGCATAGAATATGTTCCTTTTTATCCAAGATTTTAACAGGTACCTATTCATACGTTAAATCTTTTGCTATCTCATCTGGTTCTAATTCAATAATGTATTTTGGGTTTTCCACATATTTATGTAACATATATATGTGAAAAACATTATGAACACGAGACATGCTTGGCATTAAGGCAAGTCTATAGGCCACAGTTCCTACTCGATCGAGGATTTCAAATAGACCAATAAATCGAGGGTTTGAGATTTCTTCACTTCGTTGATTCTTTTTTTTGGAATAACAACATCTTACACCTTCTTCTTCATATACATAAGTTCTAGGTCTGTAGCTTGAACAACTTTAAATTTATCAATTAAAGTCGATTCTAATCGTATATTCATCATCTTCACGTGGGTCTCTAGAGTCTTTAAATCTATCTCCATCATTTGTAAGTCATACGAAATGGGTCTTTGTGTTAACAAAATCGCACTCGTATCCATATATGATCTTCTACTCAACGCGTTAGCTACCATGTTCGCTTTTCTAAGATGGTATTGAATGGTATGGTTGTAATCTTTCAACAGATCAAGCCAACGTCTTTAGTGCATGTTAAGTTTATTTTGGGTGAAGAAATATTTGAGGTTTTTGCAGTATATTAGGGTGTCATCAATAAAGACAACCACGAAATTATCCAAATATTTCTTGAATATTCGGTTCATCATGTCCATGAAGGCAGCATGGGCTTTGGTCAATCCGAAAGACATGACTAAGAATTCGTAATGCTTGTATCGAGTTTTAAAAGCAGTCTTTGGAATGCCATCAGTTTTAATCATTAACTGATGATATCCAAAATGAAAATTGATCTTTGAGAAGTATTTAACACCTTGTAATTGGTCAAACAGGTCATCAATGTGAGGTAATGAGTACCTATTTTTGATGGTGGCATGATTCAACTCTCGATAGTTAATGTAAATTCACATACTCCCATCTTTCTTCTTTACGAATAAAATAGGAGCACCCCAAGGAGATGTACTAGGATGAATGAAACTGATGTCTAACAATTTCTGCAGTTGGGTTTTTAACTCCTGAAGTTCAATAGGAGCCATTCGATATGGGGTTTTAGAAATGGGTTTTGTATCGGGTTTAAGGCCAATACAAAATTCAATTTCACGCTCTGGGGGTAGGCCAGGAAGTTCTTCAGGAAATACATCAGGAAATTTATTAACAATTGAAATATCATTCAAATCTGACGTATTTTTGTTTAAATTCGTTACATGGGTTAGGAAAGCTTAACATTCATTTTTCAATAAACGAATGGCTTTATGGCTTGATATGACAGTGATTGACTTTAGTGGTTTGGTTGCTTGAATTCTCATAATTGGTTGGTTAGGAATATGAAAGCTAACAACCTTATAAAAACAATTAATTTTAGCATGATGAGTGGTTAACCAATCAATCCCTAAAATCACATCAAACGCAAGTATTTTCAAAGAGATGAGATCAATAGGTAATGTGAAAGTGTCAATTTTAATCAAAAAAGATTTATAAATAGGGATGTGATGAAGGTTTCTCCCAACGGAGTATCAACAGATAAGTCGAAGTCTAATTTCTCTGGAGTCAAATTTAAACGTTGAGCACAAGCATATGAAATAAAAGAATGGGTAGAACTGGTATCTAATAAGGTATAGACTTCACAAGAGTATATGATTAGCTTACCCGTGATATCTTCGTTTGGGTTCCTCGCTTTTTGGGAGGTCACGACAAATGCTCTCCCTTGAACTACTGGCTTTGACTTGTCTGGGACACCCTTTGGTGTCACCATCCCAGCTGGACTTGACTTCGCTGTACGATAAAATCGAGCTAGGTGACCTTCTTTTCAGCAATTAAAACACACTTTGGGTTGCTGCGTATAGTTTTAACTGATGTATCCCTCCTCACCGCATCTATAACATACGAACGATGGTTGTTCTCCTTCCTTAAAAACGGGTGGTGGTCCTGTTGTCTTTCCATCATTATTGAACCTTCTCTTTTTAAAATTTCCACTTGACTCATTTCTTCTATTATCTTGCCCAAGATTACCACCGAAGTGGTTACCATTTCTGGCATGATAATTTCCTCCACGTTTGTTATCACCGCTTTGATGACTATTACCATTGGTATGACTATTATCGTTTTTTCGAGTGCTATCTTTGTTTTGGGCTCACTCATTATCACACTCCAATAACTGAGCCCTATTTAAAACATCTGAATATAAACAAAGTTTGTGAGAAATGAGATATTGGCGAATTTCAGGCTTCAAACCTCGCAGAAACATTCACGTCATACGCTCCTCATTATCTTCCAAATGGGATGCAAACTGGGATAACTCCGTAAACTTAGCCTCTTATTGCGATACGATCATATTGTTTTGTTCCAGCTTGATGAATTCCACCTTCATGTGACGAATACTCTTTGGAAAGTACTTGTGGTTGAACAATTCTTGGAACTTCTCCCAAGACATCTATAGTACAAAAAGATGAGTACGTTTTACAGATTTCCACCAGTAATCTTCCTCTCCTCGCAACATAAAGGTGGAAAAAGGAACATTTTGCTCCTCTGAGCATCCCAAGACATCAAATATCTTGGTGATCAATTTAATTCACGTCTCTGCCTTAAGTGGCTCTGGCTTTCCCAAAAACTCTGGTGGTCCCAGCTCCTTGAATTACTTAACAGTGACTAGCCGTGAGTTGACATTGATTCCACTTGTATTTTGAACAGGAATCTCTCTCTTTTGGTGTTGCATGAATTGCAAAAAGCTCCTAAAAATTCCATCGTTCATCATTTGGTCGGTGTTGTTGTTTACATGAGGATTATCGCCTTCCTGATGCACATTATCCTGGTTATTAATTGGCGGTGTCTCAACGGCCTCATGTGCTCCATTGCTTATCTCAAAATTTTCAGATGCCATTCTCAAACACTGCAACAAAACAAGGGTTAGTTGACATGCCACATATTATCCCTATATTCTGACCGACCAATTAAATAACAAATAAGCTTAGGTAGGACACACTAGCGAAGGATTTACTCGTCTCTCCTGTCCTAGTTCTAGCCTCAGATCTCTACCAGGGATCATATAACTTTGATATCAACTGTGATGCCCCCAAAATAGGTCTACACAACCCATTCTGAGTCGCCAAATACATGGTACATAATTTAAATAAAACTTCATTTATACAACTATTGAATTGTCATGCAAAATACAACAAAGCATAAACTGTGAGTTTTAATACGAATATTATCTTGTAGACAATATGCAAACTCAAATAAAATCCTCATTATAATTATTATCACACTATTTTATAGAATAGTGAGAGCTACTATAGCAACCATCTTGGACCATCACTCCATTTCCTGACTAGTCCCAGCTATATTCTCATTTCGTGAAGAGAATAATGAAAAAAAAGGGTGAGCTCAACTAGCCCAGTAAAGAATATTATGACTAAGATAATACAGAATAAAATATCCTTAGTCCTCAACAGTATAAAAACTGATAGAATACAATAGATAACAAGTTTAGATTAACAACTGCAGTGGAACAAGCAATCCATTAGAAGAGTCAAGTAGAGCATGATGTCTACTATCTTCTATGATTTAAAAGTTCATCATCAATATTTTATCTCTGTAACACAACTCAATAAATATTTCACATCAGCGAATTATCCATGCACTATGGGCCAAGGATATTCGTTAGTATCATATCCTCAAATTATCCATGCGCTACGGCCCAAGGATATTCGTTAGTATCACCAGTGGTCATGATCATGCTAAACAACTGTCCATCTATGCACTACGAGCCAAAGAGGACTATCACCACATCATTTGTCTGTAACATTACAGGTCATGATTATACCAATACATAATTTCCTGGTCATAATTGTGAGATCCCAAATTTTATGAAATGAAAGTTTTTAATTTTTTTATAATTATTATTCCATTTATTAAATGGTTAAAGGTTAAAGTTAAGGGTGATATATGAAAATTTTTCAAAGTAAGCAAGTTGTCATAAAATAATCGTTGATAAAAGTACAGTAATACGCGTGGTTGCATAGTATCACACGGTATTGTACATTATTTTTTATTATTGATGCTTACGTGAGAAGTCACTAAGTTTTATTCAATTATTGTCACAATATTTTATATTATTAAATCAATAATTAAGACGACAAAGTTATTTATATTATTATTTGCATTATTGATGATGTCTAGAAAGTTCTGTCGAGGAAAGGAGTTTGGTCACCTAATTGCGCGCCAATAGGGAGAAATCCTTATCGAAAAGCCCCCTCTTTCCTGGGAATGATCTGGTTGTTAAATACTGTGAGTTATAATATTAATGATGAATAATTTTGTGTTGATTAAAGATGAAATTGATATTTCCATTGTGTTGAGATTATTAGTGTTAGTATAAATCGACATTTATTTCGATAATAATTGATTTCTGGAGGTTAGTTGACCAATCGGGTAATTAATCAAATAAATGAGCAATTAATTGCTATTAATCACATGCTTATAACTATTTGTTCACATGTATGTACTATTTATTCACATGTATGTACTATTAGGGGAGGTGGTGCAAGATTGATAATACCTGCATGACTAAATTAAAAATAGAGGTATAGATGAAGGTACTATACTGTAACTATTTTTTTCACATGTATAGAACAATTGATTCACATGACTGAACTATTGATTCACATGATGTATTATTAGGGGAGGTGGTGCAAGTTTTATAATACTTGTAGGACTAAATTAAAAATAGAGGAAAAGATGAAGGTATTATACTGTAATATTTCGAGCCCCAAAACGTGAAATTATCGAAACTATATTTTCCTATAAATAGAAGCTTATTCTTATTCATTCTCACTAATTCACTAAGACTTACAAGATCAATTATAGAGAGAAAGAAGAAGAGAAGTCTGCTACTTCACTATTCCAGTATCTAGTCTTCTTCTGAGGTAAATGATATTATTTTTATTCAGTATTCATATGAAATAATATTTTCTTCCATACTCTTTAGTATGTGAGTAATATTATTTCACCTCATTCTGTTAAAGTATTACTTTTATACTCCGTGAAATTAGTAGAATATCCTTGATATTTGCGCTTCATCCAGTATCTTTTTATTGAAATGTTATTATGAGCTTTCTTGATAATTATTGATCTTTTCATACCGAAATACTATTCACGAGTTACTATTTACGGGTTACTATTCACTCGAATATTATTCAATTGGGTATTCGGGGCACTTTTCATACCAGAGTACTATTCACGAGTTACTATTCAGGGGTTACTATTCACTCAAATATTATTCACTCAGGTATTTGGGACACTTTTCATGCTGGATACTATTCACGAAGTACTATTCCCGAAGTACTATTCACAGGGTACTATTCACCTAAAAAATATATTTCTTTTCTTTCCAAATTATTTTTGATACATGAATATTATTCTTGAATTTTACTCCATAAAGCAGTATCATGTTAACAATTTGGATATTTTTAAACTCTGGATAAATTTAAAGTCTTTAATATTTATCCTTGATTTTGTTTGATTAATGCTTATATCATTGTCATCATCCTCATGCGTATATTATGATGAAAGTCATCTTTGGCTTACATGCATAGATGGACTGTTGATTGGTATGATTATGACCAGAGATCATTCTATTATAATCATAACCCGTAATGTTATAAATGATGTGGTAAAAGTCTTCACTGGCCCGTAGTGCATTGATGGATGCTTCTTAGTATGATTATGACTGTGGATTATTCGGTATAATCATGACTATTGATGATTACATGAATATCCTCGGCCGTGAGTGCGTGGATGATTCGATGATGTGGTTTATTTATTAAGCTAAGTCTCAGGGATAAAGTGGATGAAAAACTTTTTAAATCATAGAAGATAATAGATATCATGCTCTACTTGACTCTTCTAATGGATTGCTTGTTACTGCTTTGCAGCAGTTAACTTGATGTTTATTGTATTTTATCGTTTAACATCAAGTTAAAGGCTAATGATAATTTATTCTGCATTATCTTAGTCATAATATTTCTTACTGGCTAGTTGAGCTCACCTTTTTGCTTTCATTGTTCTCCTCAGGAAATGAGAACGTAGCCGGGACTAGTCGGGGAATGGAGTGACAGTCCGAGATGGTTATTTTAGTAGTCCTCACTACTTAGTGTGATAATAAGTGTAATGAGGATTGAATTTGAGTTTGGATATTGTCTATGAGACAATATTCATGTAAAAACTCAACTATGTTTTGTCGTATTTTTACACGACAGTTGTATTAAAGAAGTTTGTATTTGATTTCTGTACCATGTATTTGGGGACTCAAGATGGGTGATGTATACCTATTTTGGGGGCGTCACAATAATCATACCAATCAACAGTTCATCTATGCACTACGGCCCAAAGATTACTTTTACCACAATATAAGCATGAGGATGATGACAATGATATAAAAAAATGAATCAAGTGAGATCAAGGATAAATATTAGATATTTATAATTGAATTTATCCATAGTTTAAGAATGTCCATATTGTCAACATAATAATTAATTGTGGAGTAAAATTTAAGAATGATATTCATGTATCAAAAATAATTTGGACAGAAAAGAAACCAATTTTTATCGTGAATAGTACCCCGTGAATAGTATCGTATGAATAGTACCGTATGAATAGTGTCGTATGAATAATATGTATGAATAGTACCATATGAATAATACGTATGAATAGTACTGTATGAATAATATATATGAATAGTATTGTAATATCCCGAGTGTTTATGATAACGATGATCCTTAGCTAAGGAAATGAATGGGTTAAAGAGTATATAATACTCAAAATATAATTGAGTTCAAGTGAAAGTTATGAAATAAAACCTAGAATTTGTTGAAGTAATGAATGTAGTAGGAAATATAAAATCTATATTAAGGTAATGTGGTGAAGTTATTCAACGATAAATTTTTGAAAAGAGACTTGGTAAAAATCGAGTAAAGAAGGTTTCTTTGATTCCGGGAACGAAATCCTTATAAGGAGGGAAGGATGTGACAACCCGAATTTTTCATAAGTTATTAAAATAAGAATTTAATAATTGAAATTCTTATTACGATGTGATTAATGTAACAATCCAGAATTTTAATTGTAATTATAAATATTTATTGAATTATATAAATATTTAATGGATGTGTTTATTGTTGAATAAATATTTGTTTAATTTGATTTGAGTTGATTTGGTTAATTATTTGTTTAATAAATAATTAATGAGTTAAGGAAATTAATTGTTATGAGATAATATTCTAATTTAATTTAATAATTAAGTTAGAGAGTTTATAATGATTAAATGATTTATTCAATAAATTGTTATTAGAATTAAGTATGACAAATAACTATATTATAAAGGAGTTATTAAAATAAAGTAAAGGACTTTAATTTAGTTTCCCAAACAAGGCTTAAAAATATTAAGTGTTTATTTTTTTTAAAGGGTTTGGCCAAACAAAGCCTTATGGCTTTTGGTTTTATTTTGAATTTTGAATTATAATAAACTAAATAAATAAAATATAATTATAATCTATCGTTATATGTTTGGTAACTGCTATTTTTTTAATAAGGTCATTAGTAGGCGTATTATTATTTTTACGTTGGCTAGCTTATCAGTTAGTTTACTCTTAGTAGCTTAACTCTTATACTGAGAAAAGAAAAGAGAAAAAGTTACAGAGGGTTTTAGAGAGAATTGTGAGAGAAAGTTGAGAGAGAAAAGGCTGAGATTCTAGAGAAATACTGAGTTCTTCAAGCTTTTTTAAGGATTTAACAAGTATCTTCTTAAGCAAGTATCTTCTTAAGCAACAAAAAGGTATTTTTCTTATAATCTTAATACTATATAACTATATATGTTTTACGTTCTCTGTGTTCTTGATTGTAATATAAAGTTTTTACAAAATTTTCTATAAACCATGTTTTTACAATTGATTATGAAATTATGCGTATTTGTAATGGTAATTGTTATAACTATATATATATATATATATATATATATATATATATATATGTGTGTGTGTGTGTGTGTGTGTGTGTGTGTGTGTGTGTGTGTGTGGTTATATGCTAAATTACGTATGCAAGAAAGAAATTGGTTTTACAGTGATTACATGTACATGAACATGTTTTATAGGATAACAAAATTAGGTATGCTAATTGTGAAATTGAACCTTATGTATGTTAATTGGGTAAGAACTTAATGAGAACGTAGTTCAAAAGAATGAATTCGTTGGATAATTGTGGTTTACAGTGTTAAACCTTGTAAAACAACGTCAATAATGGAGTTGGGCTTTAAACTATGGTTTCAAGGATTTTAATTTTCTGAAATTATTGTTTAATTGCTTTAAATTGGTATATGTATGATAAGTAAATGTTTATGGGTAATCTATATAAGTTTTACGTCTTAATTTAGATGTTAGCAGTGGTAATTAGTCCAGAATTAAGTTATTTTGTTCTTCGTGGTTGGGTTCTGTAAGTTTTGGCGCCCCAGCGCCAAAAGTTGCGCCTCAGCTGTGATTTTCGCGCCTCAGCGCCAAAAATAGCCCAGAACTTCGAGCCCCAGCACTGAAATTCATGCCTCAATAATAATGCTCGACTTAGTTCTCGGCTTCAAATATTTGGGAACAAAGAGGTTCAGGTCGGGCAGTTTTGACCTCCTGTAGTAAAACGGCCATAACATTTTCATACGAACTTTGATTGAGGTGATTCAAGATGATCCGGAACGAGGACGAATAGAGATACAACTTTAGTTCTTTAAGTTTTTGAATTTGAGGTCGGGAACAGGGGTCAAAATGGTCATTTGTGGGACTGATATGTATTAGGTGGCAATCAGAGGGCGTCGGGAATGCACATATGCAAATGTAGTGCTCCTAACGATAAAAGATGTTGTCCTAAGTTATAAAACATGGATATTAGTAAATATAATGATGTTTAACATTAATAAATGATGTATTAGATAAGTTGTATAAGCATACTAAGCACACACAAGAGAGGCAAATTGGGCTTGTGACGAATAAACGTCGAAACGCCGTGATAAGTGTTAATGAACGTAAAAAGTGTTTTAAATCAAATGAAATGAATATTATAAAATATTGAATAGAGTTAATATAAAACCAATAAGTAGTCCTAGCAAGACTTAAGCACTTGAATGAACTTCGAGTTTGACTAAGAAGAAATATAGTGAGTTATAAGTCTAGAGTTAACACAATCAAATTGAACATTGTGTATTGATTAATAGGAAGAGTTATAGGATGTAGATTAAAGTTTACATTACAAATACTATGCGTTGCTATGTGACTAATATTTGATGTAATGATTATATAATTGTGTAGAGCATATGAAGTACAGATAACTGTAAGCTGTTAAACTGTTATTCATAAACAACGATCAAGGCAAGTCTTTCAGTTCCTATTTGCTACGTGAATTTGATGATAAACTGTTTGAAATCTTTATTACAAATATCATGGTGTGTTATATTAATGTTGAAAGTGTGAAATGTTAAAGTCAATTTATGACTACGTTGATTGAGTAATGAATGTTGATTGAGTAAGGAACTCAATCTTTATACTTGTTATATGAACTACAGCATGTATGTTATGCTAGTCCAATGTTTATGAGATGTATATTGAGCATGTTATTATGTGCTATGTGATGCATTAAAACTGTTAGATTTTGCTGGGTTGTCGAGCTCAACCTTGCAAATAACTATTTTTGCAGGTTCAAGATTCAAGGTAAAGTTATGTGTTACTTGAAAGATATAAATCAGATGTGATACTTGAAGATTTATATACTTTGGTTGTGTTATTATTATTTAAACCATGTTTAAGGTTCTGAATAATGTATTAATGTCGAATTGTAGTATTATTTTGCGATGTAAACTATTTTAGTGTTAAAATGATTATGAGATATTTAGATGTAAAGGTTGAAGGTTTTGGGAACGAGGATAGTTTGTAATAGAAAGTTTTAATTATTCCGCAAATTTCAATGGATGTATTATTGTTTAATGATGTAAAATTAGAGGTTGAATGTATTATTAACGACCGAAGTCGAGAATTAAATTGTATGAATTTTGGGGTCGTTACAGTTGGTATCAAAGCTGATTGGTTAGAAACCTTAGGTATGAGTACCTTAGGCTATAACCTTAGAGAATAGAGGTTAAGATAATGAACGAATAAGCTCAAATAGAGTTTGAAAAATAAGAAGTAATTTAATAAATATATAAAGAAGGGATTAAAACATGTGTGAGGGGATTCAAAGAAGAATCTCACAGAGTTATAAGGAATATGAATGTGGGGTTACCCAACTCCAATAATAAGGATGTAAGGTGATAATAAATAGGCAATGTCTATAAGAAGAGAATGATAAAGAAGTTAAGAATAAAAAAAAGTTATATCTAAGTATGGTGCAACCGTACTCTTTAATAGTTGATGTATGGTATCTGGGCTAAACGATTCCTTCATAGAGCAGAGGTATATACGAACTAACAACTCAAAACCTAGTTTGTTGGTTGTTTGTGGAAAACCACTCAGCGTACCATATTGAAACTGTTAGAGACTCGCTGTGTACCAAGTATAGAAAGTGGATACGTATGATGAAAATGTGGAACTCGAATAAAATGTTGAGCAATGTAAACGAAGTTACAAATTCTTAAAGGAAGAATTGTTTTCTAAATAAGAAAATTCAAAGAAGAATCTTGAAGAGATATAAAGATAAGAAATTGGAGTTACCTAACTCCAATAACTAAGATAACGAATAATGATGAATATACAAAGTCTATAAGATTAAAAGCATAAACAAAATAGTAAATGATGAAAAAGAAAATAAAGATGATCGTAAAAAATAATGATCACGAGTTAAGAAAAGAATTTGAAGGGAGATGATTATAGAATAAGATCACGACGTGATCTTTTTAAGTTATAAAAGGAAGATGGTCTGTAATGTTTGAATAATTATAGCTTGATGCTATGAAGATGATGTACTATGATATAGTACAAGATAAACTCACGAGGAGTTATAGATAATGTGATACGAGGAATTTGTATCGAGCAAAGAGCAAGTTAAGAGTAAGATAGAGTTAGGTGGGATTTCAATTGAGGACTCATGTGATGGCTGAGTTGTACAAATCTTTGTATGGGCGAGGGTTTTGTGCTTGCACTCAGTTTATTACATTGATAATCATTGGAATGTCGGTGTCGCGCTATCAATGTATGTGTGGTAAAAAGGTGATTCGTTTCTCATGTGTATATTTGATAGTTAGAAACTATTAAGATTAGTCAGATATTATTAGGATTAGGTGCGGTTCTTAAAACTAATGCATATGGTAAGTTCATGACTCATAATAATATGGTACATTTTGAACCCCTCTGCGAATGGACGCCTATGGTCTGACTAGGACATGTTCTTAAACTCATATTATTGTGGCAAGTTCCTGGATTTCCAATGTGTAGTAAGTTTGATGAACTATTTTGGGTAGAAAATTTATATAGTATAGAGAGCATTGATGAAGTTGAAGATTGATAAAATGGTTAAGTAATGAAGTAATGAAGTAAAGATTAAAGTTGATGGATACCTGGATATTCTAAATCTACTAGCTATGCTAGACTTTTGAAATTTATTGACTTTCTGCTGATGTTTGCACTTCTATTTTCTTGAAAAACATTGGATCAAATGATGAAACCAATGAGTTTTAAAAACAATACCGTTATTCGTATGTCTATGCTAATTGCTTCGGCTAGACGAAAAAATGATTTGAAATATATCAAAATGTATTTTTTTTATATATCATCAATGCATCATGGAACCTGGTTTAGAGATGATAAAAAAATGATGGAGTCATCAATGCAGTATTACTTATTGTTGGATGTGATCTAAGGATCGTCAGCCCACTATGGTATGATGTAGTATGATAAAATCACCAAATAATCGGAATCCTCAAAGCGGATTTGTAAATAAAGCATGCAGTATCATGACGTCATAAAAAGATTTTGAGATTTCTTTAAGATATGAGAATATATATATATATATATATATGTATATGTATATTTCAATTGATGTCTGAATTGTTATAGTATAAAGAGCTTTGATGAAGTCGAAGATTGATAAAATGGTTAAGTAACGAAGTAATGAAGTAAAGATTAAAGTTGATGGATACCTGGATATTCTAAATCTACTAGCTATGCTAGACTTTCAAAATTTATTGACTTCGTGCTGATGTTTGCACTTCTATTTTCTTGAAAAACATTGGATCAAGTGATGAAACCAATGAGTTTTAAAAACAATATCGTTATTCGTATGTCTATGCTAATTGCTTCGGCTAGAAAAAAAATGATTTGAAATATATCAAAATGTATTTTTTTATATATCATCAATGAATCATAGAACCTGGTTCAGAGATGATAAAAAAATGAGGGAGTCATTAATGCAGTATTACTTAGTGTTGGATGTGATCTAACGATCGTCAGCCCACTATGGTCTGATGAAGTATGATAAAATCACCAAATGATGGAATCCTCAAACGGACTGTAAATACAGTGCGGTATCATGACGTCATAAAAAGATTTTGAGATTTCTTTAAGATATGAGAATATATATATATATGTATGTATATATATATGTATATTTTAATTGATGTCTGAATTGTTATAGTATAGAGAGCATTGATGAAGTTGAAGATTGATAAAATGGTTAAGTAACGAAGTAATGAAGTAAAGATTAAAGTTGATGGATACCTGGATATTCTAAATCTACTAGCTATGCTAGACTTTCAAAATTTATTGACTTCGTGCTGATGTTTGTACTTCTATTTTCTTGAAAAACATTGGATCAAATGATGAAACCAATGAGTTTTAAAAACAATACCGTTATTCGTATGTCAATGCTAATTGCTTCGGCTAGACAAAAAAAAATGATTTGAAATATATCAAAATGTATTTTTTTTTATATATCATCAATGCATCATTGAACCTGGTTCAGAGATGATAAAAAAATGATGTAGTCATCAATGCAGTATTACTTAGTGTTGGATGTGATCTAAGGATCGTTAGCCCACTATGGTATGATGTAGTATAATAAAATCACCAAATGACGGAATCCTCAAACGGACAGTAAATATGGTGTGGTATTATAACGTCATAAAAAGATTTTGAGATTTCTTTAAGATATGAGATATATATATATATATATATATATATTTCAATTGATGTTCGAATTGTTGTAGAAGTCTATGTTATTTGATTCAGCTAGACAAATATTGAATGATGTTCATGGAATTCAAGCGTTCTTTGTCAAACTATGCCAAACCAAATTGTTTTGGTGCGGATTCAGATGTTGAAAAGCTGAGATGAACAACCCTTTTATAGGGGATTACGCGGAGGTATTAGATATTTGTGCACAATACATTGTACGAAGGGTTGATCACCCTAATTACGAGGAGTCCCTATAGTCTTATGACTGTTAAAGTTTAAGTTGAAAGATTACTTATAACTATGGACATACGTATAGCGTTTAAATGTTTGTTCACAATACATCGTACGAAGGGCTTAACACCCTAAGTACGGGAGTCCCTATAGTCTAATGACTGTTAAGGTTTAAGTTGAAAGAGTACTTATAACAATGGACGTAGTTCAAGATCTTATGACCCTCAGCATGATTTGAAATCTTTTAAATTCTTGTTATTCATATTGCTTCCCAATTATTGAGAAATTGTGGAAGATTCTTGTTATTATAAAAGGTGAATGTGGTAAGGATGATATTCCTTAGAAAGAAGTAAGTCGTAGAATGCGACACTGAATGATGAATATATTGAATAAGTGAGAAAAGACATTTTTAAATGAGAAGGAGATGAGTTATCAAAGAATAATGTAAAACTTTTAATAGAAAAATTTAATAATTGTAGAAAGATCTTTGTGGAAAGAAGTGGTTATAGAACCTAATGAATGAATAAAGTATAACATAAAATAAATTTTTATAGATTGAATGAATAAAGATTAATAGATAAAATTTTGAGGACGAAATTCTTAGAAGAATGGGTGAATATAATATCCCGAGTGTTTATGATAACGATCCTTAGCTAAGAAAATGAATGGGTTAAAGAGTATATAATACTCAAAATATAATTGAGTTCAAGTGAAAGTTATGAAATAAAACCTAGAATTTGTTGAAGTAATGAATGTAGTAGGAAATATAAAATCTATATTAAGGTAATGTGTTGAAGTTATTCAACGATAAATTTTTGAAAAGAGACTTGGTGAAAATAGAGTAAAGGAGGTTTCTTTGATTCCAAGAACAGAATCCTTATAAGGAGAGAAGGATGTGACAACCCGATTTTTTCATAAGTTATTAAAATAAGAATTTAATAATTGAAATTCTTATTACGATGTGATTAATGTAACACTCCAGAATTTTAATTGTAATTATAAATATTTATTGAATTATATAAATATTTAATGAATGTTTTTATTGTTGAATAAATATTTGTTTAATTTGATTTGAGTTAATTTGGTTAATTATTTGTTTAATAAATAATTAATGGGTTAAGGAAATTAATTGTTATGAGATATTCTAATTTAATTTAATAATTAAGTTAGAGAGTTTATAATGATTAAATGATTTATTCAATAAATTGTTATTAGAATTAAGTATGACAAATAAATATATTATAAAGGAGTTATTAAAATAAAGTAAAGGACTTTAATTTAGTTTCCCAAACAAGGCTAAAAAATATTAAGTGTTTATATTTTTTAAAAGGGTTTGGCCAAACAAAGCCTTATGGCTTTTGGTTTTATTTTGAATTATAATAAACTAAATAAATAAAATATAATTATAATCTATATGTTATATGTTTGGTAACTGCTATTTTTTAATAAGGTCATTAGTAGGCGTATTATTATTTTTACGTTGGCTAGCTTATCAGTTAGTTTACGCTTAGTAGCTTAACTCTTATAGAGAGAAAAGAAAAGAGAAAAAGTTACAGAGGGTTTTAGAGAGAATTGTCAGAGAAAGTTGAGAGAGAAAAGGCTGGGATTCTAGAGAAATACTGAGTTCTTCAAGCTTTTCTAAGGATTTAACTATCTTCTTAAGCAAGTATCTTCTTAAGCAACAAAAAGGTATTTTTTCCTATAATCTTAATACTATATAACTATATATGTTTTACATTCTCTGTGTTCTTGATTGTAATATAAATTTTTTACAAAATTTTCTGTAAACCATGTTTTTATAATTGATTATGAAATTATGCGTATTTGTAATGGTAATTGTTATAACTAGCACATATATATATATATATATATATATATATATAAGTATATATATGTGGTTGTATGCTAAATTACGTATGCAAGAAAGAAATTGGTTTCACAGTGATTACATGTACATGAACATGTTTTGTAGGATAACAAAATTAGGTATGCTAATTGTGAAATTGAACCTTATGTATGTTAATTGGGTAAGGACTTAATGAGAACATAGTTCAAAGGAATGAATTCGTTGGATAATTGTGGTTTACAGTGTTAAACCTTGTAAAACAACGTCAACAATGGAGTACTTGGGCTATAAACTATGGTTTCAAGGATTTAAATTTTCTGAAATTATTGTTTAATTGCTTTAAATTAGTATATGTACGATAAGTAAATGTTAATGAGTAATCTATATAAATTTTACGTCTTAATTTAGATGTTAGCAGTAGTAATTAGTCCAAAATTTAGTTATTCTATTCTTCGTGGTTGGGTTCTATAAGTTTTGGCGCCCCAACGCTAAAATTTTTGCCCTAGCTGTGTTTTTCGCGCCTCAGCGCCAAAAATAGCCCAGAACTTCGTGCCCCAGTACTGAAATTCACGCCCCAGCGCCAATTCCTGACTTAGTTCTCGCGTCCCAGTGCTGGAACAGTAGTCTGGGTCGGGCAGTTTTGACATCCTGTAGTCAAACGGCCATAACGTTTTTATACGAACTCCGATTAATATGATTCAAGATGATCCGGAATCAGGACGAATAGAACTACAACTTTCGTTCTTTAAGTCTTTCAATTTGAGGTCGGGAAATGGGGTCAAAATGGTCATTTGTGGGACTGATATGTATTAGGAGGCAATCAGAGGGCGTCCGGAATGCACATATGCAAATGTAGTGCTCCTGACGATAAAAGATGTTGTCCTAAGTTATAAAACATGAATATTAGTAAATATAATAATCTTTAACATTAATAAATGATGTATTAGATAAGTTGTATAAGCATACTAAGCACACACAAGAGAGGCAAATTGGGCATGTGACTAATAAACGTCGAAACGGCGTGATAAGTGTTAATGAACATAAAAAGTATTTTAAATCAAATGAAATGAATATTATAAAATATTGAATAGAGTTAATATAAAACCAATAAGTAGTCCTAGCAAGACTTAAGCACTTAAATGAACTTTGAGTTTGACTAAGAAGAAATATAGTGAGTTATAAGTCTAGAGTTAACACAATCAAATTGAACATTGTGTATTGATTAATAGGAAGAGTTATAGGATGTAGATTAAAGTTTACATAACTACTATGCGTTGCTATGTGACTAATAGTTGATGCGAATGATTATATAATTGTGTAGGGCATATGAAGTACAGATAACTATAAGCTGTTAAACTGTTATTGGTAAACAACGATCAAGGCAAGTCTTTCAGTTCCTATTTGCTACATGAATTTGATGATGAATTGTTTGAAATCTTTATTGCAAATAGCTTTGTGTGTTATATTAATGTTGAAAGTATGAAATGTTAAAGTCAATTTATGACTACGTTGATTGAGTAATGAATGTTGATTGAGTAAGGAACTCAATCTTTATACTTGTTATATGAACTACAGCATGTGTGACGCCCCCAAAATAGGCATACATCACCTATTCAGAGTCGCCAAATACATGGTACAGAATACAAATACAATCTTTAATATACAACAAGAAAGCTATGAGTTTTAATACAAATATTGTCTTCTAGATAATATCCACTCTCAGAATAAGTCCTCATTATATTTATTGTCACACTATTTAACAGAATAGTGAGGACTACTAATACTATGATCTGGACCGTCACTCCGGTTCCCGACTAGTCCCAACCACGTTCTCATTTCTCAAGAGAGAATTGAATGAAAGGGTGAGCTCAACTAGCCCAGTAAGAAATATTATGACTAAGATAATGCAGAATAAATTATCATTAGTCTTCAACAATGTTAAACTGATAAAATACAATAGACATCAAGTTTAACTACAGTGGAACAAGCAATCCATTAAAAGAGTCAAGTAGAGAATAAAATATACTATCTTTTATGATTTAAAAAGATTTTTCATCACTTTTATCACTGAGACTCAGCTTAATAAATAATCCACATCATCCCTGCACTATGGCCAAGGATATTCATTAGTATCACGACCACAAATTATCCATGCACTACGGGCCAAGGATATTCGTGTATTCATCAACGATCCTGATCATGCCATAAAATAATTCATCTTTGCTCCCTTGGCCGAAGAGAATCCATAGCCATAATCATACCAAAAACTGTCCATCAATGCACTACGGGCTAATGAGGACTTTTTCCACATCATTTGTAATATTACGGTCATGATTATACCGAATAATTCCTGGTCATAATCATATCAAGTCCATCTATGCACTACAGGCCACATATGACTTTCAACATAATATAAACATGAAGATGATGACAATGATATAAAAATTCAATAAAACAAGTTCAAGAATTAATTTATCCAGGAACTAATAACGTCCAAATTGTCAACATGATTCTCTTTGTAGAGTAAAATTCAAGAATGCTCAGAAGAATATTTCCATGAGAATATACTGGATGAAGCGCAAATATCAAGGATATTCCACTAATTTCATGGAGTATAAAAGTCAAAACTTTAACCAAATGAGTATAATAAAGAATGGAATAATAAAAGAAATCACCATGCATACGGTACTTCGCATAGACAGGTTATTCCAACAGAATAATAAATAACGGAACCAGGTCAGGCGTAATACGCACCGACATGATATTCCAACAGAATAATAAAGAATGGAATAACAACAGAAAGCACCATGCATGTGGTGCTTCACATAAACATGAGTTATTCCAATAGAATAATAAATAACGGAATCAGTCGGTACAGAAATGCATGCATGGGATATTCCAATGTAATAATAAAAGCGAAACCAGTGTCGGCGTAAAAGCGCATGCATGAGGATATGATAACAAATAATAATAAAGATGGAACCAGTAAAGCGTAAAATGCATGTGACGAGGATATTCCAACAAAATAATAAAGAGCGGAACCAAGTCCCACAGAAAGCGCCTTGATGAGGATATTCCAATGTAATAATAAAGAATGGAATAACAAATGTAAATCACCAAGTATAGGGTGATCACAGCGTATCTGAGTTATTCCAATGTAATAATAAAGAATGGAATAACATAAGTTCTCTTCATGAATATAAAAAATAATACCCCTTACGAGTACAACAAATAATATCTCTTACCTTATAAAGAAGAGTACTCCAAATGGTGGGCGGAGATATACTTGAAGAAACTTGCACTATTTCACAAAGCTTTCTTAAACGCTAAAGAAATACGCCAAGATTATAGAAGAATAATTCTCTCTTTGTTTCTCTCTAGAGTTTCAAAGTGAATTCGTAAGAAATAATGAAGGAATGAGCTTCTATTTATAGAAGAATGAATCGAATAAGTAACCAATCCATGAACGGTCCGAGATCGATTTACTTTAAGCGGACGGTCAGCATTGGTTTACAATAAAATATAATATATTCTATTTATAATCTAATAAAATGAATAACTTTTAAAAAGATTTTACTATGCAAACACTATACTAGCACTATGCAAACACTACGCATAATAAAATATAATATAATCTAATTATTGTCTAATAAAATAGATAACTTTATAAAAGTATTACATTTTATATAAAAGATTTTACTATTAGCCTAATAAAACGAATAACTTTATAAAAGTATTACATGCTTTATATAAAAAAGTTTTTCCGTGTTATTACATTAATAATACTAATAAAACAAAACTTATATATATATATATATATATATAACAATCAACAATAATTGAATCAAATAACGTGAGATACTGCAAAGAACTCATCAGAAAGCAATAATTGAACAAAACTGAGTGACTTCTCATATAAGCATCAATAATCAATCTCAGTGTGCTACTATGAAAAACCGCGTATTATTGTATTTTTTACTCTTGAGTAGTTCAACATGTTGTTAACAATAAAACTTCCACCGTTAATTTCATAAAAATATTTTTTCGTTTTCTCAATCCGACAATAATAATTACATTTGTGGGGTCCACTAATGATTGTGTCGTCGCATTTAATATTCCCCGAACACAAAGAATATTCCCCACCAATCGAATAATATAACAACTTGCATACTTTACAAAATTTATAAATATTACCCACAACTATAACATTATATTAAATCCACACCATAATATTCAAAAAAAAAATTCAAGAAATTTAAATCTTTATTCGTAAAATTTGGGATTTTACAGCATGTATGTTATGTTAGTCCAATGTTTATGAGATGTATATCGAGCATGTTATTATGTGCTATGTGATGCATGAAAACTATTAGATTTTGCTCGGCTGTAGAGCTCAACCTTGCAAATAACCATTTTTACAGGTTCAAGATTCAAGGTAAAGTTATGTGTTACTTGAAAGACATAAACCAGATGTGATACTTTAAGATGTATACACTTTGGTTGTGTTATTATTATTTGAACCATGTTTAAGGTTCCGAATAATGTATTAATATCGAATTGTAGTATTATTTTGCGATGTAAGCTATTGTAGTGTTAAAATGATTATGAGATATTTAGATATAAAGGTTGAAGGTTTTGGGAACGAGGATATTTTGTAATAGAAAGTTTTAATTATTCCGCAAATTTCAATGGATGTATTATCGTTTAATGATGTAAAATTAGAGGTTGAATGTATTATTAACGACCGAAGTTGAGAATTAAATTGTATAAATTTTGGGGTCGTTACAAGTACCATATGAATAGTACATATGAATAGTACCCATGAATAGTACCCCGAGTAAATAATACCCCATGAATAGTATCCCATGAATAGTACCCCGAATGAAAATATTAAAATTTAATAAGAAAGTTCAGACCGATATTCCAATAAAATGATACTAGATGAAGCAAAACATTTAAGGATATTCTACAAATTTCAGAGATTATAGAAGCGATACTTATCAAAATAAGTGTAAATTTAGGAATATGAAACGAAATAATATTACTTACATACTATAGAGTATGGAAGAAAATAATATTTCTTACGAATATTGAACGAAAATAATATCCCTTACAAATATTGAACGAAAATAATATTCTTTACGAATATTGAACGAGATAATATCCCTTATGAATATTGAACAAAAATAATATTCCTTACGAATATTGAACGAAAATAATATTCCTTATGAATATGAAAAATAATATCTTTTACGAATATGAAATAAATAATACCCCTTACCTTATTAGGAGAGTAAATATGACTGGTATATCAGAGATATTCTTGAAGAAAACTTTCACTATTTGCTATACTCAAAGTATCCTTATGCTCAAAAGAAATATGCACTACAGTAGCGATCGAGAAATTTTATAATTTAATTTAAATATTTATTGAATTAAATAAATATTTTTAAATAATATTTTTATTGAAAGAAAATAATAAAAATAAATAATTGATGAATTATGGTGCATTAATTTAGTAACTAAATTGGTTAATGTTAATTAAATTTAATAATGGTAATTTTATTTGAAAGATTTAATTTAATGGAATAATTAAATTAAATGAATTTTTATTATTTAAGAAAATAAGTAAATTAAATAAAGTAATGTTTAAGTCTAATTTATTAATTAAATTAGATATATAATTATTTATTAATCCTAAGTATAAATATATAATTTTTTTTTATAATTTTTATAAATATAAGTGCAAGCTATTTAAATGGGTTACATGTGTGACAAATAAAAACTATATAATAAAAATATTATTGAAATAATCTAGTAGGGGGGATTTGTGGTAGCCAAACAAGGCCTTGTGGCCTTTGGCTTATTTGAACTGACGCAATCTTTTGGGTTTGTGACCTGCGTACGTGGGAGAGTGGCCATATCAGTTATATTACGCACCTATTTTCTAAAGCTAGCGCTCAGTTGGGTTACTTCACGTATTTCTCTAAGGACTGAGAACAGAGAGAACAATAGAGAGAGTTTGTGAGGAAGAGAGGAATCTCTGTGATTTTGCCAAAAGGAAGAGAAGAGCTTGCTAAACATCTTGTTAAATCAAGGTATAACATACCCTATTTCTAATTTTCTGTTTTGTGATTTTCATTCTCTTGAAGTGGGATTTTGATAAGTTGTTGAATATAAGACATGGGTTATGGGTGTGCATAATTGTGTTATAGAATCTGTAATTGTCATTTATATACAGTAGTTAGTAATCAAATTCGTGAGAATTGGCTTTGTAAGAAAGAAGTTAGAATGTTAGTGTATGCTCATATGAAATTGCTTAAGAAAGTACAAAATTTGATGCTCAATATATGCTATAATATGCAAATTTATGATAGATTATGATAATATGTCAAGAAACGATAACTACGTAGTTTAAATCGTGTTAATTGGTTAAGAAACGAAGTCGTGGCGATCGAATTCGCTAAAAGTGTTAAAATTGATGAAATTGGGGAAATTATGGTTTTGAATCTTTAAAATTGAGTACATGTAATGTTTATGTAGTTAGAATGATGAATAGCATGCTTAACTATGTTATTACAAAGTTTTAGATGTTGAAGTTTGGTGAATTTCTATGGAATTGGGATTTTTGGCCTATAACAGAGTCTAATTTCGTGTTTGCAAAAAACAGGTTTTAAGTCTTAGCGTGGTATGTTGCTTTCCTGTCTGGCGTAGAAGGCCCGGTGGTCGTATCAAACCCAATGTTGAAGTATTTAATTGATAACTTTGGAAATGCTAACCTAACTTATTTTAATGACCCTAAAACATGTTATAAGACATAACAACATGTTGTAATCACAACGTTGAAACTATAGATTATGAATTAGTAAGTTGTGAAAGTTCGTAATGTGATGTCATTTGAATTGGAATTGGTTTGCAATCACCATGTCGTATACTATGATATAATTGAGAATTCAGTTTCGAGTTACGTGAATGAGTAGGATAATCAAGTCCTAAGTTAAGAATTATAGACTTGATTAAAATGGAAACTAAACTAATGAAATTGATGTTAATATAACTAATTAGTATTGTGATTCTAATGGTATATGTAGGGTAATTGGCGAACGTTTATTATATTTGTGTAGCTTATACCCGAGGCAAGTTTCCTAAATTCATTCCTTTATTAATGAATGCAAGTCCTTTATCCTAAACTTCTATTGAGCGAGTTTCTTAACTTCATTCTCTTTATATGAATGCAAGCTTTCTATTATTAAATTATCGTTGTACAAGTTCCTAAATTCTATGATAAAGTTGATCAAGCCTAATCTATCTTGGGTATGATTGTACAAGCTCTTATAATCTAATTTGTTACATCGAGCATCCTAAGTCTTGTTGTTGCTATTCAACGCATATATTGCTTTAATTCATTATTTAAATGGAAATTTTCCTAACACTTTTGAATATAGTCCCTTGCATATATATACCATATCTGTTCAAATATATAATGTTGTTTTTCAATTCTATATCATTGTGTTGAACCTTCAAATAGCAAGCAAACTTTTATTGATTGAATTGATCTATAATTGAATAGTTTTATGAAATTCTAGAACCACTGATAAGCTAGTTCCAAACTAAACTTTCGTTAGTGCGAAAATTCTAAATCCAAACTGAGATGAACAACCCTAGCATAGGGGATTTTGTACGTGTAACGTTTAGATGTTTGTGCACAATACATGGTACAAAGGGCTGATCCCCCTAAGTACGTAAAGAAGGGTCTGTATAGTCTAAATGATTGTTAAGGTTGGTGTAATAATGTTAAACCCCAAATTTTACGAATAAAGATTTAATTTTTCTCGAAATATTTTTTTCAAAATTATGGTGTGGATTTGAGATAATGTTACAGTTGTGGGTAATATTTATAAATTTTGAAAAGTATGCAAGTTGTTGTATAATATTCGATTAGTCGGGGAATATTTTTGTCGGGGAATATCCGTACGACGGTACAATCATTGGTGCACCCCACAACGGAATTATTGTCGGATTGAGAAAACAACAAAAATATTTTTATGAAAATAATGGCGAAAGTTTTACCGTTAAAACTGTTGAACTACTCGGTAGTAAAAGTACAGTAATACGCGTGGTTGCATAGTAGCACACGATATTGATTATTGATGCTTACGTGAGAAGTCACTCAGTCTTGTCGATATTTTATATATTATTAAATCAATAATTGAGATGACAGAGTTATTAATATTATTATTTGCAATATTGATGATGTCTAAAAGTTCTGTCAAGGAGAGGTTTGGTCACCTAATTCAAGCGTCAATAGGAGAAATTCTTATTGAAAGCCCCTCTTTCCAGGAGCGACACGAGTCAAGTATAGTGTGAATTACAATAATGATGATGAATTTTGTTTTATTATTATTATAAATGGAATAAAATAGAAAACTTTTTATATAAAACATAATACTTTTTATAAAGTTTTGTTTTATTTGATTATAAATAGAATATAATATATTTTATTATGCATAGTGCATGCATAGTATTTGCATAGTAAAATCTTTTTATATAAAACATAATACTTTTATAAAGTTATTTGTTTTATTATATTTTAAATAATATATATATATATATATATTATAAATAGAATATATTATATTTTATTGCATAGTATCTTTTCCATTCTCCTATAAATAGGATGCTTAGTTAGAATTGAAAACACGCTAGAAATTCAGAGAATTCTTCTTCTATAATCTTGAGCGTATTTCTTTAGAGATGTAAGAAGCTTTGAGCGTAGAAAATAGTATAAGTTTTCTTCAAGAATATCCTCGCACTACCCGTCAGAATACTCTTCTTTTTAATGTAAGGGCTATTATTATTATTATAGTAAGGGGTGTTATTTCTTTCGTCTTCATGAAGAGAACTTCTGTTATTCCATTCTTTATTATTCTATTGGAATAACCTGTATATGCGGACTACCCTATACTTGGTGAAATTCTTCTGATATTTCATTATTTATTATTCTGTTGGAATATCCTGTCTGTGCGTTTACGGATGACCTGGTTTCGTTCTTTATTATTCTGTTGGAACATCCTGTCTGTGCATTTATGCATGACCTGGTTCCATTCTTTATTATTCTGTTAGAATAACCTGTCAGTGCGGTCTATCGCATGCATGGTGAATTCCGTTGTTATTCCATTCTTTATTATTCTGTTGAGAATAACCTGTCTGTGCGGTCTATCGCATGCATGGTAAATTCATTTGTCATTCCATTCTTTATTATTCTATTGGAATAACCTATCTATGTGGATTACCGCATGCATGGTGAATGATCCTTCGTATTCATATGAATAATATTTTCATTCAAAAGGGGTTTCTGCCAGGGGCAGTTTCATAATTTTTTTGATCCTCAAAAATTCTGGAAAAATTTGAAATGATAATTTGATGAGTTTTCTATATTGTGTCCAAAAATGGCGATTTTTGGATGTATAGATTAAGAGTTATGAATTTTATGGGAAAAGACTATTTTAAAAGTAAACCCTTATAACTCCTTGTGGTTAACTCCAAAATTGGTGAAATTTTTATTGGGAGTACATGTATATAACAGAAGAAGTATACCGTGTAAATTTTGGAATATTTGGACAAAAGTATAGTTTATAAAAAATGTCTAAATATTCGGTAGTTTTGGCCATATAAAAAATAGTAAATGAATTTTTAAAATTTCTAGAAAAATATATGTTTAATATGAGACTATATTCTGCTAAATCCCAGAAAAGAAATATTTTTGGAACTGATTTGGTATTTTCATGAAAATGAACTAGTTATGAGTAAATGAATTAAATATGTTATGTGAAGTAACAAAATTGGAAAATAGGATTTTATGGCTTGGAAATCTTATATAAGGTATATGCAGATTTGTGATGAGAGTTTTGGTTATTGGTTATGAAATTTTATGAGTTTGGCATTTTAGGATGATTAAATGCATTATATACTAAAGTGTAAACAATTGAAATAAATTGTTTGTACGTTTAAGAAGTGATTAAAATATTGTGGTAATATTAATAATATTAGATTATGAGATTATTAAGTGAATTATAATATTTGGATTAAGGTGTTATGAAATCATTGATTTATAAATCTTACTCTTGAAATTAAATGCAGTTGTTGATCATATTATTTTTATTATCATATATAACATTTTTATAATCCCGGTGATGAAATTTCTCTTTGACTTAAGTGTAAAAATGAGTAGATTATTGGTGTGATCATAACTATGGGTTCTCTTTGGCCAGTAGTGCAAAGATGAATTGTTGACTGGTATGATCATGACCATTGAATTTATAATTGAATATTTTTAACTTAAGTGCAAAGGTGAATTGATCAACCTGGTTATAATTATTGTTTATATAAATTTTAAAATGATTATGTATTTCTTTGAGATATTAATATCTTTGGCCTGTAGTGCAAAGATGAATTATTGATGAATATCTTTAGCCCGTAGTGCAAAGATGACTTTTATTCTTGAATATCTTTGGCATGTAGTGCAAAGATGAACTGTTAATGAATATATTTGGCACAGTAGTAAAAAAAGATGAATTTATTAGTATGATTATGAACAGAACTATGATTTGGTATAACCATGATCTTTGATATTTCGTAAAGATAGGTGATGAAAATTATCTTCATCACAGGTGCGAAGAGAATTTAGAATTACAATTATGATTATGAGTTATTCATATGATTGTGGAAAGGGCTGTTGATTGATGTTATGGGATAAAACATTGTTGGTGGATATTATAAATGAAATTGAATTTCTCTATTTATTATTTTGAAATAGTAAAGGTTGAATTTGATTTAATTAGTAAGGGTTGATTTGATTAATGTGGTTAATTATGGGTAAAAATGTAAATATTTCAAATAAGCAAGTGGTTATAAAATATTCATTGTTGTGGGGAATATTCGTTTGGTCGTGGAATATTCTTCTTTGTTGGGGAATATTGATGTATGATGTATGACCTTATGTGGGGCCCATGCTTGGAAAGCGATTGGATGAAGAAAAGCGACAAGTATAAGTTGTTTATAAATAAATGGCGTAGTTATTTACAGATTAATCTTTATTGAAATACGGTGGTTAAAAACACGATAGCATTTGCGTATTGCACCAATTATTGATTCTTACGTAAGAAGGCCTTTACTCGATAAATTATTATAGTAATCTATTCAATATTTTATTTTATTGATTCAATAATTGCTACGTTGATATTTTATATTATTGTTGTTTTAATAATTGTCACTACACAGTATTTTCCATTATCAGATCAATAATTCATATTATTTGAGTAATATTATTAGATAGCATTATTGGCAATGTCTAGAAAGTTCTGTCTAAGGAGAGGTTTGGTCACCTAATTGCGCTTGATAAAGAGAAATCCTTATTGAGAAAGCCCCCTCTTTCACAGGGAGACTTTGGTTGTCGATATTGTGATTACGTAATATTATTTGTGAATAATTAATTATTAATTTATATGATAAGGAAAATATTCATTTTATGTGGATATAGATGGAGAAAATTTTTTTAATGTGACAATTGTTGAAAATTGATATTTTATCTTTTACGATAAAATAATTCATTTAAATATATTATTATATTATAATAATATAATAATGGTGATATTTTTACAATGAATGTGGGATATGTGAATAAATGAGGAGAGAAGAGTATTTTTGTTACTAAAAATATTTAAAACATGTTTTTCATGTTTGTGGACCCCATTTCTTATTTGAAATTTGATTATAGCACTGTAAAATCGTCTAGTATGTGGATTTGATCAATTTACATTTGGAATTTGGAAAAACTTAAACTTACAAAGTTGTAGAGAATTGAATTTCCTATGGAATGGACATAAGATTTGAATTTTTTACGATAAAAGGGCTATTTATTATGAATTATTGAAGTTAGAAGTTAGGAATAATTGATTTTTGAAGTTTTAATTGTTTTATTTAAGAAAAACATTTTTTTCTTACTTTTATTGAGTGGATGGCTGATGTTTGGACTCAATTGGTGTGCGTAGGAAGTTTATGAAAAATAATAATAATATTTTATTAAATTTTCTGCTTTGGTGTTCTAAGCATTTTTCTATAAATAGGGTGCTGAGGTTAGAATTGAAAATCACACCAGAAACTGAAATCTTCTCTCTCTATATTATCGAGCGTATTCTTGTGAGTATTTTTATACTTTGAGTGTAGCTATACGGTGCAAGTTCCTTCAACACTATATATCGATATTCCATTCGTAATCTTGTCTTTTCGAGGTAAGGGATGATGTTTTTTTTTTATAAATGATATTATCTCTTTCAATATCATTATCTTAGGAATATTGGTAAGATTTTTCTTGTGAAATTCTTGTCTTTTAGTGTTAGGGGTTACTATTCACGTATCTGACACTATTCACATACGTATCTGACATTTATTCACGAATATCGACACTATTCACAAAAAAATTAAATTTTATTTTTTGTCCAAGATATCTATTATGGATACTAGCTTTGATTGTATCCATGTTTTGATCATTCTTGAATTTTACTTCACTATAGTTATTTATGAAGTATTTTTGAACATGGACTGTTTAAAGTACGAATCCTTAATATTTGTTCTTTTGTTTCACTTTGGATTCGTTTTCTTTAAAATATTTTTTCATCATCCTCGGTCCTAAATGATGATATTCTTGAATATCTTTGGCTGTAGTGCAAAGATGGTTGATTTTCTTATGAATATCTTTGGCCCGTAGTGCAAAGATGATATGCAGTGTTGAGATGAACATGACCGGTGATGAATATCTTTGGCACTGTAGTGCAAAGATGAATATTTGATTTAAGATGTATATTGATTGATGTTACTGAGGATAAAATATTGATGATGGATTTTTAAAATCATAGAAGATAGTAGATTTCATTCTCTACGTAACTCTTCTAATGAATTAGTTTTTTCACTGCGAATATTGATTTAAAACTTGTTGTCTATTGTATTCTATCAGATTTTTCCCTGTTGAGGACTAACGATAATTTGTTTATTATTATCTTAGTCATAATATTCTTTACTGGGCTAGTTGAGCTCACCCTTTTCCTTTTTGTTCCATTTTTCTTCTCAGGAGGCGAGAATGTAGCAAGTACTAGTCGGGGTATGGAATGATGGTTCTAGAAGTTGTCTTAGTAGTCCTCACTATTTTGTAAAATAGTGTATCAATAATTGTAATGAGGACTTATTTGAGTGTGGATATTATCTAGATGACAATATTTGTATTTAAACTCACAGTTTATGTGTTGTCGTATTTTGCACGACAATTGTATTAATAAAGTTGTAGTTGTTTTTTTTTACCATGTATTTGGCGACTCAGAATGGGTGTTGTATACCTATTTTGGGGGCATCACAGTTGGTATCAGAGCTTAGGGATATGATCTCTGGCGGAGATCGGGGAATAAAACTAGGAGGGGAGAGACGAGTAAATCCTTCACTAGTGTGTCCTACCTAAGCTTATTTGTTGGTTAGAATATAGGGATATTATGTGATAAGTTAATTTCTTTAATTAACCCTTGTTTTATGGTAGTATTTGAGAATGGCAACCGAGAATGTTAATGATGGAGTAAATGAGACCGTGGAGACACCTTTACCCACTGATGAGGAAAACGTGCAACAGGTGGCAATGTTCCTCTGTAAACAACACCTTGATCGATCGAGACGATGAACGATGGAATGTTTAGAAGCTTTTTGCAGTTCATGCAAAATCAGACGAAGGAGACTCGTGTACAAAATACAGGTGGAAATGATAGCAACGCACGGTTTGTCACAGCCAAGCAGTTCAAAGAGTTGGGACCACGAAGTGGAAAGCGGATCCGATTAAGGCGGAGACGTGGGTCAAACAAATTACCAAGATATTCGATGTCTTGGGATGCACGGAGGAACAGAAGGTTCCATTCGCCACCTTTATGTTTCGTAATGAGGCAGATTACTGGTGGGAATCTGTGAAGCGTACCCATCCAGCCGCACTCAGCATGTCTTGGGAAACATTTCAAAAACTGTTCAATGACAAGTACTTTCCTGAAAGTATTCATCATATGAAGGAGGTAGAGTTTATTAGACTGGAGCAGAACAACATGACGGTGTCCCAGTACGAGGCGAAGTTCGCGGAGTTATCCAGGTTTGCACCTCATTTGGTGGAGAATGAGGAACGTATGACGCGGATGTTTCTGAGAGGTTTGAAACCCGACATACGTCAATATCTCATTTCTCATAAATTTTCTCTATATTCAGATGTTGTCACATGGGGCTCAATTATTAGAGCGAGATAACTAGTAGTACGTTCAACCGAGGGACCACAACCGAGGGTCATCTCGGTGACAGCGATCGTGAGCAACGATAACCAATGGGGAAAGAAAAATATGGAAAAAAGTGGTAACCACTCTGGCGGTAATCATGGCCATGAAAATAGAAGAAGCGAGTCGGGGGAGAATTTAAAAAGAGGAGATTCAACAATGACAATGTGAAGGCGTCGGCACCACCGTGACAACTGGTTCTAGGGAGGAGAACGACCACCGGTCGTATCTTTATAAATCTGGAAAAGAGGACATATCAGCCCAAACTATCCACAACAGTTCAAGGTATGCTATAATTGTGGAAAGGAAGGACATATCGCTCGAGATTGTACGATAGCGAAACCAAGTCCAGTGGGGATGGTGACTCAAAAGGCTGTCCCAGAAAAGTCAAAGTCAACGGTTCCTGGAAGAGCGTTTGTTGTGACTGGTCAAAATGCAAGGAACCCAAACGAGGTGATCACGGGTAAGCTAATCATAAATTCTTGCGAAGTTTATACCTTACTAGATACCGGTTCTACCCATTCATTTATTTCTCCTGCTTGTGCTCAACGTTTAAACTTGATTCCGGAGAAATTAGACTTTGACTTATCTGTGGAGACTCCATTGGGAGAAACTTTCATTACATCCACTGTTTATAAATCTTGTTTGATCCAAGTCGGCACCATCACATTACCTGTTGATCTTATCTCTTTAAAGATACTTGCATTTGACGTGATTTTAGGGATTGATTGGTTAACTACTCATCATGCCAAAATTGATTATTTTCGTAAGGTTGTTAGTTTTCATATTCCTAATCAACCTGTTATATGAATTCAAGCAACTAAACCACTAAAATCAATCACTGTCATATCAAGCCATAAAGCCATTCGTTTATTGAAAAATGGATGTCAAGCTTTCTTAGCCCATGTTATGGATTTGAATAAAGACACGTCAGATTTGAATAAAATTTCTGTTGTTAGTGAATTTCCTGATGTATTTCCTGAAGAACTTCCCGGTCTACCCCCAGAACGTGAAGTTGAATTCTTTATTGATCTTGAACCTGGTACAAAGCCCATTTCTAAAACCCCATATCGAATGGCTCCTATTGAACTTCAGGAGTTAAAGGTACAACTACAGGAGTTGTTTGACATCGATTTCATTAGATCTAGTACATCTCCTTGGGGTGCTCTATTTTATTCAGTAAAAAGAAGAAAGGCGGGAGTATGCGACTTTGTATTGACTATCGGAATTAAACCATGTCATTATCAAGAATAGGTATCCGCTACCTCGTATTGATGACCTCTTTGACCCGATTGCAAGGAACACAATTCTTTTCAAAGATCGATCTTCATTCGGATATCATCATTTGAAGATTAGGCGAGGATATTCAAAAAGGCGCCTTTAGAACTCGATACGGGCATTATGAATTCTTAGTCATGTCTTTTGGATTGACTAATGCTCCTGACTTTCATGGATATGATGAACCGAGTATTCAAGGAATATTTAGATCGGTTTGTTGTTGTCTTTATTGATGACATCCTCATATATTCCAAAAGTCGTGAAGATCATGAGCACACCATTTGAAATTTGGTACTCCAAAAGCTTCGTGAAAACAAGCTTTATGATAAGTTGAAGAAAATGCGAGTTACGGCTTGAGGAAGTAGCATTCCTTGGGCGCGTGGTGTCAAAAAAACATGGAGTATCATCGACCCAACAAAGATTGAAGCAATACAAAGTTGGGAGCAACCGAAGACGGTGACCGAAGTTCGTAGCTTTCTGGGCTTAGCTGGTTATTATCGAAGATTCGTGGAAGGGTTTTCTCGAATCGCTACTCCGTTAACTCAGTTGACTCGGAAGGATACAAAATTCGTATGGAGCGAGGAATGCGAAAAGAGTTTTCAAGAGCTCAAGAGGAGACTCATTTCGGCACTTGTTCTGACAATACCATCTGGTTCGGATGGATTTGTTATCTCTGATGATGCTTGGGCAAAAGGGTTAGGATGTGTTCTCATGCAACATGGGAAAGTCATAGCCTATGCCTCATGATAACTTAAAGAATATGAGAGGAATTATCCTACTCATGATCTAGAGTTAGCGCAATGATCGTTTTTCACGCTTAAAGATCTGGAGGCACTATCTATATGGGGAGAAAGTGGAGATATATTCAGACCATAAAAGCCTCAAATATTTCTTCACCCAAAAGGAACTCAACATGCGGCAACGGCGTTGGCTCGAGTTATTGAAAGATTACGACCACACCATTCAATACCATCCGGAAAAGCGAACGTAGTAGCTGACGCGTTGAGTAGAAGATCATATGCGAGGAGCGAGTGCGATGTTGTCAACACAAAGGCCCATTTTTTGTGTGATTTACAAAAGATGAAGATAGAATTCAAAGACTACGGGGACCCATGCGATGATGTCAAGTATACGCATAGAAACAAACTTTAATCGAAAAAGTTAAAGTTGCTCAAAGCCACGTGGACCGGAGGTGATGTCGTATGAAGAAGAAAGTACAAGAAGGTGTTATTCGAAGCAAGAATTGATGAAGAAGGAATACTTGAGTCCACTCCGGACTTTGTGTTCCTAACGACTCGATTTTAAAATACAAGATCATGATGGAGGCACACAATACACCATTTATAATCCATCTGGAAGTACCAAAATGTATCGTGATCTTGACATACATTTTGGTGGAACAATAATAAGAGAGAGATTGCAAGGTTTATCTCGAGGTGTTTAACTTGTCAACGTGTAAAGGCATAGCATCAAGTGCCTAAGGGTCCATTTCAACCACTTGAGATTTCGAAATGGAAGTGGGAACACATTACCATGGATTTTGTTACGGGTCTTCCCACGGTATCTCAAGGCATAAATGCTATTTGGGTTATTGTTGATAGATTAACCAAGTCTGCTCATTTCTTGCCGATACGGGAGACTTATTCCCTTGAAAGTCTTGTTCGTATATATGTAAATGAGATTGTGAGATTGCATGACATGCCAGTATCCATAGTTTCGGATCATGACCCAATATTCACTTCACGATTTTGGGTTAGCTTGCAAAAAGCTATGGGGACGGATTTCTGATTGATTTGGCATACCATCCTCAAAGCGGATGGACAATCGAGAGAGGACTATTCAAACTCTTGAAGATCTATTAAGACTTTGTGTCCTAGACTTCAAAGGAGTTGGGATAAGTATTTACCATTGGTGGAATTCTCCTACAACAACAGCGATTATCGGAAAGTATAGGTGTGGCTCCATTCAAGCAGCATTTATGGACGAAAGTGTCGCTCTCCGGTATGTTGGGATGAGGTGGGTGAAGCAACATTGTTTGGGACCAGAGTTGGTACGTATTACTACGAGAAAAGATCCAAATGATTCGACAGCGTATACAAATGGCACAGGATCGAAAAAAGAGTTATCGGATCTTCATCGAAAGGACGTGGAATTTAGTATTGGGGATCATGTATTGTTGCGTGTTGCTCCATGGAAGGAGTTACAAGATTTGGGAAAAAGGAAGCTCAATCCACGATTTATTGGTCCATTTTAGATTCTTGACCAGAGAGTAGGAAATGTGGCTATAGACTCGCGTTACCTCCAAGTATGTCTCGTGTTCATAATGTTTTTCACATATCGTGCTTCGTAAATATGTGAAAGACCGAACCACATTATTGAGTTAGAACCGGACGAGATAGCCGAAGACTTAACGTATGAGGAGGTACTTATTAAGATCGTGGATAGGAAAGGAGCATGTCTTACTTACAAAGGTCATACCACAAGTCAAAGTTTTGTGGAGGAACCATCTTTATTGAAGAAATGACACTGGGAGTTGAAAAGCGGAAATGAAAGCGAGGTATCCTCACCTTTTGAAATGCAGTACGTCGTCAATTTCGAGGGAGAAATTTCATAAGGTTGGGAGGTTGTAAGACCCCAACTTATTATAAATGAAATTGAATTTCTCTATTTATTATTTTGAAATAGTAAGGGTTGATTTGATTAATGTGGTTAATTATGGGTAAAATGCGCAAATATTTCAAATAAGCAAGTGGTTATAAAATATTCATTGTTATCGGGGAATATTCGTTTGGTCGTGGAATATTCTTATTGTCGGGGAATATTCGTACGACGGCGCAGCCTTGTGTGGGCCCCATAACAAAAAGCGATTGGATGAAGAAAATGACAAGTATAAGTTGTTTATAAATAATGGCGTAGTTGTTACCGTTAATACTGTTGAAATACCCGGTGGTTAAAACACAGTAGCACACGGTATTGCACCAATTATTGATTCTTACGTAAGAAGGCACTACTCAATAATTGTTACAGTAATTATTGTTCAATATTTTATTTTATTGATTCAATAATTGCTACGTTGATATTTTATATTATTGTTGTTTTAATAATTGTCACTACATAGTATTTTCCATTATCAGATCAATAATTCATATTATTTGAGTAATATTATTAGATAACATTATTGGCAATGTCTAGAAAGTTTAGTCTAAGGAGAGGTTTGGTCACCTAATTGCGCGCCAATAAGGAGAAATCCTTATTGGAAAGCCCCCTCTTTCCTGGGAACGGCCTGGTTGTCGGTATTGTGATTCTGTAATATTATTTGTGAATAATTAATTATTGATTTATATGATAAGGAAAATATTCATTTTATGTGGATATAGATGGAGAAATTTTTTTAATGTGACAATTGTTGAAAATTGATATTTTATCTTTTCTGATAAAATAATTCATTTAAATATATTATTATATTATAATAATATAATAATGGTGATATTTTTACAATGAATGTGGGATATGTGAATAAATGAGGAGGAAGAGTATTTTTGTTACTAAAATATTTAAAACATGTTTTTCATGTTTGTGGACCCCATTTTCGATTTGAAATTTGATTATAGCTTGTAAAATCGTATCTGTATGTGGATTTCGGTCAATTTCTGTTTGGAATTTGGAAAAACTTAAACTTACAAAGTTGTAGAGAATTGAATTTCCTATGGAATGGACATAAGATTCAAATTTTTCTGATAAAAGGGCTATTTATTATGAATTATTGAAGTTCCGAAGTTCCGGAATAATTGATTTTTAAAGTTTTAATTGTTTTATTTAAGAAAAATGTTTTTCTTACTTTTATTGAGTGGATGGCTGATGTTTGGACTCAATTGGTGTGCGTAGGAAGTTTAAGAAAAATAATAATAATATTTTATTAAATTTTCTACTTTGGTGTTCTAAGCATTTTCCTATAAATAAGGTGCTTAGGTTAGAATTGAAAATCACACTAGAAACTGAAATCTTCTCTCTCTATATTATCGAGTATATTCTTGTGAGTATTTTGATACTTTGAGTGTTGCTATACGGTGCAAGTTCCTTGAAGACTATATCGAGTATTCGATCGAAATCTTTGTCTTTTTCGAGGTAAGGGATGTTATTTTTTTTATAAATGATATTATCTCTTTCAATATCATTATTAGGAATATTGGTAAGATTTTTCTTGTAAAATTCTTGTCTTTTTAGTGTCGGGGTTACTATTCACGTATACGAACTTTATTCACGATACTGACTATTATTCACGAATACTTATTTATTCACGAGAAAAATTAAATTTTTGTTTTTTTGTCAAGATATCTATTATGGATACTAGCTTTGATTGTATCCATGTTTTGATCATTCTTGAATTTTACTTCACTATAGTTATTTATGAAGTATTTTTGAACATGGATTATTTAAAGTACTGAATCCTTAATATTTATTCTTTTGTTTCACTTTGGATTCATTTTTTTTTAAAATATTTTTCATCATCCTCGGTCCTAAATGATGATATTAATTGAATATCTTTGGCTGTAGCAAAAGATGGTTGATTTTCTTATGAATATCTTTGGCCCGTAGTGCAAAAAGATGCAGTGTTGAGATGAACATGATTAATGATGAATATCTTTGGCCTGTAGTGCAAAGATGAATATTTGATTTAAGATGTATATTGATAGATGTTACATGGATAAAATATTGATGATGGATTTTTAAAATCATAGAAGATAGTATATTTCATTCTCTACGTAACTCTTCTAATGAATTGTTATTTCCGTTGCGAATATTGATTTAAAACTTTTTGTCTATTGTATTCTATCAAATTTTTCCCTGTTGAGGACTAATGATAATTTGTTTATTATTATCTTAGTCATAATATTCTTTACTGGGCTAGTTGAGCTCACCCTTTTCCTTTTTGTTCCATTTTTCTTCTCTCTTAGAAAGAGGCGAGAATGTAGCTAGAAAGTACTAGTCACTATTTTGGGGTATGGAATGATGGTTCTAGAAGTTGTCTTAGTAGTCCTCACTATTTTGTAAAATAGTGTATCAATAATTGTAATGAGGACTTATTTGAGTGTGGATATTGTCTAGATGACAATATTTGTATTTAAACTCACAGTTGATTTATGTGTTGTCGTAATTGATCCCGAGGAGGATAACTCGACAATTGATATTAATAAAGTTGTAGTCCATTTATACCATGTATTTGGCGACTCGTGAAGGAGTTGGAATGGGTGTTGTATACCTATTTTAGTTAAAAGATGACTTCAAAGAGGAGTCGTTAAGCGCAAGGAGAGCAGAGGATGCTTGGATGAAGGCGACTCAACATGCAGACTGTACTGAGGCTAAAGTTCAAGTGAAAAAGGCCAAGATGAATGAGATGGATTGCGCCTTTAATTCTGCGATTGATAGTGCCCAGGTGAAAGTAGTATGCACACAAGCCAATCATGTTTGATGATAAAGCATATACTTTGTAACAATCTTATTCATTTATTAATAAAAAGTATTAATTTATTAAAGGCTTTTAATTATCTACATGATCGCTTTTATAATATGTGATAAACCCATAGTTTTAAGCAATGCTTTTAGAATAATGATGATGATCATTCTAATGAGATCTAAATTCTTAGAAAGCTTAAAACTAAAATAGTTCCCAATCGTTGGATTACTAAATTGGAGATTAGTGAATCAGGATAGATTGGTACATACGTTAACTTGCTTCATTGGATGAGGATGATTGATCTCATGATCATTTGTGTGGAGACACTAAAGCAAGTATGTAGGTGCTTATTAGAGAATAAGTTCACTGAACGTGGCTCGCTAAGGAATACCTAATGGAGTTTTACTTGTCTGTCAATAGGAATTCCTGTAGTGATAGTAGTACAAGTAATCCTTGGACTTGAGATCATCATAGTATCTTGTGTATGATGAGTTATGCTTTGACTTATTCCTTAAGACCCTTAGGGTATATCAAAGGGTATGCTTGGGTATAACAAGTTGTACATGGAGATAATATATGATCAATAAAGAATCTACCACTTATAATAAAAGAAGAGAAATGTCCTATGTGATTCGATAAATGACAACCCAGTAGTCCTTGGCCAAGGCAGAATGAAATTAGAAAGGAGTTTCTAATTTGCATTATTTGGAGTTGTGCATTTAAGAGTCGAAATACATATAATTAAATAAAATAAGACTTGACAATAATTCCATGTCTTATATTTAATTGGGACATTGTATGGTGGAAGGATTGAATTGTGCGGTAACTATTTACTCAAAGGTTCTTTTATGATTAATGTTGAAATCTATATTATCTGGAAAGTCGTTGATCGCTAGGGAGGCTTATCCCTATTGTAGAATAAATATTATTTATTTAAATAAATTAATTGTTTAATTTATTTATTTAAATAAGATTAGAATTGTTCTAATTGATTTATTCACAACCTAGGTTTAATATGGAGAACCTAAAGGGTCACACCATAAAAGGAAGAATAATTATTTAAGAAGTTAATGGCATAATAGTAATAATATGTTAAGTATATTTAATTTAATCTATATAGAATAAATTAAATAGCTTAATATTTATTATTTAATATTTTAGAAATAATAAATATAAATTAATAAGAGGAGTCTTATTAATATTATTACAATTATTATTTTAATTTCTAAAAGAGTTTAGGAATTAATTTAATATAAGTACTCTCATTTATTCCTAATAGGATTAGGAGGGAAAATTAGTTAAAGGAGTTTAATTAATTATCCCTAATAAGATTAGGGAGCTTAATTAATTAAAAGAATTTAATTAATTAAATAAAACCCAATTCCTTAATTGTTAAGGTGGGTGGCCCACATCTATAAATAAGAGGAGTCTTATTATAGGTGTTGTGAGTTGTTGACTTTTACAACATACGTAATTCCAATAGTTGGGAGAGTACGTTCTTTTCTATAGAGATAGAAAACTAGGGTTTAGCCAACCACCCATCTTCTTGAATTTTTTATTCTTCCTGGTGGATCACCTCTAGAGGCCAAACACTTGGGTGGCTAACGTTGATCAAAGGAAGGAACCAAACCCGGTGGATTCAAGTTGAACGCGAAAGGATTTGGAGGTGAACTTGTACCTGAGGAAGCTCGATCTTCAAGGGTATGATTTTATTCTTTATCTTTTCGTTTAATTAATAATTACGCATAAAGGGTGATCCGGGTATATGGTTTGTAAATTTTTTAAACTCTGTTTTTTACACGTTTCCGCACTTTTGCAATTTGATTGCATTCTTGAATATTTCAAACCTAACACCAGGATCGAGTCTTTTATTACCCACCTCAGTTTGAAGAATCGTCGTGGTTCGTGATGGATCATAGAATGACGTATCATATTATGGAGGAAGAGCGTAGAGAAGTCTTACGATGTCTTAATATGCCCAGATAGAAAGAATAATAATAATAAAAATAATAATAATAATAATAATAATAATAATAATAATGTGTGGTTAAGTAAGTGAGTAAATAAATTATGAATCTCTTATTTTGAGATGAATAAAGGGGTAGTATGAATATGTAATCCTGAAACTTGTCTAGTTCAGGAAAGTGAAAGTTAATAGCGGTTATGCTATCCTTATTGTGTTTTAAAAACGTTATGAATGAATAAAATATCAGAGTTTATTTGAAATGCTATATGTTATAGCTTTAACCTTATAATGTTTAAGTTAAACTTTAAATACTCAAGAAGTTGAGTAATGAACTAATAAGCGTATATCTTAACAGAAAATGCCTCCTAGAAGAAGACAACCACGTCAACAACCACCTCCTGAGGGGTCTACTAATAATAATAACGAGGCCAATGATAACCCGGTTCAACAGTTGGTAACCTTGTTAACGGGAGCACTTGCAAATCAACCGCAAGCTCAAGTCATGACTTTCAAAGAATTCAAAGCGGTTGGACTGCCAGAGTTTCAAGGGTCAATGAATCCAGTGGAAGCCCAAACCTGGATCATGGAAATGGAGAAGGTGTTTGATGTTGCTAGAGTTAAAGAAGATCAGAAGACTGCGTTTGCAACGCTCATGCTGAAGTCTGAAGCTAGCTACTGGTGGCAGGAAAATAAGGTTCGTGGAGGACAATGAGTGATAGCATGGGATAGATTTAAGGACATGTTTTTCAAAATTTACTTTCCAACGAGTTCTTGAAATCAGTTGGAGGTGCAATTTCTAGAGCTGAAACAAGGAACCATGACGGTGCCAGAATATGCTGCAAAGTATAATGAGTTGGCAAGGTTTGCCACTTATCAAGTCAATACCGACGAGCGTAGGGCGAGAAGGTTCGAACAAGGATTGAAACCCTAGCTTTATAGCAAGGTTTCAATGTTCCAGTTAAATACATTTACGACTGTACTGGAAAAGGAAATTATCGTGGAAGGTTGAAGCGATGCCTTGACCAAGTACAATTAAGAACAGAAAAAGAGGAAGAATGAGAATGAAAATAAGGCTAGTGGAAGTAACGTTGGAAGTAACAATCAGAAGAGGAAGTGGAGCGAGAATTCATTCGTGGGAGGACAAACAAGGAAGTCGCCAGAGAAGAAAAAGTTTTAAAGCTTGTGCGACGACAAAGTGGAAGAATCATACTGGGTATGTTTGAAGGGAAAATGAGTGTGTTTCAACTGTGGTCAGGAGGGTCACATTGCACCGAACTATTTTAGCCCAAAGAAAGGAGCCTGTTTTACCTGCGGTTCGAAGGATCACATGGCTCGTGATTGCTTTAAGAAGCCAGTGGGAAGTGCAAGTGTAGGAAAAGGAAACAACAACGATGGTGGTGCATTGACTATCACTGGACCAACACAGTCAAGCCGACCAACTGCGATGACTTTCAATATGACCGTGCAGGATGCTGTGCAGTCTAAGGATGTGGTGTCGGGTATCTTTCTAATTAATGGTATTAATGCTTATGTGCTATTTGATTCGGGTGCTACTTGTTCATTTATATCCGATGAATTTGCTCAGAACTTAGATTTGCCTCAGGAAGAATTAGAATTTCCCTTAAGCATAGAGATTGTGAATAGGGAAGTGAATGCTGTTAGATTCATATATAGGAATTGTAGAGTGATTATAAAGGATCACGAGATGATGGTAGATTTGATACCAATTAGACTTGGTGAGTTTGATGTTATACTGGGAATGGATTGGTTATTCAATTACGAAGCAGTAATTGATTGCCAAAAGAACTATGTTAACCTTATGACTCCGTCAAAGGTTGTGTTTTATGGCATTAAGTCACCTCGACTAGCAAGTTGTCTGACGGTGATGCAAACCAAGAAGTTGTTGAGACAAGGATGTGTAGGATATATAGCATACATAGTCGATACACAAAAGAAGAGTGCGAATTTAGAAGAAATACCGATCATAAGAGATTTCGCAGACGTATTTCCAGAAGATTTGTCGGGTCTTCCGCCGGATCGACAAATCGAGTTCGTGATTGACTTACTACTAGGAACGGCTCCGATATCTAAAGTACCATACAGAATGGCCCCGATAGAGATGAAAGAGTTGATGGTGCAGTTGCAAGAATTGCTTGACAAGAAGTATATCCAACTGAGTGTTTCGCCATAGGGAGCACCGGTGTTGTTTATTAAAAAGAAAGATGGATCGATGCGGCTCTGCATTGACTATCGAGAATTGAATAAGGTCACGATCAAAAATAAGTATCCGTTACCTAGAATCGATGACTTATTCGATCAACTGAAGGGAGCAAGATATTTCTCAAAGATAGACTTGAGGAGTGGTTATCATCAGTTAAAGGTGAGGCCAGAAGATGTACCGAAGATAGCATTAAGAACTCAGTATGGTCATTACAAGTTTCTAGTTATGTCATTTGGTTTAACCAATGCACCTGCAGCATTCATGGATTTGATGAACAAGGTGTTTAAACCATTCTTAGACAAATTTATGGTGGTGTTTATCGATTATATATTGGTATATTCCAAAACCAAGGAGGAACATGTTGAAAACTTAAGAGTGACGTTGGAGATGTTGAGAAAAGAGAAGTTGTATGCTAAGTTCTCAAAATATAAATTTTGGTTGGAACGTGTACAGTTTCTTGGATACATAATTGATAAGGATGGAATTTCGGTAGATCCATCAAAGGTTGAAGCTGTAATAAAATGGGATCAGCCAAAGACATTGTCAGAAGTAAGAAGTTTCTTAAGATTGGCAGGTTACTATAGGCATTTTTTTCAAGACTTTTCCAAGATTGCAACTCCGTTGACGAATTTAACTCAGAAGACGGTTAAGTTTGTTTGGACAGAGAAGTGTGAGGAAAGTTTTTGGGAATTAAAGAAGAGGTTGAGTTCAGCACCTATGTTATCATTGCCTGATGATGCATGGAATTTTGTGGTATATAGTGATGCATAGCATAAAGGACTAGGCTGTGTGCTTATGCAGAATGACAGATTTATTGTGTATGCATCACGTCAGTTGAAAGATTATGAGAAAGGGTGTCAAACTCATGACTTAGAGTTGGCCGCGGTGGTGTTGCGCTGAAGATTTGGAGACATTATCTTTATGGAGAGAGGTGTGAGATATATACCGACCATAAAAGTCTGAAGTACATCTTTACACAAAAAGACTTGAATATGAGTTAGATAAGATGGTTGGAGTTGATCAAAGACTATGACTGCGAGATTTTCTACCATCCCTATAAGGCGAATGTTGTTCTAATGCTTTAAGTAGGAAGGGACAGGAGAAGTTAATGATGTTGACTACTCAGGAGAAGCTAGTGTTAGAAATGGCAAAGATGGAGTTGGAAATTGAATATCCGATGAAATCAGACAAAAAGTTATTCCAGATGGGAAATGGTTCAACGTTAAGAGATAAGGTGAAGAATGCACAACTTCAGGATGAAGACTGTGAAAAGATAAGAAGAAAAGTATCTGAAGGTGAGGAAAACAAATTTAAAATCAATTTGGAAGGGTTACTTCGATTCAAAAGGAGAATTTGGGTTCTGCTAGTACCAGAGATTAAAGAGGAAATTTTGAATAAAGCTCACAACTCAAGATATTCAATTCACCCTAGGAGTACAAAGATGTATCAGGATCCTAGACATCATTTTTGGTGGTCGAATATGAAAGAGGATGTGGTTGAGTGCGTGGAAAAATGCTTAACGTGTCAGAAAGTTAAAGCTGAACACCAAAGGCCAAGCGAATTATTGCAACCGTTGGAGATACCAGAATGGAAATGGGAGCATATCATAATGGATTTTATGGTAGGTCTTCCAATGACTCAGCAAGGTTATGACGCCATTTGGATGATTGTCGATCGATTGACGAAGTCGGCACACTTTTTGCTAATCAAGATTAGATTTAACCTAGATCGGTTGGAAAAACTATACGTGATGGAAATTGTTTCAAGACACGGTGTACCTGTGTCCATTGTATTAGACAGAGATCCACATTTCATATCTAATTTCTGGAAACGATTACAAGAATGTTTGGGAACACAGCTGAGAATGAGCACATCATACCATCCTCAAACCGACGGACAAAGTGAGAGAACCATCCAAACACTAGAAGATATGCTCAGAACATGTATCATAAATTTTAAAGGAAATTGGGATGACCATCTACAATTGGCCGAATTTGCTTATAATAATAGCTACCATGCAAGTATTGGCATGCCGCCTTACAAAGCGTTATACGATAAGAAATGCAGAACACCGTTATGCTGGGACGAGGTAGGTGAACGTCAGCTGTTGGGTCCAAAACTGGTGCAACAAACTGTCAAGATCATCAAGGTTATTCGAGCAAGATTGATAGCCGCATAGGATAGACAGAAGAAATATACCGATCAACACCGATAGAATCGGGAATTCGATGTTGGTAGTTTTGTTTTCTTGAAAGTATCTCCCTGGAAGGGTAAAATTCAGTTTGGTAAGAAGGGAAAATTAAACTCAAGGTTTAGAGGACCTTTTGACGTGCTTCGACGAGTTGTAGAAGTGGTGTACGAGGTAGCTTTACCTCCAGAATTGGAGTATATTCATAATATTTTCCATATATCAGTATTAAGGCCATATAAGCCTGATTATAAACATGTGATAGAATATGAGCCCTTACAGTTTGAGAAAGATTTGTCATATGAAGAAGTCCCTATTCAAATTATTGACAGAAAAGAGCAAGTACTGAGGAATAAGGTGATACCTTCTATAAAGGTAGTCTGGAGAAACCACAATGCTAAAGAAGCTACGTGGGAACTTGAAGACATTATGATGAAGAATTATCCTCGGTTATTTACTTGATCTTGTATAACGATTCTGGGGACAGAATCCTGTTAAGGAGGGAAGAATGTAACGAATAAATTTTTTGAGACGTGATTCTGGGGATAGAATCCTTTTAAGGAGGGAAGGATGTAACGATCGAGAAATTTTATAATTTAATTTAAATATTTATTGAATTAAATAAATATTTTTAAATAATTTATTTATTGAAAAAAAATAATTGATGAATTGTGGTGCACTAATTTAGTAACTAAATTGGTTAATGTTAATTAAATTAAATAATGATAATTTTTATTTGAAAGATTTAATTTAATGCAATAATTAAATTAAATGAATTGTTTAATATTTAAGAAAATAAGTAAATTAAATAAAGTAATGTTTAAGTCTAATTTATTAATTAAATTAGATATATAATTATTTATTAAACATAAATATAATTATAAAAAAATTATAATTTTTATAATTATAAGTGTAAGCTATTTAAATGGGTTACATGTGTGACGAATAAAAACTATATAATAAAAATATTATTGAAATAATCTAGTAGGGGGGATTTGTGGTAGCCAAACAAGGCCTTGTGGCCTTTGGCTTATTTGAACTGACGCAACCTTTTGGGTTTGTGACCTGACGTACTTGGGAGAGTGGCCATATCAGTTATATTATGCTCCTATTTTTTAAAGCTAGCGCTCAGTTGGGTTATTTCACGTATTTCTCTAAGGACTGAGAGCAGAGAGAGCAAGAGAGAGAGTTTGTGAGAAAGAGAGAAATCTCTATGATTTTGCCAAAAGGAAAAGAAGGGCTTGCTAAACATCTTGATAAATCAAGGTATAACCTACCCTAATTCTAATTTTCTGTTTTGTGACTTTCATTCTCTTGAAGTGGGATTTTGATAAGTTATTAAATATAAGACATGGGTTATGGGTGTGCATAATTGTGTTGTAGAATCTGTTATTGTCATTTATATACAGTAGTTAGTAATCAAATTCGTGAGAATTGGCTTTGTAAGAAAGAAGTTAGAATGTTAGTGTATGCTCATATGAAATGTCTTAAGAAAGTACAAAATTTGATGCTCAATATGTGCTATAATCTGTAAATTTATGATAGATTGTGATAATATGTTAAGAAACGATAACAACATAGTTTAAATCATGATAATTGGTTAAGAAACGAAGTCGTCGCGATCGAATTTGCTAAAAGTGTTAAAAGTGATGAAATTGGGGAAATTTATGGTTTTGAATCTTTACAATTGAGTACATGTAACGTTTATATAGTTAGAATGATGAATAACATGCTTAACTATGTTTTTACAAAGTTTAAATGTTAAAGTTTGGTGAATTTTCATCATAGAGTCCGATTCCAGCAAAAAGCACAGGCTAGAAAGGTGTCAAAGTGTGGCATTAATGGCAAGCGCCCATGCATGGTCAAACAGACCCAGTGTTGAGCTGTTAACAACATAACTTTGGAAATGCTAACCTAACTTATTTTAATGACCCTAAAACATGTTATAAGACATAACAACATGTTGTAATCACAACGTTGAAACTATAGATTATGAATTAGTAAGTTGTGAAAGTTCGTAATGTGATGTCATTTGAATTGGAATTGGTTTGCAATCACCATGTCGTATACTATGATATAATTGAGAATTCAGTTTCGAGATACGTGAATGAGTAGGATAATCAAGTCCTAAGTTAAGAATTATAGACTTGATTAAAATGGAAACTAAACTAATGAAATTGATGTTAATATAACTAATTAGTATTGTGATTCTAATGGTATATGTAGGGTAATTGGCGAACGTTTATTATATTTGTGTAGCTTACACCCGAGGCAAGTTTCCTAAATTCATTCCTTTATTAATGAATGCAAGTTCTTTATCCTAAACTTCTATTGGGCGAGTTTCTTAACTTCATTCTCTTTATATGAATGCAAGCTTTTTATTATTAAATTATCGTTGTACAAGTTCCTAAATTCTATGATAAAGTTGATCAAGGCTAATCTATCTTGTGTGTGATTGTACAAGCTCTTGTAATCTAATTTTTTACATCGAGCATCCTAAGTCTTGTTGTTGCTATTCAAGGCATATACTGCTTTAATTCATTGTTTAAATGGAAATTTTCCTAACTCTTTTGAATATAGTCCCTTGCATATATATACCATGTCTATTCAAATATATAATGTTGTTGTTCAATTCTATATCATTGTGTTAAACCTTCAAATAGCAAGTAAACTTTTATTGATTGAATTGATCTATAATTGAATAGTGTTCTGAAATTCTAGAACCACTGATAAGCTAGTTCTAAACTAAACTTTTGTTAGTGCAGAAATTCTAAATCCAAACTGAGACGAACAACCCTAGCATAGGGTATTTTGTACGTGTAATGTTTAGATGTTTGTGCACAATACATGGTACAAAGGGCTGATCCCCCTAAGTACGTAAAGAAGGGTCTGTATAGTCTAAATGACTGTTAATGTTGGGGTATTAATACCTAAATACCGGGGACATAGTTCGCGGTCTTAAGACCCTCTATTATTAAATTTGAACTTGTTTTCTATTCTTGATTCATAGAACAAGTTCATTACTGTTCAGCATTCGTTGTTCATTCTCATGTTGTTATCATTACTACTCTTTATATCAGTGAGCAATTGTTTGCTCAATCTTGCATTTAACACTGCAGCTAAAGTTGAGAAAGTTGATGAGCCATATAAGACCCCAACTTTTATTAATAAAGATTAATTTCTCTTGAAATATATTTTTGAATATTATGGTGTGGATATGATATAACGTTATAGTTGTGGGTAATATTTACAAATTTTGCAAAGTAAGCAAGTGGTTATATAATATTCGATTGGTCGGGGAATATTCATTTTAATAGGGAATATTCGTACGATGGCACAATCATTGGTGGACCCCACAACGGAAGTATTGTCGTAGTTAGAAAGTGACATAAATATCTTTTTATAAAAATAACGACGAAAGTTTTACCGTTAAACTATTGAACTACCCGGTAGTAAAAGTACAGTAATACGCGTGGTTGCATAGTAGCACACGATATTGATTATTGATGCTTACGTGAGAAGTCACTCAGTTATACTCAATTATTGCTACAATAATTGTTGCATCATATCTCTCATATTATTGATTCAATTATTGTCACAGTATCATCTGTATAATATTTTATATTATTAAATCAATAATTGAGACGACAAAGTTATTCATATTATTATTTGCAATATTGAAAATGTCTAGAAGTTCTGTCAAGGAGAGGTTTGGTCACCTAATTGCGCGCCAATCGGGAGAAATCCTTATCAGAAAGCCCCCTCTTTCCTGGGAACGACCTGGTTGTTAAATATTGTGAGTAATAATATTAATGATGAATAAGTTCGTGTTGATTAAAGATGAAATTGATAGTTCCATTGTGTTGGGATTATTAGTGTTAGTGGAAATTGACATTTATTTCAATAATAATTGATGTCTGGAAGTTATATTAACCAATCAGGTAATTAATCGGATAAATGAAAAATTAATTGCTATTAATTCAAATGCTTATAATTATGTGTTCACATGTGTGTACTATTGATTCACATGTATGTACTATTAGGGGAGGTGGTGCAAGATTGATAATACTTGCATGACTAAATTAAAAATGGAGATATAGATGAATGTACTATACTGTAATTATTTTTTTCCACGTGTATAGAACTATTGATTCACATGAATGTACTATTAATTCACATGATGTACTATTAGGGGAGGTGGTGCAATTTTGATAATACTTACAAGACTAAATTAAAAATGAAGGAAAAGATGAAGGTATTATACTGTAATTGTAACGACCCCAAAATTTATACAATAATATTCTCCTTTTCGATCGCTAACAATACAACTTCAATATATCTTTATATCATTATTAGATATTAAAATCACTAAAAATGCAGAATAATTAACACTTTTGTACATTTCCTTCATTATTGCCCTAAATCGCAACATTTACATTACATCTCCTTGATTCAAATTTATACCATGAATCATTACAAAAAAATGACTATACAAAGTCTTACATCATAAATAGATATCCAAATACACTGGATAGCTCAACTTACAATTCAACGCACATGTTACATTCAAAATATTAAATACTTTTCTCATAAAATATAAGAAAATCTCTACGAATATGGATCCTTATAATTCACTTAGCACATATCCTTACCTTGAAATCTTGACCTGCAAAAATGGTTATTTGCAAGGTTGAGCTCGACAGCCCAGCAAAATCTAACAGTTTTCATGCATCACGTAGCATATAATAACATGCTCAACATAAAACTCATAAACATTGGACTAACATAATATACATGCTACAGTTCATATAACAAGTATAAAGATTGAGTTGCTTACTCAATCAGCATGCTTTACTCAATTAACGTAGTCGTGAGTTGACTTTAACATTTCATACTTCCAACATATATATAACACATCATGATCTTTGAAATAAAGATTTAAAACAGTTAATCATTATGTCACAAAACAAATAGGAACTAAAAGACTTGCCTAATTCGTTGCTTACCAACTACAACTTACTACTTTGCGTTTATCCTACAATAGTTTAGAAGTTCATATATATAAGCATCAGTTATATATACACAATGAAATCAATTAGATTGCATTGACTCTTCATCTTCCTTTTATTTCAAAACATTTCCTTCTAATCATCACTCGATGTTCGATCTAGTGTTTAAGTCTTGTTACGACATCTCTTTGTTTAATCAGTTTAATTGCATTAAAATTTCTTTTCCTTCTCACTACATTCCACTTTCCAACATAACACTCACTTCTAGCTAAACTTGTTATTTTAGTACAAGTCTTATGCTACCATATAAATATCAGAAATTCCAAGTGTTGACTTCACAACACTTATCTAACATTCATTGCGTACACTAAGTTATAACATATCACGTTCATAACTTATAAATCCTTCTACAACTTGAAATTATCAATGACATACCACGATTCTGTTTTTAACCTCCTTGTTACATGTTTGACACATTAACATAACCTTAGACCAAGTTATAGTGGTATCCCAGGTCTGCAGCAGTAGAGTGTAAGTCCGCCATATATTAGTGTATGGTAAATTGAGCCATACATAAGCTTTCAGGATCGACGCAATTGTTGCCGGAGAAAGGCGTGCTTCTCGCCTTCAAGACTGACGCAATTGCTACCAACGCACGACAGAACCGTAAAGGTCGTGAACGAAGAATGACTTTAGCCCAATACCTAATACTAATTTCACCCACCAAACAGTGAATTTAATACAAACAATTGATATAGAACTATTACGAACATGTTTCCTCACATATTCATCAATACAGAATAATTTATCAACCATTTTAACTAATTTAATTTCTTAAATTTCATGTTTTCATATAAAACTCAATTTTTTTTGACATCCTTCCCAAAAAATCAACACTGTGATTTCAATTCTACACCGAATCACTTCGTTCAAACTACGTTATCTTCGTTTCTTAACGAACTAGCATGAACAAGACTCAATTTACAGTTTAGCATGCGAATTAACCATCAAAATTGGTACTTATATATTCATAAAAACATACACTGTAATTATCTTTCCTACTTTTAACTGTAGCTAGCATACAAATTCCTTGTTTAAACATAAACTCTAGCATTACACCTACATATAATTGCAATAACTCAGTTTTCTACAACAATTCGAGATAATTTGAATTCACAGAGCACATATAAGTTATGTCGTAACCTCATATATACATATTCACATATAATTAGGGAAAATACCTTCAATTAGCTTGCTAATCCTTGCAATTGCAGACAATTCTCTCAATCTCTCTCAATTCTCTCTCAGCTTTCTCTCTGTGAAATTCTCAGTATTCTTCATAGGCAACTAAGTTATGTAAGACCAACTGATAGCCAAGCATAAAAAAAATAAAACTAATAACCTTAATACGCATACTTATTAGAATATCAGTTATAGAATAACGTTTAGGTTATAATTATATTATATTTATTATTTATTTTATTTTATTTATTCTATTTATATTATTTACAAATTCAAAAATTAAAAATCCAAAAGCCATAAGGCTTTGTTTGGCAAAACCCTTTAAAATTTAAAGACTTAATATATTTAAGCCTTATTTGGCAAAAACTAATTTAAACAACTCTAATTTTACTTTAATAAACCATTTAGTTTATACTTTATAATCACATATTATTTATTTTGATTTTCATATTCAATAATAATCAAATAAATTAGTTACACATACTATATTTAAAATAAATATTTCACTTAAACAAATATCACAACATTATAAAACTCACTATAATTTTTTATTTAATAACTTATCATACCATCTTAAATTATTAAATTAAAACAACAATATAACATCCCATGTTATATTACAACTCTCTAAATTATAAATTAATTTAATTTAGAATATTATATAGTCATAAATATTTACTAATAATAACCACATCAATAAAATATTTATTTCATTTAATAAATATTTTAAATTACAATAACTAAAATCTTAGATTGTCACATTCTTCCCTCCTTACAAATATTTTGTCCCTAGAATCGAAAATATTGATTAAACAAATAACTCAGGGTACTATTAAACCTCACTTTCCCAATATATAAATATATATTTCTCTTCATACCAGATCACATATTTCAAAATATACAGCACATACATATACATACTCAAACTCAAAACATCTCATAATAAGAATTTTAATTATTAAATTCCTATTTTAATAACTTCTAAAAATTCGGGTTGTCACATCCTTCCCTCCTTATAAGGATTCCATCCTCGGAATCACCAAAACCGTACCTTACTCAGGTTTCCATCAAATCTCTTCGTTGAATAACTTCAACACTTTACCTTAATATAGGCTTTATATTTCCTACCCCCACCATTCTTGATAAAAATTCTTGTGAGTTTTATTTCATAACTTTCACTTGAACTCAATTATATTTTGAGTATTATATATTCTTTAACCTATTAATTTCCTTTTCTAAGGATCGATATCATAAACACTCGGGATATTAAATTCACCCATTCTTCTAAGAATTTCATCCTCGAAATTTTATTTATTAATCTTCATTCATTCAATCTATCAAATAGATTTTACGTTAATACTTTATTCATTCATTTTTCTACTTTCTTTCCACAAAGATCTTTCTACAATTTTTAACTTTTCTATTAATTTAAGAAATGTATAGAGAAAGAATTAAAACATGCGTGAGAGGATTCAAAGAAGAACCTCGCAGAGTTATAAGGAATGTGAAAGTGGGGTTACCCAACTCCAATAAAAAAGATGTAGGGTGATGTCTATAAGAAAAGAATGATAAAGAAGTTAAGAATAAAAAGTTATATCTAAGTGTGATACAATCGTACTCTTTAATAGTTAATGTATGGTATCTGGGCTAAACAATTCCTTCATAGAGCAGAGGTATATACGAACTAGCAACTCGGAACCTAGTTTGTTGGTTGTTTGTGGGAAACCACTCAGTGTACCATATTGAAACTGTTAGAGACTCGATGTCTACCAAGTTAAGAAAAGAGTTTTAAGGGAGATGATTATAGAATAAGATCACGATGTGATCTGTTTAAGTTATAAAAGAAAGATGGTTAGAATATTTGAATAATTATAGCTTGATGCTATGAAGATGATGTACTATAAAAAATATACGAGAAATTTAACATCCTTATTCGATCTTTAAATTTTACCCCAAAATTCATACAATATAATAATTTATTCGTTGATAACACATCTACCTTTTTAATCTTCATTACGATGTTAAATTTTATAAAATCAAATAATTTAAACTTTTTATCTTCTTACTTTAATTCCCGAATCAAAACCTTTATCATCTACATGTCTTTGAATCAATCTTATTTGTATGATTCACTTTATCACTATTATTATATAAAACTTTACATTTCAATCCGATAACCCTTATATATCAGATAACTCTAACATTAGCTTTACAACTCAACATAAAATTATACATCATAAAACATTTAGTACATCTCATTAATCTTAATCATGCTATTATGAAATAAAAACTTTAGCTAAACTAATAATCTTCGTGTATTATTTCTGATCCACATCATTCAAGTAGCACATAGTGTTACCTTCAATCCTTAACCTGCAAAAATGGTTATTTGCAAGGTTGAGCTGAAATGTGACCCAAACAAAATCTAACAGTTTTCATGCATCACGTAGCACATAATAACATGCTCAACATATATCTCATAAACATTGGACTAACATAACATACATCTTACAGTTCATATAACAAGTATAAAGATTGAGTTCCTTACTCAATCAGCATGCTTTACTCAATCAACGTAGTCATAAGTTGACTTTAACATTTCATACATTCAATATATATATAACACATCATGCTCTTTGCAATAAAGATTTAAAACAATCAAATTCACATAGCAAATAGAACTAAAAGACTTGCTTTTGATCGTTGTTTACCAATAACAGTTTAACAGCTTACAGTTATCTGCACTTCACGTGCCCTACACAATTATATAATCATGCACATCAACTATTAGTCACATAGAAACGCATAGTAGTTGTAATGTAAACTTTAATTTACATCTCATAACCCTTCTTATTAATCAATACACAATATTCAATTTGATTGTGTTAACTTTCGACTTATATCTCACTATATTTCATACCCGAAGTTCATTCAAGTGTTTAAGTCTTGCTAAGACTACTTATTGGTTTTATATTAACATTATTCAATATCTTATTATATTCATTTCATTTGATTTAAAACACTTTTTACGTTCATTATCACTTATCACGGCGTTTCGACGTTTATTCGTCACACGCCCAATTTGTCTCTCTTGTGTGTGCTTAGTATGCGTATTCAACTTATCTAATATATCATTTATTAATGTTAATCATCATTATACTTCATAATATTCATGTTCTATAACTTAGAACAACATCTATTATCGTCGACATCACTATACTTGTGTATGTGCATGTCCGACGCCCTCCGTTTGCCTCCGAATACGCATCAGTCACAAAGATGACCATTTTGACTATTGTTCCCGACCTCAAATTGAAAAACTTAAAGAATAAAAGTTGTAGGTCTATTCGTTCTCGTTCCGGATCATCTTGAATCACCTCAATCAGAGTTTGTATGAAAATGTTATGGCCATTTTACCAAGATAGGTCAAAGCAGTCACACCTTACATACTTTGGGCGCAGCTGCACCCAATTAAGCCTTGGGCATGCATAGCAATTGTGCCCTACTGAGCAAGTAGCTTACGCCCCAAATGACTTAGGGCACGCAGTAGTAAATTGCTTAGATAGCGTAAACAGGACTCAAGGTTCTTGTTTCATGCGATTTTTGACCCTTTTTCTCCTACTAATCTTCATAACTTGAGTTATACACATCCAAATTAGTCTATTTTTTATTCTATGGATTCGTAATTCATAGAACTACAACATACTAGAATTATAATAGTTTATAAAAACATTAACCAACCTAAAATTTGACCCAAAACACATGTTCATACACTATTTCATGTTTTAAACACATTTAGCGAATTCGATCGCCACGACTTCATTTCTTAACCAATTAACACGATTTAAACTACGCCATTTTCATTTCTTAACGTACTAACACAATCCAACACCAATTTGCAGATTATAGCACATATAGGACATGAAATTTTGTACTTTCTAAAGCCATTTTCAAACATAAACACTGTTATTTATTTTTTTCTTCCTACAAACCCAATTTCATGTGTTTGATACTCAAACAACCCTTATATATAATGATTGACAGATTATAAACCCTACCAACATGTATATGTATCAATCCAACATAATTATTAATAGAAATTTCAAAAACAAGAGTTAAAATTAGAGTAGGTTATACCTTCAAACCCTAGTTGTATGCTAGCAAGAGATGGTGACAACAACTTCTCCTTCCTCACCAAGCTCTCCTTAAACTCTCTGTGTTTCTTCTTCTCACACTCTGTTTTCTCTCTTGGCTTTAGATTATACGCATAAAACAAATGATATGGCTTTCTCCCACGTTCATCAGTTAAAAAAAATACGTCTGCGTCAGTTAGAATAAGCCAAAGGCCACAAGGCCTTGTTTGGCTAAACACACAAATTTCCACCACTAATTTATTTTAATAATATTATATTATATAGTTTCACTTATAGTTTCACTTGTCACACTTTAATTTAGTTAATTAAATAACTTACAATAGTATTCATAATATTTTTTTTATTATATGATTAATAAATTATAACATATCTAATTTAATTATTAAATTAGACTAGAACATCACTTTATTTAATTTATTTATTTCAAATAAATTAAACAATTCATTTAATTTAATTATTTTCTTAAATATTAAGCAATTGATTTAATTTAATTATTTTCCTAAATTAAATCCTTGAGATAAAATTATCATTACTCAATTTAATTTACATTAATCAATTTAGTTACTAAATTAATTCACCACAATTTTATCAACCATTTATTTATCTCAATAAATAAATAAATTTAAAATATTTATTTAATTCAATAAATATTTAAAATTAATTACTAAATTCATTTAATTCTTCAATAGTTAACTTAACTATTAAACCTCACTTTCTCAATATATGAATATATATTTCTCTTCACACCGGATCATATATTTCAACATATATAGCACGAGATATATATATACATACTCAAACTCAAAACATCTCATAATAAGAATTTTAATTATTAATCTCTTATTTTAATAATTTATAAAAAATTCGGGTTGTTCAATCCTTCCCTCCTTATAAGGATTCCGTCCTCGAAATCACCGAAACCCTACCTTACTCAGGTTTTCATCAAATCTCTTCGTTGAATAACTTCAACACATTACCTTAATATAGGTTTTATATTTCCTACTCCCACCATTCTTGATAATAAATTCTTGTAAGTTTTATTTCATAACCTTTACTTAGACTCAATTATATTTGAGTATTATATATTCTTTAACCCATTCATTTTCTTCTCTAAGGATCGTTATCATAAACACTCGGGATATTACATTCACCCATTCTTCTAAGAATTTCGTCCTCAAAATTTTATTTAATAATCTTTATTCATTCAATCTATCAGAATAGATTTTACGTTAATATCTATTTATTCATTTGGTTCTGCAACAAAATTCTTTCTCTAAGGATCTTTCTAAGATCATCATATTCCTCACCTCTTCCTCTTCTAGGAGTTTCACATTTCTCTTCCTTTTGGAATTTCAATTTTTTTCTCGAAATTATTATGTTTTGCTTAATTTTTCTCATCCTTTCCACTTTCACCCTTCAGAATAATAAGAATCTTCCACAATTGCTCAATAATTGGGAAGCGATATGAATAAGAGGAATTTAAAAGATTCCAAATCATGTTGAGGGGTCATAAGACCTTGAACTACGTCCCTAGGTTATCAAGTATCTCGACTTGAACCTTTAACATCATAAGACTATATGGACCTTGAACTCTTCTCCAAGTTTAATAAATTGCATCACCACCATAAACCATCTTTAATGTAATGTTTAGCAATCACACGGATCGAAAAAACTCTCTGCAAGTACTCTAGGTGATCATTTATCGCATTCTACACGTCGTGCACAACGTATTACATCTTAACATCGTAACGACTATATGCGTTACTTTTGAAACCATTGTCTCCGATAACATGTCCCCTTTTACAGGGTTGTTCACCTCAGCTTTTCAACATCTGAATCCGCACCAAAACAATTTGGTTTGGCATAACTTCAAGAAAGCGCTTGAATTTCATGAACATCTTTCAATATTCGTCTAGCTAAACCAAATAGCATAGACTTCTACAACAATCCGGACATCAATCAAAATATACATATATATATATATATTTTATATCATATCTTAAGAAATCTCAAAAATATTTTTATGACGACGTCATGATACCGCATCGCATTTACAAATTCGTTTGAGGATTTCGTCATTTAGTGATTTTATCATACTACATCATACCATAGTGGGCTGACGATCCTTAGATCACATCCAACACTAAGTAATACTGCATTGATGACTCCATCGTTTTTATCATCTCTGCACTAAGTTCCATGATGCATTGATGATATATAAAAAAAATATATTTTGATATATTTCAAATCATTTTTGTCTAGCCAAAGCAATTAGCATAGACATACGAATAATAACATTGTTTTTAAAAATTCTTTGGTTCACTAGTGTGACCCAACATTTTTTTCTTCCAAAAATCAAAAGTATAACCATCGGCATGAAGTCAATAAATTTTGAAAGTCTAGCATAGCTAGTAGATTTAGAATATCCAGGCATCCATCAACTTCAATCATTACTCCATTACTTCATTACTTAACCATTCTATCAGTCTTCAACTTCATCAATGCTCTCTATACTATAACCATTTTCTACCCAATATAGTTCATCAAACTTACCGCACATTAGAAGTTCAGGAACCTGCCACAATAATATGAGTTTAAGAACTTGTCCTAGTCAGACCATAGGCGTCCATTCGCTGAGGGGTTCAAAACATACCATATTATTGTGAGTCACAAATTTACTATATGCATTAGTTTTAAGAACCGCACCTAATCCTAATAATATCTAACTAATCTTAATAGTTTCTAACTATCAAATATACACATGAGAAAAGCATCACCTTTTCGCCACATATACATTGATAGCGCGACACCAACATTCCAATGATTATCAATGTGATAAACTGAGTGCAAGCACAAAACCCTCGCCCATATAAAGGTTTGTACAACTCAGTCATCACATGAGTCCTCAATTGAAATCCCACCTAACTTTATCTTACTCCTAACTTGCTCTTTGCTCGATACGAATTCCTCGTATCCCATCATCTATAACTCCTCGTGAGTTATCTCGTACTATTTCATAGTACATCATCTTCATAGCATCAAGCTATAATTATTCAAACATTATAGACCATCTTTCCTTTATAACTTAAATAGATCACGTCGTGATCTTATTCTATAATCATCTCCCTTAAAAGTCTTTTCTTAACTCGTGATCGTTTTGTTTTACGATCCCCTTTCTTTCCTTTTTCATCATTATGACATTCTTTGTTATCTTAAGTATTGGAGTTAGGCAACTCCTATTTTTTTTATCACTTCAAGATTCTTCTTTGAATTTTCTTGTTTATAAAACAATTCTTCCTTTAAGAATTTCTAACTTCATTCACATTGCTCAACATTTCATCATACGTATCCATTTTCTATATGTGGTACACATCGAGTCTCTAATAGTTTCAATATGGTATGTTGAGTGGTTTCCCACAAACAACCAACAAACTAGGTTCCGAGTTGCTAGTTCGTATATACCTCCGCTCTATGAAGGAATCGTTTAGCCTAGATACCATACATCAACTATTAAAGAGTACAACTGTACCATACTTAAATATAACTTTTTTTTATTCTTAACTTCTTTATCATTCTCTTCTTATAGACATTGTCTATTTATTATCACCTTACATCCTTATTATTGGAGTTGGGTAACCCCACCTTCATACTCCTTATAACTTTGCGAGATTCTTCTTTGAATCCTCTCACACATGTTTTAATCCCTCCTTTATAAATTTCTTAAATTATTTCTTATTGTTCAAACTATTTGAGCGTATTCTTTAATTAGCTTCACCTTCCTTCTCTAAGGTTATAGCCTACGGTACTCCTACCTAAGGTTTATAACCTACGGCTTTGATACCAACTGTAACGACCCCAAAATTCATACAATATAATTCTCAACTTCGATCGTTGATAACACATCTACCTTCTAATTTTACATCCTTATTCGATGTTAAATTTTATAAAATGCGGAATAATTTAAACTTTTCTATCTTCTTACTTTAATTCCCTGAATCAAAACCTTTATCATCTACATGTCTTTGAATCAATCTTATTTGTATGATTCACTTTATCACTGTTATTATATAAAACTTTACATTTCAATCCGATAACCCTTACATATCAGATAACTCTAACATTAGCTTTACAACTCAACATAAAACTATACATCATAAAACATTTAGTACATCTCATGAATCTTAATCATGCTATTAGGAAATAACAACTTTAGCTAAAATATTAATCTTCGTGTATTATTTCTGATCCACGTCATTCAAGTAGCACATAGTGTTACCTTCAATCCTTAACCTGCAAAAATGGTTATTTGCAAGGTTGAGCTCGACAGCCCAGCAAAATCTAACAGTTTTCATGCATCACGTAGCACATAATAACATGCTCAATATATATCTCATAAACATTGGACTAACATAACATACATCTTATAGTTCATATAACAAGTATAAAGATTGAGTTCTTACTCAATCAAAGATGCTTTACTCAATCAACGTAGTCATAAGTTGACTTTAACATTTCATACATTCAATATATATATAACACATCATGCTCTTTGCAATAAAGATTTAAAACAATCAAATTCACATAGCAAATAGGAACTGAAAGACTTGCCTTGATCGTTGTTTACCAATAACAGTTTAACAGCTTACAGTTATCTGCACTTCACGTGCCCTACACAATTATATAATCATGCACATCAACTATTAGTCACATAGCAAACGCATAGTAGTTGTAATGTAAACTTTAATTTACATCTCATAACCCTTCTTATTAATCAATACACAATATTCAATTTGATTGTGTTAACTTTCAACTTATAGCTCACTATATTTCATATTCGAAGTTCATTCATGTGTTTAAGTCTTGCTAAGACTACTTATTGGTTTTATATTAACATTATTCAATATCTTATTATATTCATTTCATTTGATTTAAAACACTTTTTACGTTCATTATCACTTATCACGATGTTTCGACGTTTATTCGTCACACGCCCAATTTGTCTCTCTTGTGTGTGCTTAGTATGCGTATTCAACTTATCTAATATATCATTTATTAATGTTAATCATCATTATACTTCATAATATTCATGTTCTATAACTTAGAACAACATCTATTATCGTCGACATCACTATACTTGTGTATGTGCATGTCCGACGCCCTCCATTTGCCTCTGAATACGCATCAGTCACAAAGATGACCATTTTGACTACTGTTCCTGACCTCAAATTGAAAAACTTAAAGAATAAAAGTTGTAGGTCTATTCGTTCTCGTTCCGGATCATCTTGAATCACCTCAATCGGAGTTCGTATGAAAACGTTATGGCCATTTTACCAAGACAGGTCAAAGTAGTCACACCTGACATACTTTGGGCGCAGCTGTGCCTAATTAAGCCTTGGACACGGTACAGCTATGCCTTATAGGGTAGCTGCGCCCCAAATGACTTAGGGTATAGCGCAGCTGCACCCATTGGCAGAAACGTGACCTGAAGGTTACTGTTCATGCGATTTTTGACCCTTTTTCTCCTACTAATCTTCATAACTTGAGTTATACACATCCAAATTAGTCCGTTTTCGATTCTATAGATTCGTAATTCATAGAACTACAACATACTAGAATTATAACAGTTTATAAAAACATTAAGCAACCTAAAATTTGACCCAAAACACATGTTCATACACTATTTCATGTTTTAAACACATTTAGTGAATTCGATCGCCACGGCTTCGTTTCTTAACCAATTAACACGATTTAAAGTATGTCGTTTTTGTTTCTTAACGTAATAACACAATCCAACACCAATTTGTAGATTATAGCACATATAGGACATGAAATTTTGTACTTTCTAAAGCCATTTTCAAACATAAACACTGTTATTTATTTTTTTCTTCCTACAAACCCAATTTCATGTGTTTGATTCTCAAACAACCCTTATATATAATGATTAACAGATTATAAACGCTACCAACATGTATATGTATCAATCCAACATAATTATTAATAGAAATTTCAAAAACAAGAGTTAAAATTATAGTAGGTTATACCTTCAAACCCTAGTTGTATGCTAGCAAGAGATGGTGACAACAACTTCTCCTTCCTCACCAAGCTCTCCTTAAACTCTCCGTGTTTCTTCTTCTCACACTCTGTTTTCTCTCTTGGCTTTAGATTATACGCATAAAACAAATGATATGGCTTTCTCTCACGTTCATCAGTTAAAAAAAAATACGTCTGCGTAAGTGAGAATAAGCCAAAGGCCACAAGGCTTTGTTTGGCTAAACACACAAACTTCCCCCACTAATTTATTTTAATAATATTATATTATATAGTTTCACTTGTCACACTTTAATTTAGTTAATTAAATAACTTTCAATAGTATTCATAATAATTTTTTTATTATATGATTAATAAATTATAACATATCTAATTTAATTATTAAATTAGACTAGAACATCACTTTATTTAATTTATTTATTTCCAAATAAATTAAACAATTCATTTAATTTAATTATTTTCTTAAATATTAAGTAATTGATTTAATTTAATTATTTCCCTAAATTAAATCCTTCAGATAAAATTATCATTACTCAATTTAATTTACATTAATCAATTTAGTTACTAAATTAATTCACCATAATTTTATCAACCATTTATTTATCTCAATAAATAAATAAATTTAAAATATTTATTTAATTCAATAAATATTTAAAATTAATTACTAAATTCATTTAATTCCTTCAATAGTTAACTTAACTATTAAACCTCACTTTCTCGATATATGAATATATATATTTCTCTTCAATATATATTTCTATTCACACGTATATCATATATTCAAACAAAACATATATAAGAATTTTAATTATTAATATTTTAATAATTTATACTCAAAGCGAGGGTTTTTCAAAACATTATCATAAAAAGAATTTTAATTATTAAAGGTGATTCTTATTTTAATAATTTATAAAAATTAGGATTAGTTGATAATAAGATGTAGTATAACAACGTCATAATCATGACGCCATAAAATGATTTTTGAGGTTTCTTTAAGATATGAGAATATATATATATATATATATGTGTGTGTGTGTGTGTGTGCGTGTGTATGTATATGTATATTTTGATTTATGTTCGAATTATTGTAGAAGTCTATGCTATTTGATTCAGCTAGACGATTATTGAAAGATGTTCATGAAATTCAAGCGTTTATTAAAAAGTTATGCCAAACCAAATTGTTTTGGTAAGGATTCAGATGTTGAAAAGTTGAGGTGAACAACCCTATAAGGGGACATGTTTTTGGGGATAATGGTTCCGAGCATAATGCATATAGTCGTTACAAAACACTACGTTGCGGCCCAACATAGTGGTACAATAGGTTGGCCACCTAGTGTACGTGTGGAGGGTGTTTTCAGTCTTTGTGATTGATAAACACTATGGTTTGCAGTGTGAAGGATTGTGTTGAAGCACTAGCGAATCTAGAGAAGAGTTTACTGTCTTGTGACCCCTCAGCATGATTTGGAATCTTTTAAATTTCTTGTTATTCATATCGCTTCCCAATTATTGAGCTATTGTGAATGATTCTTGCTATTCTAAAAGGTGAATGTGGTAAGGATGATATTCCTTAGAAAGAAGTGAGTCGTAGAATGCGGCATTGAATGATGAATATATTGAATAAGTGAGAAAATAAATTTTGAAGTGAGAAGGTAGATGTGTTATTAACGACCAAAGTTGAGAATTAAATTGTATGATTTTTTTGGGGTCATTACAGTAATATTTCGAGCCCCAAAATGTGCAATTATCGAAACTATATTTTCCTATAAATAGAAGCTCATTCTTCTTCCATTCTCACCAATTCACTAAGACTCACAAGAGCAATTATAGAGAGAGGAGCTATAGAGAGAAAGAAGAAGAGAAGTCTGTTACCTCACTATTCCGATACCCAGTCTTCTTCTGAGGTAAGGGATATTATATTTTTCAGAATTCGTAGAAATAATATTTTCTTCCATACTCTGTAGCATGTGAGTAATATTATTTCGTTTCATATTCCTAATTCTACACTCATTCTGTTAAAGTATTGCTTCTATACTCTGTCAAATTAGTAGAATATCCTTGATATTTGCGTTTCATCCAGTATCTTTTCATGGAAATATTATTATGAGCTTTCTTGATAATTATTGATCTTTTCATACCAGAATGCTATTCACAGGTTACTATTCACCCAATTACTATTCACTCGAATATTATTTACTCGGGTATTCGGGGCACTTTTCATGCCGGAGTACTATTCACGAGTAACTATTCATGGATTACTATTCACCCAGTTGCTATTCACTCGAATATTATTCACTCGAGTATTTGGGGTACTTTTCATGCCGGGGTACTATTCACGAGGTACTATTCTCGAAGTACTATTCACAGGGTACTATTCATAAGATACTATTCACCCAAAAAATATATTTCTTTTCTGTCCAAATTGTTTTTTATACATGAATATTATTGTTGAATTTTACTCCATAAAGCAGTATCATGTTGACAATTTGGATATTTTTAAACTCTGGATAAATTTAAAGTCTTTAATATTTATCCTTGATTTCATTTGATTATTGTTTATATCATTGTCATCATCCTCATGCTTATATTGTGATGAAAGTCATCTTTGGCTTACGTGCATAGATGGACTATTGCTTGGTATGATTATGACCATGGATCATTCGGTATAATCGTTACCCGTAATGTTACAAATGATATGGTAAAAGTCCTCATTGGCCTGTAGTGCATTAATGGACAGTTGTTGGTATGATTATGACCAGGGATTATTCGGTATAATCATGACCATTGATGATTACATGAATATCTGTGGCCCGTAGTGCAGGGATGATTCGATGATGTGGTTTATTTATTAAGCTGAGTCTCAGCGATAAAATTGAAGAAAAACTTTTTAAATCAAAGAAGATAGTAGATATCATGCTCCACTTGACTCTTCTAATGGATTGCTTGTTCCGCTGCAATTAAACTTGATGTTTATTGTATTTTATCAGTTTAACACTATTGAAGACTAATGATAATTTATTCTGCATTATCTTAGTAATAATATTTTTTACTGGGCTAGTTGAGCTCACCCTTTTGCTTTCATTGTTCTCTTCAGGAAATGAGAACGTAGCCGGGACTAGTCGGGGAACGGAGTGATGGTCTGAGATGGTGTTATAGTAGTCCTCACTATTCTATAAACTAGTGTAACAATAAATGTAATGAGGACTCTATTTGAGTTTGGATATTGTCTAGAAGACAATATTCGTGTAAAAACTCTCAACTCATGTTGTATAATTAAGTTTGTATTTGTATTCAGTACAATGTATTTGGCAACCCAAGATGGGTGATGTATACCTATTTTGGGGGTATCACATTTGGTATCAGAGCTTAGGGATATGATCCCTGGCTGAGATGTGAGACAAGAACTAGGAGGGGAGATACGGGGAATTCCTTTGCTAGTATGACCTACCTAAGTTTATTTGGTATTTAATTGGTCGGTCAAAGTATAGGGATAATATGTGACATGTCAATTAACCCTTGTTTTGTGGCAGTATTTGAAAATGGCATCCAAAAATGTTGACATAAGAAATGAAGCACATGAGACCGTTGAGTCACCAACGATAAATACCCAGGATAATGTGCAACAGGAAGACAATAATCCTCAGGTAAATAATAAAACCGATGAAATGATGAACGATTGGATGTTCAGAGGCTTTATGCAATTCATGCAACATCAGGCGAGAGCGGCTCCTGTTCAAAATGCAGGTGGAAACACTGGCAACTCTCGGTGACCAGCCTAAGCAGATTCAAGGAGTGGGACCACCGGAGTTTTTGGGAGAGCCAAAACCACTTAAGGCGAGACATGGATAAAGATCACCAAGATATTTGATGTCTTGGGATGCTCCGAGGAGAAAAAGTTCCCTTGCCACCTTCATGTCATGAGGAGAGGCAGATTATTGGTGGAAATCTATAAAGTGTACTCAACCTGCCGCACTGAAGATGTCTTGGGAGAAGTTCCAAGAACTGTTCAACGACAAGTACTTTCCCGAAAGTATTCATCACATGAAGGAGGTAGAATTTATCAAGCTGGAGCAAAACAATATGACCGTGTCACAGTACGAAGCTAAGTTTGTCGAGTTGTCCCGGTTTGCGTCACATTTGGTTGATAATGAGGAGAGAATGACGCGAATGTTTCTAAGAGGTTTGAAACCCGAGATACGTCAATACCTTATCTCTCACAAATTGTGTTTATATTCAGATGTTGTAAATATGGCTCAATTATTGGAGCGCGATAATGAGTCAACCTAACTAAGAGAGAGCAGCCGGCAAGTCGATAATACCAGTGGTAGCAGTCATCAAAGCGGTGAAAACAAACGTGGAGGGAATCAACATGCCAAAAATGGTATTACAGATTTTCATGTGGAATGATTTTACTAAAGGATGAAAAATCTGGAAATGCTTAAAAAGCTACTGTCCATATTTTTAAAAGGGAATTTTTGGCCACTTAATTTATGGGAAAAATTCCAGCCTTTTGGGACATGAAAATATATGGTATAAAGTACCTCCTGTCCAAAAATGAGCTCATTCTGACTTAAAATGAGCAAGTTATGACCATTTTAATATTTAGGTTTTTTTGACAAAAATGCTATAACCGGAGTTCTATAACTCCGATGACCTTGAAATTTAAAGTGGAAGATCACGTTAACATGTGTAAGATCCTGCCAAGATTTGGGAATTTCTGGAGTTAAACTTGAGGTAGCTAATTTCTTAAGGAAATAATTAGAAATTGATTTATAAAAATAGTAAATGAATTTTAAAATTCGTAGAGAAAATATATGTTCAATATGGGACTATATTTCGCTAAATCCTTAAAAGAAATATTTTTGGGAGTGATTTGGTATTTTTCATGAAAATGCACTAGTTATGAGTATATGAGTTTATTAAGTGATTGATAATATTTGGATAAATTTAAAGTCTTTAATATTTATCCTTGTTTTCGTTTGATTAATATTTATATCATTGTCATCATCCTCATGTATATATTGTGTTGAAAGTCATCTGTGGCCTGTAGTGCATAGATAGACTTGGTATGATTATGACCAGGGATTATTCGGTATAATCATGACCGTAATGTTATAAATGATGTGAAAAAATTCCTCATTGGTCGTAGTGCATTGATGGACAGTTTTTGATATGATTATGATCAGGGATTATTCGGTATAATCATGACCGTAATGTTATAAATGATGTGGTAAAAGTCATCTTTGGCCCATAGTGCATAGATGGACTTGGTATGATTATGACCAGGGATTATTCGGTATAATCATGACCGTAATGGAAAACACGAATATCCTTGGCCCGTAGTGCATGGATAATTCATGGTCGTGATACTATTAAGTTGAGTCTCAAAGATTATTGGTTTTGATTGTATATCTTTGGCTGCGGTGCAAAAGATGAGCTAGCGATTATTAGTTATACAGTTGTATATTTTTGGCCGTAGTGCAAAGATGAATTTGTTAGTGTGATTATGAGTAGGAATTGTGATTTGGTATAACCATGATTTTTGATGTTTCAGGTGAAGATAGGTGATGAAAATTATCTTCGTCCTAGGTGCGAAAAGGAATTCAGAATCACAATTATAATTATGAGTTATTCATATGATTGTGGACAAGAATTGTTGATTGATGTTACAGGGATAAAACTTTATTGGTGGACTTTTAACATTGAGAAGATAATTGACCTGATGGTCTATTTGACTCTTTTAATGGATTGCTCGTTCCGCTGCAACTCTGGTTAAAAAGTTTTATCATCTACCATATGTTCTAAATCTTTGATTTATTATTGACAAAAGCTATTGATAATTTAATTATCTTTAGTTATGATATTCTTTAATAGGCTAGTTGTGCTCACCCTTTTTCTTCACAATTCCTTTCAGGTAATAAGAGTGTAGCTGGGTCGAGCGGGGATAACAGGGGAATAGAATGGTGGTCTATAGCTGTTGAGGTTCTCCCTTAATAGTATTGAAATAATTTTATTAAGAACTTTAGATAAGTGTGTCGTATTGTATACGTCATTTGATATTTAATTTTGGTGAACCGAATCGGGTGAGGCGAACCTAACTTTGGAAGGGTGTTTTCTCACTATCATACAAGATGTCTAATGACATACAACCTCGTGCTATCATAAGACAGGGTTATGCACATCCACTTGTTGAGTATATCTACGAGCACTACCTATATGATCTTGGAGTTTATTTGAAATAAAATTTTCACTTGGAGACAGTGGAGATAGTTATATGTTAAGACAAGACTCACCATTGGAAGGAACATGATAGTATTCTTCTCGTTTTTCTTTGGGATTTATTGGGTCAACCAAAGATAATTCTCTAGACATATGATATCTATCATAACTTAGATTCATGGCCTCCTATGTACGAAGGTTTCCTTGAGCACTTTCCAAAGATTTTAATTTCTAAAATAGTTTTTTACTATACCTTTATGTAAGGTGCAATTGTGACATGAGTCAGAGTAGGTATATGTATTTGTATTTAAACTCACAGTATACATGTCATTGTATTTTGCACGACAGTTGTATAAATGAAGTTGTAAATAATTTTTATAGTGTATTTTTCTGGCGACTCAAGATGGGTGATGTATACTGTTTTGGGGCGCCACATTTGGTATCGAGCTTAGGGATATAATTAGCTTGAGATATGAGTCTAGAACTAGGAGGGAGGACGAGTAATATACTTCGCTAGTGTGTGACTTACCTAAGCTGAAATTGTTTACTTGATAAGTTGACAAATTATGATATGTCAATTAACCTTTATTTTGAAGTATATTCTAGAATGATATCTGAAACACAGGAGATGATCAATGGGAAAATCATGATACAGAAGAAATAACTGGGAAGGTACAATCCGAAAAGAAAGTAAGGTATTCTCATCTCTTTGAATACCAGGTACGTACGTAAATTTCGAGGGCGAAATTTCATAAGGAGGGGAGATTGTGAGACTCCGAATTTTATGAAATAAAAGTATTCAATTTTGCTATTTTGGTGAATAGTTAAATTGATAAATGTTTAAAGTTAAGGGTGACATTTGAAAATTTTTCAAAGTAAGTGATGATGAAGTTTTATTTTATTAGCTCAATTATTGCTACAGTAATTGCTGCATCATATCTCTCATATTATTGATTCGATTATTGTCACAGTATCATCTGCATTATATGATATATATTATTAAATCAATAATTGAGACGACAAAGTTATTCATATTATTAAATTACAATATTTACAATGTTTAGAAGTTCTGCCAAGGAGAGGTTTGGTCACCTAATCAAGGCTTGATAGGAGAAATCCTTATTGAAAAGCCCCCTCTTTCTTGGGAACGACCTGGTTGTTCAATATTGTGAGTTATAATATTAATGATGAATAAGTTCGTGTTGATCAAAGATTAATTTAATAGTTCTATTGTGTTGGGATTATTCGTGTTAGTGGAAATCGACATCTATTTCAATGATAATTGATGTCTGGGGGTTATATTGATAAATCGGGTAGTTTATCGGATAAATGAGCAATTAATTGCTACTAATTCACATGCTTATATAACTATTTGTTCACATGTGTGTACTATTGAGTCACATTCACTTACTATTAGGGGAGTTGGTGCAAGATTGATAATACTTGCATGACTAAGTTAAAAATGTAGGTATAGATGGAGGTACTATACTGTAATTCGCATTTTCACATGTCTAGAACTATTGAGTCACATGATTGAACTATTGATTCACATTATTTACTATTAGGGGAGGTGGTGCAAGTTTGATAATACTTGCAAGAGTAAATTAAAAATGAAAGAAAAGTTGGAGGTATCAGATTGTAATTTTTGAGCCCCAAAACGCGATTATCGAAACTATATTTTCTATAAATAGAAGCTCATTCTTCCTTCATTTCTCACCAATTCACTAAAGCTTTAGAGCCATTATTATAGAGAGAAATTATAGAGAGAAGAGGAAGAGAAGTCGCTACTTCACTATTCCGAAGATCCGGTCTTCTTTTGAGGTAAGGGATATTATTTGTTGTACTCGTAAGGGGTATTATTTCTTTCATATTCATGAAGAGAACTTCTGATATTCCATTCTTTATTATTATGTTGGAATAACCTGTTTATGTGAAGTACCGCATAGATGGTGAAATTCTTCTATTATTTCGTTCTTTATTATTCTGTCGGAATATCCTGTCGGTGCGTATTACGGTTGACCTGGTTCCATTAAATATTATTCTGTTGGAATAACCTATCTGTACAGTCTATCGCATGCATGGTGATTTCTGTTGTTATTCCATTCTTTATTATTCTGTTGGAATATCCTGTCGGTGTGAATTTCGCTTGAATTCGGTTCCGTTCTTTATTTTTCTATTGGAATATTCTCGGCGGTGCAAGTGGATTACACTTTGACGACCGGTTCCGATTCTTTATTATTACATTTAGAATAACACCGTCATCTTGATCTATCGCATGCATGGTGAATTCTTACATTATTCCATTCTTTATTATTCTATTGGAATAACCTCGTCATGTGGATTACTACATGCATGGTGAATGATCCTTTGTATTCATTCCTTATTAAATTGTGGAAATGATCTGTTTACGTGGATTATGATGAAAGTCATAATAAAAGCATTAAATTGATGAAAAATCATAGGTATATGAAGTATTAGTAAGTGTTATGATGAGTTATGTAGGTTATTATGAGAAAACATGAAAGTTTCTTAGAAATCACAAAGGGTTGAAAAATCAGATTTTGGTAAAAATAGAACATGAAATTCAATTGACCATATCTCCTATTATATTTTGAATTTTTGAGTGTGGTCAAGTTCTACAGTTAGATCTATGAGTTTCCTAACTTATCCAAGTGAAATCACTTAAAAAGGATTTATAGATTTTCATGTGGAATGATTTTACTAAAGGATGAAAAATCTGGAAATGCTTAAAAAGCTACTGTCCATATTTTTAAAAGGGCATTTTCGGCCACTTAATTTGTGGGAAAAATTCCGGCCTTTTGGGACATGAAAATATATGGTATAAAGTACCTCCTGTCCAAAAATGAGCTCATTCCGACTTAAAATGAGCAAGTTATGACCATTTCAATATTTAGGTTTTTCCGACAAAAAATGCTATAATCGGAGTTCTATAACTCCGATGACCTTGAAATTTAAAGTGGAAGATCACGTTAACATGTGTAAGATCCTGCCAAGATTTGGGAATTTCTGGAGTTAAACTTGAGGTAGCTAATTTCTTAAGGAAATAATTAGAAATTGATTTATAAAAAATAGTAAATGAATTTTAAAAATTCCGAGAAAAATATATGTTTAATATGGGACTATATTCTGCTAAATCCCAGAAAAGAAATATTTTTGGGAGTGATTTGGTATTTTTCATGAAAATGCACTAGTTATGAGTATATGAGTTTATTAAGTGATTGATAATATTTGGATAAATTTAAAGTCTTTAATATTTATCCTTGTTTTGGTTTGATTAATACTTATATCATTTTCATCATCCTCATGTATATATTGTGTTGAAAGTAATCTGTAGCCTGTAGTGCATAGATGGACTTGGTATGATTATGACCAGGGATTATTCGGTATAATCATGACCGTAATGTTACAAATGATGTGAAAAAATTCCTCATTGGCCGTAGTGCATTGATGGACAGTTTTTGATATGATTATGATCATGGATTATTCGGTATAATCATGACCGTAATGTTATAAATGATGTGGTAAAAGTGATCTTTGGCCCGTAGTGCATAGATGGACTTGGTATGATTATGACCAGTGATTATTCGGTATAATCATGACCGTAATGGAAAACACGAATATCCTTGGCCCGTAGTGCATGGATAATTCATGGTTGTGATACTATTAAGCTGAGTCTCAGCATTATTGGTTTTACAGTTGTATATCTTTGGCCTGCAGTGCAAAGATGAACTGCTGATTATTGGTTATACAGTTGTATATCTTTGGCCGTAGTGCAAAGATGAATTTGTTAGTATGATTATGAGTAGGAATTGTGATTTGGTATAACCACGATTATTGATGTTTCAGCTGAAGATAGGTGATGAAAATTATCTTCGTCCTGGGTGCGAAAAGGAATTCAGAATCACAATTATGATTATGAGTTATTCATATAATTGTGGACAAGAATTGTTGATTGATGTTACAGGGATAAAACTTTATTGGTGGACTTTTAACATGGAGAAGATAATAGACCTGATGGTTTATTTGACTCTTTTAATGGATTGCTCGTTCCGCTGTAACTCTGGTTGAAAAGTTTTATCATCTACCATATGTTCTAAATCTTTGATTTATTATTGACAAAATCTATTGATAATTTAATTATCTTTAGTTATGATATTCTTTACTGGGCTAGTTGTGCTCACCCTTTTGCTTCACAATTCCTTTCAGGTAATAAGAGTGTAGCTAGGTCGAACTGGGATAACAGGGGAATAGAACGGTGGTCTATAGCTGTTGAGGTTCTCCCTTAGTAGTATGGAAATAATTTTATTAAGAACTTTAGATAAGTGTGTCGTATTGTATACGTCATTTGATATTTAATTTTGGTGAACCGAATAGGGTGAGGCGAACCCAACTTTGGAAGGGTGTTTTCTCACTATCATACAAGATGTCTAATGACATACAACCACGTACTATCATAAGACAGGGTTGTGCACATCCACTTGCTGAGTATATCTACGAGCACTACCTATATGATCTTGGAGTTTATTTGAAATAAAATTTTCACTTGGAGACAGTGGAGATAGTTATATGTCAAGACAAGACTCACCATTGGAAGGAACATGATAGTAATCTTCTCATTTTTCTTTGGGGTTTATTGGGTCAACCAAGGATAATTCTCTAGACATATGATATCTATCATAACTTAGATTTATGGTCTCCTATGTACGAAGGTTTCCTTGAGCACTTTCCAAAGATTTTAATTTCTAAAACAATTTTTTACTGTACCTTTATGTAAGGTGCAATTGTGACATGAGTCAGAGTAGGTATATGTATTTGTATTTAAACTCACAGTATAAATGTCGTTGTATTTTGCACGACAGTTGAATAAATGAAGTTGTAAATGATTTTTATAGTGTATTTTTCTGGCGACTCAAGATGGGTGATGTATACCATTTTGGGGCGTCACATTTAATTATCGAGCTTAGGGATATGGTCACTGGCGGAGATATGAGTCTAGAACTAGGAGGGGAGGGATGAGTAATATACTTCGTTAGTGTGTGACTTACCTAAGCTGAAATTGTTTACTTGATAAGTTGACAAATTATTATATGTCAATTAACCTTTGTTTTGAAGTATATTCTAGAATGATATCTGAAACACAGGAGATGATCAATGGGAAAATCATGATACAGAAGAAATAACTGGGAAGGTACAATCCGAAAAGAAAGCAAGGTATTCTCATCTCTTTGAATACCAGGTACGTACATAAATTTCGAGGGCGAAATTTTATAAGGAGGGGAGATTGTGAGACCCCGAATTTTATGAAATAAAAGTATTCAATTTTGCTATTTTGGTGAACAGTTAAATTGATAAATGTTTAAAGTTAAGGGTGACATTTGAAAATTTTTCAAAATAAGTGATGATGAAGTTTTTTTTTATTAGCTCAATTATTGCTACAGTAATTGATGCATCATATCTCTCATATTATTGATTCGATTATTATCACAGTATCATCTGCATTATATGATATATTATTAAATCAATAATTGAGACGACAAAGTTATTCATATTATTAAATTACAATATTTACAATGTCTAGAAGTTCTGCCAAGGAGAGGTTTGGTCACCTAATTGTGCGCCAATTGGGAGAAATCCTTATTGGAAAGCCCTCTTTCACAGGAGCGACACGGTTGTTAAATATTGTGAGTTATAATATTAATGATGAATAAGTTCGTGTTGATTAAAGATGAATTTAATAGTTCCATTGTGTTGGGATTATTAGTGTTAGTGGAAATCGACATCTATTTCAATGATAATTGATGTTTGGGGGTTATATTGATAAATCGGGTAATTTATCGGATAAATGAGCAATTAATTGCTACTAATTCACATGCTTATATAACTATTTGTTCACATGTGTGTACTATTGAGTCACATTCACTTACTATTAGGGGAGTTGGTGCAAGATTGATAATACTTGCATGACTAAGGTAAAAATGGAGGTATAGATGGAGGTACTATACTGTAATTCGCATTTTCACATGTCTAGAACTATTGAGTCACATGATTGAACTATTGATTCACATTATTTACTATTAGGGGAGGTGGTGCAAGTTTGATAATACTTGCAGGACTAAATTAAAAATGAATGAAAAGTTGGAGGTATTGTACTGTAATTTTTTGAGCCCCAAAATGTGTAATTATCGAAACTATATTTTTCTATAAATAGAAGCTCATTCTTCCTTCATTTCTCACTAATTCACTAAAGCTTTAGAGCCATTATTATAGAGAGAAATTATAGAGAGAAAGAGGAAGAGAAGTCTGCTACCTCACTATTTTTAGGTAAGGGATATTATTTGTTGTACTCGTAAGGGGTATTATTTCTTTCATATTCATGAAGAGAACTTCTGATATTCCATTCTTTATTATTATGTTGGAATAACCTGTTTATGTGAAGTACTGCATACATGGTGAAATTCTTCTATTATTCCGTTCTTTATTATTCTGTCGAAATATCATGTTGGTGCGTATTACGCCTAACCTACTTCCATTAATTATTATTCTGTTGGAATAACCTGTCTGTGCGGTCTATCATATGCATGGTGATTTCGGTTCTTATTCCATTCATTATTATTCTGTTGGAATATCCTGTCGGTGCGAATTTCGCTTGACCTGGTTCCGTTCTTTATTATTCTGTTGGAATATCCTGTCAAAGCGGATTACGCCTGACTTGGTTCCGTTATTTATTATTCTGTTGAGAATAACCTGTCAATACGGATTATGCCTGACCTGGTTCTGTTCTTTATTATTTCGTTCTTTAACTCTGGAGAAATTAGACTTTGATTTATCTGTTCAAACTTTGTTAGAAGAAACCTTCATTACATCCATTGTTTATAAGTCTTGTTTGATTCAAATCGGTAACCGCACGTTACCTGTCGATCTTATCTCTTTGAAAATACTTGCATTTGATGTGATTTTAGGGATTGATTGGTTAACTACTCATCATGCTAAAATTGATTATTTTCGTAAGGTGGTTAGCTTTCATATTTCTAACCAACCTATTATGCGAATTTAAGCAACCAAAACACTAAAGTCAATCACTGTCATATCAAGCCATAAAGCTATTCTTTTATTGAAAAACGGATGTCAAGCTTTCTTAGCCCATGTCACTGATTTAAATAAAAATAAGTCAGATTTGAATGATATTTCTATTGTTAACAAATTTCCTGACGTATTCCCTGAAGAACTTCCTGGCCTACCCCCAGAGCGTGAAATTGAATTTTGTATCGAACTTGAATCTGGTAAAAAACCCATTTCCAAAGCCCCATATCAAATGGCTCCTATTGAACTTCAGGAGTTAAAAACTCAACTACAGGAATTGTTAGACATCGATTTTATTCGTCCTAGTACATCTCCTTGGGGTGCTCTTGTTCTATTTGTGAAGAAGAAAGATGGAAGTATGCGACTTTGTATTGATTATCGGGAGTTGAATCATGTCACCATAAAAAATAGGTACCCGTTACCTCGTATTGATGATCTGTTTGACCAATTGCAAGGCATTAATTCTTTTCAAAGATCAATCTTCTTTTCAAATATCATCAATTAAAGATTAAAACTGATGACATTCCAAAGACTGCTTTCAGAACTCGGTACGGGCATTACGAATTCCTAGTCATGTCTTTTAGATTGACTATGCTCCTGCTGCCGTCATGGATATGATGAACCGAGTAATCAAGGAATATTTGGATCACTTTGTGGTCGTCTTTATTGATGACATCCTCATTTACTCCAAAAGCCATGAAGATCATGAGCAACACTTGAGGCTGAAACTCCAAAAGCTTCGTGAAAATAAGCTATATGCCAAGTTGAAGAAATGCGAGTTCTGACTTGAGGAAGTAGCATTCCTTGGGCACGTGATATAAAATCATGGAATATATGTTAACCCGGCAAAGATTAAAGCAATTCAAAGCTGGGAGCAACCTAAGTCAGTGACCGAAGTACGTAGCTTTCTCAACTTAGCTAGTTATTATCGGAGATTCATAGAAAGGTTTTCTCGAATCGCTACTCCATTAACTCAGCTAACTCAGAAAGATACAAAATTTGGTTGGAGCGAAGAATGTGAGAAGAGTTTTCAAGAACTCAAGAGGAGACTCATTTTAGCACCTGTTTTGACAATATCATCTGGTTCGGATGGATTTATCATATACAGTCATGCTTCAGGCAAAGGTTTAGGATGTGTTCTTATGCAACATGGGAAAGTCATAGCCTATGCCTCACGACAATTCAAATAATATGAGAGGAATTATCCTACTCATGATCTAGAGTTGGCAGCTATCGTTTTTGCGCTTAAGATTTGGAGGCATTACCTATATGGAGAGAAGGTGGAGATCTATATGGATCATAAAAGCCTCAAATATTTCTTCACTCAAAAGGAACTCAACATGCGGCAACGACGATGGCTTGAGCTATTGAAAGATTACGATCATACCATTCAATACCATCTTGGAAAAGCGAACGTAGTATCTGACGCTTTGAGTATAAGATCATATGCGGGTACGAGTGCGATATTGTCAACGTAAATGCCAATTTTGTATGACTTATAAAGGATGGAGATAGAGTTAAAGCCTCCAGGGACCCATGTGATGATGGAGAGTATACGAGTAGAATTGACTTTAATCGATAAAGTTAAAGTTGCTCAAGCTACAGACCTAGAGCTGATGCGTATGAGGAAGAAAGTGCAAAAAGGTGCTATTCCAGAAGCAAGAATCGATGAAGAAAGAATACTTCGAGTCAATTCTAGACTTTGTGTTCCTAACGATTCTGACTTGAAGTATAAAATCATGATGGAGGCGCACAATACACCGTTTGCAATCCATCCTGGGAGTACCAAAATGTATCATGATCTTCGACATACATTTTGGTGGAGCAATATGAAGAGAGAGATAGCAGGGTTTATCTCAAGGTGTTTAACTTGTCAATGAGTCAAGGCAGAGCATCAAGTGCCAAAAGGTCCATTACAACCACTTGAAATTCTAGAATTGAAGTGGGAGCACATTACCATGGATTTCGTTACTGGTCTTCCTAAGGTTTCTCAAGGCATAGATGCGATTTGGGTCATTATTGATAGATTGACCAAGTCTTCTCATTTCTTACCGATACGAGAAACTTATACACTTGAACGTCTTGGTCGTATGTATATAAATGTGATTATAAGATTGTATGGTATGCCAGTATCCATAGTTTCTGATCGAGACCCAAGATTCACTTCAAGATTTTCGGGTTAGTTTGCAAAAAGATATTAGCACGGATTTATAATTTAGTTCGGCATATCATCCTCAAACGGACGGGCAGTCGGAGAGGACTATTCAAACTCTTGAAGATTTATTAAGACTCTGTGTCCTTGACTTCAAAAGAAGTTGGGACAAGTTCTTACCATTAGTGGAGTTTTCCTACAACAACAGTTATCAAGCAAGTATTGGCATGGCTCCATTTAAGGCATTGTATGGAAGAAAGTGTCGTTCTCCAATATGCTGGGATGAGGTGGGTGAAGCAACGTTGTTGGGACCGAAGATGGTACATATGACTACAAAAAATATTCAAACGATTCGACAACATATAAAAACCTCACAGGATCGACAAAAGAGTTATGCTGATCTTCATCGAAAGAACGTGGAATTCAATATTGGAGATCATGTGTTGTTACGTATTACTCCATGGAAAGGAGTTATGAGATTTGGAAAGAGAGGAAAGCTCAATCCTCGATTCATTGGCCCATTTATAATCCTCGATCGAATAGGAACTGTGGCCTATAGACTCGCCTTACCGCCAAGTATGTCTCGTGTTCATAACATTTTTCACATATCTATGTTATGTAAATATGTGAAAGACCCGAACCACATTATTGAATTAGAACTAGACAAGATAGCGGAAGATTTAACGTATAAAGAGGTACCTGTTAAAATCTTGGATAAAGATCATATTCTACGCTCCAAAGTTATACCTCAAGTCAAAGTTTTGTGGAGAAACCACGATGTTGAGGAAATGACCTGGGAGTTAGAATCTGAAATGAAATCAAGGTATCCTCACCTCTTCGACATACCAGGTACGCACCCTAATTTCGAGGATGAAATTTCATAAGAAGGAGAGGTTGTAAGACCCCAACTTTTATGAATAAAGATTAATTTCTCTCAAAATATATTTTTGAATATTATGATGTGGATATGATATAATGTTATAGTTGTGGGTAATATTTACAAATTTTGCAAAGTAAGAAAGTGGTTTTATAATATTCGATTGGTCGGAGAATATTTGTTTTAATATAGAATATTCGTACAACGGCACAATCATTGGTGGACCCACAACGGAAGTATTATCGTAGTTAGAAAATGACATAATTATCTTTTTATAAAAATAACGGCAAAAGTTTTACCGTTAAACTGTTGAACTACCCGGTAGTAAAAGTACAGTAATACACGTGGTTGCATAGTAGCAGACACAAAGATTGATTATTGATGCTTACGTGAGAAGTCACTCAGGTTTATACTCAATTATTACTAAGATGAATTCTTGCATCATATCTCTCATATTATTGATTCAATTTTTGTCACGATAAGATCATCTCGTATAATATTTTATATTATTAAATCAATAATTGAGACGACAAAGTTATTCATATTATTATTTGCAATATTGAAAATGTCTAGAAGTTACATCAAAGAGAGGTTTGGTCACCTAATCGGCGCGCCAATAGGAGAAATCCTTATCGGAAGCCCCCTCTTTCACGGAGCGACACAATTTGGTTGTTAAATATTGTGAGTTATAATATTAATGATGAATAAGTTCGTGTTGATTAAAGATGAAATTGATAGTTCCATTCTGTTGGGATTATTAATGTTAGTGGAAATCGACATTTATTTCGATAATAATTTATGTCTGGAAGTTATATTGATCAATCGGGTAATTAATCGGATAAATGAGAAATTAATTGCTATTAATTCACATGCTTATAACTATGTGCTCACATGTGTGTACTATTGATTCACATGTATGTACTATTAGCGGAGGTGGTGCAAGATTGATAATATTTGCATGACTAAATTAAAAATGGAGGTATAGATGAAGGTACTATACTATAATTATTTTTTTTCACATGTATAGAACTATTGAATCACATGAATGTACTATTAATTCACATGTGTGCAGGACTAAATTAAAAATGAAGGAAAAGATAAAGGTATTATACTGTAATATTTTGAGCCCCAAAACGTGCAATTATCGAAACTATATTTTTCTATAAATAGAAGCTCATTCTTCTTCCATTCTCACCAATTCACTAAGACTCACAAGAGCAATTATAGAGAGAGAAGCTATAGAGAGAGAATCTATATAGAGAAAGAAGAAGAGAAGTCTGCTACCTCACTATTCCAGTATCCAGTCTTCTTCTGAGGTAAGGGATATTATATTTTTCAGTATTCATAGAAATAATATTTTCTTCCATACTCTGTAGTATGTGAGTAATATTATTTCATTTTATATTCCTAATTCCACACTCATTCTGTTAAAGTATTTCTTCTATACTCCGTCAAATTAGTAGAATATCCTTGATATTTGCGCTTCATCCAGTATCTTTTCATGGAAATATTATTATGAGCTTTCTTGATAATTATTGATCTTTTCATACCGGAATACTATTCATGAGTTACTATTTACGGGTTACTATTCACCAAGTTACTATTCACTCAAATATTATTCACTCGGGTATTCGGGGCACTTTTCAAGCCGGAGTACTATTCACGAGTTACTATTTATGGGTTACTATTTACCCAGTTACTATTCACTCGAATATTATTCACTCGGGTATTTGGGGTACTTTTAATGTCGGGGTACTATTCACGAGGTACTATTCCCGAAGTACTATTTATAGGGTACTATTCACAGGGTACTATTCACCCAAAAAATATATTTCTTTTCTGTCCAAATTGTTTTTGATACATGAATATTATTCTTGAATTTTACTCCACAAAGCAGTATCATGTTGACAATTTAGATATTTTTAAACTCTGGATAAATTTAAAGTCTTTAATATTTATCCTTGATTTCGTTTGATTAATGCTTATCTCATTATCATCATCATCATGCTTATATTGTGATGAAAGTCATCTTTGGCTTACGTACATAGATGGACTGTTGATTGGTATGCTTATGACCATGGATCATTCGGTATAATCGTTACCCGTAATGTTACAAATGATATGGTAAAAGTCCTCATTGGCCTGTAGTGCATTAATGGACAGTTGTTGGTATGATTATGACCAGGGATTATTCGGTATAATCATGACCATTGATGATTACATGAATATCTTTGGCCCGTAGTGCAGGGATGATTCGATGATGTGGTTTATTTAGTAAGCTGAGTCTCAGCGATAAAATTAATGAAAAACTTTTTAAATCATAGAAGATAGTAGATATCATGCTCTACTTGACTCTTCTAATGGATTGCTTGTTCCGCTGTAGTTAAACTTGATGTTTATTGTATTTTATCAGTTTAACACTGTTGAAGACTAATTGTAAGACCCCAACTTTTTTTGAATAAAGAATAATTTTTTCTCGAAATATATTTTTGAATATTATGGTGTGGATATGATATAATGTTATAGTTGTGGGTAATATTTGGAAAATTTTGCAAAGTAAGCAAGTTGATATAAAATATTCGTTGTGTCAGTGAATATTCGATTGGTCGGGAAATATTCGTTTTAGCAGGGAATATTCGTACGATGGGACAATCATTGGTGGACCCCACAACGGAAGTATTGTCGTAGTTAGAAAATGACATAAATATCTTTTTATAAAAATAACAACGGAAGTTTTCCCGTTAAACTGTTGAACTACCCGGTGATAAAAGTACGGTAATATGTGTGGTTGCATAGTAGCACACGGTATTGATTATTGATGCTTACGTGAGAAGTCACTCAGTTATACTCAATTATTGCTACAGTAATTGTTGCATAGTATCTCACGTTATTTGATTCAATTATTGTCACATTATCATCTGCATAATATTTTATATTATTAAATTAATAATTGAGACAACAAAGTTATTCGTATTATTATTTACAATATTGACAATGTCTAGAAAGTTCTGTCGATGAGAGGTTTAGTCACCCAATTGCTCGCCAATAGGGAAAAATTCTTATTGGAAAGCCCCCTCTTTCATGGGAACGATCTGGTTGTTAAATATTGTGAGTTATAATATTAATGATGAATAATTGTTGAAGTATTAAGAATGTGTTTATTGAAGATAAGTGTATTACAAAAGTTAGAGGAGAATAATGCAAATTTGGAAAACTTTAGGGGTACTAAAGTGTAATAAGTTAAATTAATCTGGACCATTGGTGGTGGTTTTAATAGTAAATTAATCTGGACCATTGATGGTGGTTTTAATAGTAAATCAATCTGGATCATGGATGGTGGTTTTAAAAGTAAATCAATCTGGATCGTCGGTCGGTGGTGGTTTTAAAAGTAAATCAATCTGGACCGTCGGTTGTGGTTTTAATAGTAATCAATATGGACCGTTCGTTCTAATAGTGAATCAATCTGGACCGTTTGTGAATTAGTTACTATTTAGTCCATTCTCCTATAAATAGAAGCTTAATTCTTTTTTCATTCTCACCAATTCACTGCGATTCACAAGAGAAGCTATAGAGAGAGAAACTATAGAGAGAAAGAAAAAGAGTATTCTGCTACTTCACTATTGCAGTATCCAGTCTTCTACTAAGGTAAGGGATATTATTTGTTGTACTCGTAAGGGGTATTATTTCTTTCGTATTCATAAGGAATACTATTTTTTGTATTCATCCTTTAGTATGGCGGAATAACCTGTCTACGCGGATTACGTACCGTATAACAGGTGAAAATCCATTTGCAAGTTTTCGTATGTTAATTCTTTTCATATTCTTAAATCTAAACTTACTATGGTAAGTATTGCTTCTATAATCCTTGTAATTAGTGGAATATCTATAAGTTTTGCTCTTCATCCAGTATCATTTTATTGGAATATTGATATGAACTTTCTTATTAAATATCAATATTTTCACCCGAAGTACTATTCACGAGTTACTATTCACCCGGTTACTATTCACTATAGTATTATTCACTCGGGTATTCGAGGCACTTTCATGCCGGGGTACTATTCACAAGTTACTATTCACCCGATTACTATTCACTCAAATATTGTTCACTCGAGTATTTGGGATACTTTTCATGTCGGGGTACTATTCACGGGGTACTATTCCCAAAGTACTATTCACGGGGTACTATTCACCAAAAAATTTATTTCTTTTATGTCCAAATTATTTTTGATACATGAATATTATTCTTGAATTTTACTCCACAAAGCAGTATCATGTTGAAAATTTGGACATTGTTGAATTTTGGATAAATTAAATTATAAATCTTTAAAAATTTATCCTTTACTTTCTTTTAATTGAATTCTTATATCATTGTCATCATCCTCATGCTTATATTGTGATTATATCATTGTCATCATCCTCATGCTTATATTGTGATGAAAGTCATCTTTGGATGACGTGCATAGATGGACTGTTGATTGGTATGATTATGACCAGGGATAATTCGATATAGTCATGATCATTGATGATTACACGAATAATTCTTGGCCCGTAGTGCAAGAATAATTTGTGGACGTGATACTAATGAATATCCTTGGCCCGTAGTGCAGGGATGATTCGATGATGTGATACTAATTCGTATTGCCCGTATCGAGTTTTAAAAGCAGTCTTTGGAATGCAATCAGTTTTAGTCATTAACTGATGATATCCAGAACAAAAATCAATCTTTGAGAAGTATTTAGCACCTTGCAATTGGTCAAATAGGTCATCACTGTGAGGTAATGGGTACCTATTTTTGATGGTGACATGATTCAACTCCAAAGTCAATGCAAATTCGCATACTCTCATCTTTCATCTTTACGAATAAAATAGGAGCACCCCAAGGAGATGTACTAGGACAAATTAAACCGATGTCTAACAATTCCTGCAGTTGGATTTTTAACTCTTGAAGTTCAATAGGAGCAATTCGATTTGGGGTTTTGGAAATGGGTTTTGTAACTGGTTCAAGGTCAATACAAAATTTGATTTTACTCTCTAGGGGTAGGCCAGGAACTTTTTCAGGAAACACGTCAGGAAATTTATTAACAATGGTAATATCATTCAAATTTGACGTATTTTTGTTTAAATTCGTGACATTGGCTAAGAAAGCTTGACATCCATTTTTCAATAAACGAATGGCTTTATGGATTGATATGATAGTGATTGACTTTAGTGGTTTGGTTGCCTAAATTCGCATAATAGGTTGGATAGAAATATGAAAGCTAACAACCTTACGAAAATAATCAATCTTAGCATGATGAGTAGTTAACCAATCAATCCCTAAAATCACATCAAATACAAGTATTTTCAAAGAGATGAGATCAACAGGTAATGTGAAAGTGTCGATTTGAATCAAAAAAGATTTATAAATAGGGATGTAATGAAGGTTTCTCCCAACGGAGTCTCAAAATCAAGCTAGGTGACCTTCCTTTCTGCAATTAAAACACACTTTGTGTTGCTGCGTATAGTTTAGACTGATGTGTCCCTCTTCTCCGCATCTATAACATACGCCTGATGGTCGTTCTCCTTCCTTAAAAACGGGTGCTGGTCCTGTTGTCTTTCCATTATTATTGAACCTTCTCTTTTTAAAATTTCCATTTGACTCATTTCTTTTATTATCTTGGCCAGGATTACCACCAAAGTGGTTACCATTTCAGGCATGATAATTTTCTCTACGTTTGTTATCACCGCTTTGATGACTGTTACCACTGGTATGACTATTATCGTTTTACCGGGTGCTATCTTTTGTTTGGGCTAACTCATTATCACGCTCTAATAACTGAGCCCTATTTACAACATCTGAATATAAACAAAGTTTGTGAGAAATGAGATATTGACGAATTTTGGGCTTCAAACCTCGTAGAAACATTCGCATCATACACTCCTCAATATCTTCCAAATGGGATGCAAACCGGGATAACTCGGAAAACTTAGCCTCGTATTGCAATACGGTCATATTTTTTGTTCCAGCTTGATGAATTCCACCTCCTTCATGTGACGAATACTCTCTGGAAAATACTTATCATTGAATAATTCTTGGAACTTCTCCCAAGACATCTTTAGTGTAGAAAGATGAGTACGTTTTATAGATTCCCACTAGTAATCTGCCTCTCCTCACAACATAAAGGCGGCGAAAGGAACCTTTTGCTCCTCTGAGCATCCAAGACATCAAATATCTTGGTGATATGTTTAATCCACATCTCTGCCTTAAGTGGCTCTGGCTTTCCCAAAAACTCTGATTGTCCCATCTCCTTGAATTGCTTAGTAGTGATCAGCCGTGAGTTTCCATTGAATCCACCTGCATTTTGAACATGAATCTTTCTCGTTTTGTGTTGCATGAATTGTAGAAAGCTCCTAAACATCCCATCGTTCATCATTTGGTCGGTGTTGTTGTTTATATAAGGATTATTGCGTTCCTGATGCACATTATCCTGGTTATTGATTGGCGGTGTCTCAACGGTCTCATATGCTCCATTGCTTATCTCAAAATTTTCAGATGCCATTCTCAAACACCGCCACAAAACAAGGGTTAATTGACATGCCACATATTATCTCTATATTCTGACCGACCAATTAAATAACAAATAAGCTTAGGTAGGACACACTAGCGAAGGATTTACTCATCTCTCCCCTTCTAGTTCTAGCCTCAGATCTCTGCCAGAGATCATATCCCTAATCTTTGATACCAACAGTGACGCCCCCAAAATAGGTCTATACAACCCATTCTGAGTCACCAAATACATGGTACAAAATTTAAATACAACCACTACTAGAAAATTGGCCTATAGTGAAGGTCGAAGACCGTCGCTATAGGCCAAAAGACAGTCGCTAAAGGTTTTAGCGACGGTCGCAGATCATAGCCATAGAAGCCATCGGTAAAGCTTTTAGCGACGGTCTTTTGGCCTATAGTAACGGTCGATGACCGTCACTATAGGTCATGATAAAATTGTGTATTTTTTCTTTGCCAACGGTCGCTGAAAATTATTACTACGGTCATGACACCAGTACAAAGTACCAAATAGACAACACTTAAACCATAACATTTTTTATAAAAACATTATGGAATTTTTTTTTACAACGTTTTTAAAAAAATGTTGTAGATATATATGCAAGAACGTTATCTATTTAAAAGGGCATTTTTTTGTTTTAACTAGATAACGTTTTTTTAAAAAACGTTGTCTATCAAGAAAAACACGGAGAAAAAAAAATGTGAAACTGAAAATTTTGAAGTTAAAATAAGACATAGTTTTTAGATCTACTGTGCTTTCGGCTACCACCCACTTCTCTCTCCTTCTTGCCAACTTCTCCTCACCACTTCGTCGTCACTCACTCCGCAATCGTCTCCATTTTCTCGTCCAAAAGCCTAACACCCAAAGCCACCATCTCCGTCTTCAAAGATACAACCACATCTGCCTCTTTCCGCTCGGACGGGCCGCCGGAGGTCTGGTTCAAGTCTTCGACGCCAATTCGTTACCCCTCAGGAAACTCCGTGGTCACTCCCATACGGGAAGGTTAATAGAGCGAGAGAAAGGGTTACCAGCAAAATTGAAGCCCTGAAGAAGATGAGACTCCACGAGGACGATGAAGGAGTCCCTCCCACCACTCTCTGTGAAGTCTCCTTGTTGCGTATGCTTTCAAAGGATCCCCACATTGTCAGGTTTATACTACTAATTTCTCTGGTTCTAGGATTTCGCAGTTATTTGTTAAGTTTCCTAAATTATGCACAATAATTTTGTTGAACTCCTCTTTTATTTTTATATGTTTAGGGTTTTAATTGGTCTCAATTTCATAGCAGCGTTCCTTACTTGGATTCATGTCTATGAAGTACCGAATTGAGAAATACTTTATCATATAAAAGTGTGTTCATAGGATGAAAGGAGGAAAATACAGTTTTAATTACTGTTATGATGACAAGCCCTTCCCCCTGCATCATAGAGTTCCTATGAATGTTCCCAAAGTCTGCTTATACAACTGGGACATAATATTTTTCCAGTCTATTTTTTTAAAGATTGTCATTTAATCCTTTAAAGTAGTACCTAAGTCATTGAGAAAAAGGTGGAATATTTTTTTGGATTCAAGGTTAACATGTTTTTTGGTCAGATAACTGCCCCACTGTTCCAACTTCCACCCACGATGAATCCTTTTTGTAACCTTTGTTATATTGTAATTGGTTTCTGTTTGCTCTTTTGTTATATGTACAATGACATATTACTTTCTGTATTCTCTACTTTTGCCCTTATCTTCACTCATATTAAAGCTATTTGAACTAAATAACAACTTTATTCTCCCTTCTACCTTTAAATTGTGTACTGCTTGCAGAGTGTGACACCGCATTAGCACCATATAAAAAGGAGATCAGAAAGAATTCAATGACTTGGCTCTGCAATCATGAAAATTATGTGAATTTGTTAATGTCACCAGATAGAATTCAATGAATTGCCATGGTACATCAATAACATAATCAGTTCTGCTAGTAGTGTTAGCACACAATTTCAGTATACTAATGTGTATATACATTATACTTACACATACACAATTGCTTACTCATTGGTTTACTTTGTTGTTGTCTTAAACTTACTGCTGCTTTATAAGCAGGAGATGATGCTGATGATTGGAAACATCAACTGTTTGATTTTTTTATTGATGGAGAGTTGGTTCGCATGTCGCTTGAAGAGTTTCTTCTTGCCAAGGGAATTTTTGTTGTACGTTTGTTTCCTAGCCATGGGTTTTTCTTTGACATTATTTTATAGTTTAGTTATAGCTTGTAACGTATAATTCGAGTGGAGAAAATAAATAAAAATGCTTCAGGAACATCTTGAGCATAAAATCCTTGATAATTTGATCCAACTGATCACTTGTAATATGTTTTGAAAGTTTAGAACTTTATTGAATTGTTTGATTTTCTTTTGGCCCCTCCATTGGATTCAGCAAATTCATACAAGGTTTGGTTCTATAGTCTAAATATTAGTTACATCCAGAAATAGGAGTGATCTTATAAAGCAATACTATATATTGATGTGGTATGTAGTTTTTGGTAATATATTCACCTTGATTCTCAACTACTGCATGCGCTACATTGCAGGAGAAGATATTAGAAATTAAATACATTAAAGCTGTAGACCCACGAAATTAAGAAGAGCCTTCTTTACATGATGATTGGGTCAGTGTTGTTGATGGCACAAATCATGGGTAAGCACTTGAAATTTATAACAATTTCATGGGTACTTCACATTTTAACTGTAACTGAATGTCTAAATGTGCTTTTTTTTAATTTGTTGGTTTCAATATGTATGCTAGTTATTTCAGATATGACATATTGGCACAAGTTTAGTGGTGCATAGTTTGAATATATACATGTATTATAATGTGCCTTAATTATTATAATTTTCTCATTTTGATATCATCCAGGCAAAAAATTCTGGAATCTATTTCATCTGCAGCCTATGCGTGATCAAAAGGTATAGGGAATTAAATCTAGGCTAAAAGTGATCAATTGTCAATTATACATGCTTAATTTTTACCAATTTGTCGGTGCTCACAGGGAGAAGTTCAATACTTTATTGGGGTTCAACTAGATGGAAGTCAACATGTTGAGCCACTTCACAATTGTATTCCTGAGACTACTGTGAAAGAGAGTTCAGAACTGGTATAACAATATCCTTTATTTATTTCTATTTTTTAGTAAGTAGTATAATCTTGTTATTAATTTGTTACAAGATTCATTTTTATAAATCCATGCATTTTCAGGTAAAAGAAACTGCAGAAAATGCTCAACTACCATTTAAGGTCAACTATCATTTAAGGTTTCTACCATTGGAGGTCACAAGCTTGCATATGCTCAAAGCTCAACTACCATTTAAGGTCTAGGAATAAAGAGGAGATACAACTCATTGTCACTACACAGTATTTTCCACTACCAGATCAATAATTCATATTATTTGAATAATATTATTAGATAACATTATTGGCAATGTCTAGAAAGTTCTGTCTAAGGAGAGGTTTAGTCACCTAACATGCTTGGCGTCGAAGAAGGAGAAATTTTATTGGAAAGCCCCTCTTTCCAGGAACTACACGGTTGTCAATATTGTGATTACGTAATATTATTTGTGAATAATTAATTATTTATTTATATGATAAGGAAAATATTCATTTTATGTGGATATAGATGGAGAAAAATTTTAATGTGACAATTGTTAAAAATTGATATTTTATCTTTTTCGATAAAATAATTTATTTAAATATATTATTATATTTTAATAATAAAATAATTGTGATATTTTTACAATGAATGTGGAATATATGAGTATATGAGGAGGAGTATTTTTGTTACTAAAAATATTAAAAACATGTTTTTCATGTTTGTGGACTCCATTTCTTGACTGAAATTTGATTATAGCCTGCAAAATCATCCGTATGTGGATTTCGGTCAATTTTTGCTTGGAATTTGGAAAAACTTAAACTTACAATGTTGTAGAGAATGGAATTTCTTATGGAAAAGACATGAGGTTCGAATTTTTCTGATAAAAGGGCTATTTGTTATGAATTATTGAAGCTCCGAAGTTCCGAAATAATTGATTTTTGGAAGTTTTAATTGTTTTAGTTAACAAAAACGTTTTTTTGTCATTTGGTGGGCTCCAATGGTGTTGTATGTTAGGTTTGTAATATTCATGTGCGCAATCAAATTGCATAAATTAGCGGAAGCGTGTAAAATCAGAGTTTAAAAAAAAATTTACAAACCATATACTCGGATCACCCTTTATGCACAATTATTAATTAAACGAAGAATAAGAAATTATGAAATCATACCCTTGTGGAAACGAGCTTCCTCAGTGCACGAAGTTCACCTCCTACTTCTCATGATCTCTCCTTGAATCCACGGGTTTGGTTCCTTCCTTTGATCGGCGTTAGCCACCCAAGCGTTTGGCCTCAGAGGTGATCCACCAAGGAAAAATAAAGAATTCAAGAAGATGGTGTATTTGGCTCAAACCCTAATTTTCTATCTCTATAGAAAAGGGTACTCTCCAACAAATTGGAATTATTACGTACTTTGTTAAAGTCAACAACCCATACCACCCATAATAAGACTCCTCTTATTTATAGATGTGGGCAACCCACCTTAACAATTAAGGAATTGGGATTTATTTAATTAATTAAATTCTTTTAATTAATTAAGCTCCCTAATCTAATTAGGGATAATTAATTAAACTCCTTTAACTAATTTTCCTTCCTAATCCAATTAGGAATAAATGAGAGTACTTATATTAAATTAATTCCTAAACTCTTTTAGAAATTAAAATAATAATAATTGTAATAATATTATAAGACTCCTCTTATTAATTTATATTTAATATTTCTAAAATATTAAATAATAAATATTAAGCTATTTAATTTATTCTATCACCATAGATTAAATTAAATATACATAACATATTATTACGATTATGCCATTAACTTCTTAAATAATTATTCTTCCTTTTATGGTGTGACCCTTTAGGTTCTCTATATTAAATAGGTTGTGAATAAACCAATTAGAACAATTCTAATCTTATTTAAATAAATAAATTAAACAATTAATTTATTTAAATAAATAATATTTATTCTACAATAGGATAAGCCTCCTAGCGATCAACGACTTTTCCGATAATATAGATTTCAACATTAATTATAAAAGAACCTTTGAGTAAATAGTTACCGCACAATTCAATCCTTCCACCATACAATGTTCCAATTAAATATAAGACATGGAATTCTTTGTCAAGTCTTATTTTATTTAATTATATGTATTTCGACTCTTAAATGCACAACTCAAATAATGCAAATTAGAAACTCCTTTCTAATTTCATTCGCGCCGCCGAGGACTCATTGGGTTGTCATTTATCGAATCACCTAGGACATTCTCTTCTTTTATTAGAAGTGGTAGATTCTTTATTGATCATACATTATCTCCACGTATACAACTTATTATACCCAAGCATACCCTTTGATATACCCTAAGGGTCTTAAGGAATAAGTCAAAGTATAACTCATCATACACAAGATACTATGATGATCTCAAGTCCAAGGATTACTTGTACTACTATCACTACTGAGAATTCCTATTGATGAGTGCAAATAAAACTCCATTAGGTATTCCTTAGCGAGCCAACGTTCAAATGAACTTATTCTCTAATAAGCACCTACATACTTGCTTTAGTGTCTCCACACAAATGATCGTGAGATCAATCATCCTCATCCAATGAAAGCAAGCAACGTATGTACCAATCTATCCGGATTCACTAATCCCCAATTTAGTAATCCAACGATTGGGAACTATTTTAGTTTTAAGCTTTCTAAGAATTTAGATCTCATTAGAATGATCATCATCATTATTCTAAAAGCATTGCTTAAAACTATGGGTTTATCACATATTATAAAAACAAAGATCATGTAGATAATTAAAAGCCTTTAATAAATTAATACTTTTCATTAATAAATGAATAAGATTGTTACAAAGTATATGCTTTATCATCAAACATGATTGGCTTGTGTGCATACTACTTTCAATCTCCCACTGCACTAAAGCCAATCGTCATGGTATCTCATACTCTTCTTCTCTAAGTGACGATTATCCCGCCGTTGGATAAGCTTTAGTTAATGGATATGTAATGTTGTTCTTGAGAGTCCACCATCTCTATAGTGATTTCTCATCTTTCAATGATTCTAATAATCAAATGAAAGTGCCACAATACATGTTTAGATCCAAGATGAGACTTAGAACTATTCCTAGTTACGTAATGAACTTTTAATCCAAACAATCAACTTGCAGACTTCATTTATAGCTATATACTTTGTCTTTATCACTAAACCAAACAACTCTTTTCTTTGTTTGGAACCTTTCCAATTCATCGCACCTTTGTTCAAGATAACGCTTTACCTTAAAGTGGATTTTTTACATCATCTTGGTTCCGTCTCGAAAAACTTGAGTCTCATAAGCCCTCTAGTTTTAATTTGGACCCACTATGAATATGATCACATCCTTAGTGCCGGTTAATCACTTTAAGATATTTTTCACTGACTCATAGTGAACTTCTACATAATATGACTGATCAACATCAGGTCTCGTACATTTCATTGCATACATGATTGTCACTCATGCGACCTCTCTTTTCAGGAGTCTGTGGGGACTATTAGGAGAGATACACTCCATAGCTCATCGACATGAGACATCTCTTGGAGTTTGCCATGCTAAACGACTTTAGCATCAAATGAATATACGTTCCTTGGGTTAAGTTGAGCATCCTTTTAAATCTATCTATATAGATTTATATCCCCAATTAAGATACTCTTCCAAATCATTCATGGAGGATTGTTTAGACAATTTTATCTTTACTGATTGTAGCATTGGTATGTCATTCCTTATCCGTAGTATATCAACATATAGTACTAGAAATGTCACGATGCTCCCACTGACCCTTTTGTACACACTAGGTTGATTCTTATTTATGATAAAATCAAACTCTTTTGATTGCCTCATCAAAACGAATGTTCCATATTTGAGAAACTTGCTTCAATCCATTTCTCTGAGGGTCTACAACACTTACCTCATCATATGTAACTGGATCATCATCTTCTATGATGTGTACCTCATCATCATCATCTATGATGAATCCATACCTCCTAGGTATCTTCGGTACTATTCCAGAATTACGATTCAGTTGTGGTATAATAGGTCTATCTACAGGTTCCTCTTATTTGACTTATAGTGTTTTGTGGTTCTTGAACTCTTCAAGATCTATTATCCTCCCACTAGCCCCTTTAATGATAAACACCTTTATCTTAGAAGGCAGCGTGTTTCGCAACAAACACCTTTTGCTAAGTAGGATTATAGAACATATACCCTAAACTTACTTTAGGATGTCCCACAAATCTGTACATGTCAAATACACACATTCAACTCTTTGAATGATCATCTCCTTTTCTTATACTAGTTTGTTCAATTTGTAAAATTATTTTCACGTAAATCAAGTATATAAAATCCATTAGTAATATTCCATTCTATACAAACATTATTATTATTATAAATAGAACAACAATTGTTCTTAATTATAATACCAAAAATTTTATTGTTCAACAATAAAATGGAAATAATATTTTAACAAGAACTGGAATACAATAACAACTTATTGACTTAATAGATTTGCCAGTAGGCATTGCTAAACTATAAGTTTCTATAGCTAATGCAAGAACCTTTGCTTCATTTTCCACACATGGGATTACTTATCTTTGTTTAACTTTCTACTTACATTTGGTCCCTTCATAAATCTATATTTATGATAACCAAAATCGGTATCCAATACCCAAGTAGAACATTGACTTAAAGAAAAATTATTTTAAATCATGAACAAATTTGTATTTGTAACCAAAACTTCACTAAGCTTCTTTGGTTAGCCTCGCAAGATGCTTCTTCTTGCAGTTTCTTTTCAAATGTCTGGCTTATTGTAGTGGAAGCAAACTCATTTGCTATCCGTGATCGATTTTGTTCTTATTATCCTTTGTTTACGCCTTTCTATTTACCTTCTTGAATCGTTCTTTTTTCGGAAGATCCTTTGGCCCCTACCAAGAAGACATGGTCTTTCTTGGTTGGAAAGTGACTCTCATCATTTTCAACATGTTAAGCAAATCAACTAAACCGATATCTAGCTTGTTTATATGAAAAATTCACAACAATTGTGAAAGGAGTCCCGGAGTGAGTGCAAGATCAAATCTTCGCTCAACTCTCCATCCATCCACGACAAAACCAGTTGTCCTAATTTGATCAATCAAATTGATTATGTTAAGAACTTTTATGCATATTTATAGTGCCATTGGCCATTCTAGATCGGAAGAGCTCCTTAGATATCTCGATATCTATCGCCCCACTTTCCTCACCATCAACTACTTGATGTGCGGGGAATATAGTAGGAGCATCCATAGTTTTATCTTTGACGCCAAGCTCGTTACTCATGGATGCGAGCATGATGCATCGAGCCAACGCGCTGTGCATCATCTTGCCATTTTCTAAAAGTAGCAATCTCTTCCTCGAGGCATTGTTTGCAAAACCATTGCGAGGATAGGCGATTAAGGACATAAGATAGCTTTTTCACTATGAGAACTATTCTCAAATTCCTTAACCAATCCGTTTAATTGGCCTCGTTAATTTAACATCTAATATGCTTCGCAATGATAGTAATTTTAGACATTGTAAAATTCTGTAAATGAATTTGTAATTAACAACATTTTAACATACATTCTATTATTAATTACCAAAATAAATTAGGTCTTGTTTTAAATTGGTATCTCCCACTATTTTCTTCAAACTATATTACCCTCACTTATATAGTTCGGCAAAATCTAATTAAAGATTTGCTAGTGAGAATAAGGATCCCATTTCAAATGTATATAGCCTTGTGGTGACACAACAAACTATATATAAATAAATAGGTAGACAACTTTTGTCAATTACATCGACTATGTAACTCCTTATATTTTGCCTCTTAGATTATTTTGATCAAGTGGTGGCACATCCGAATCAAAATTATCCAAGTTAAGTCCGACCTAGCACTCCATATATTCAAAAAAGAAAAATATCATCCTTGTGGTGACACAACAAAACAATATTGTTCAATTTTCTTTATAAGCATCAAATGTGATAAATTAACATCTTAAATACTTAATACTTGCCTTGTGGTGACACAACAAACTCATATTAAATATTTAATACTCTATTAATTTTATCATGCTAGAAGGCTTACGTTCGATATTCCAAATATCTTTGAACGCTTAGGACTTAATATAAAAAAATTGAGGGGTTTGTTATTAATTTGTCTCATCTTGTTTAGCGCAGCATTTACATTATATATATATAAAATACGCGTTATATTAATGAACACATGAAGCATGTTTGCATAATATATAATATATATAAAGTATAAGCAGCACATATAGAATACTATATTCTACCGGATTGATTATGGACTTTTATTCTAGTTTGGTTCACTAGAGCCACCAAGTGAACCAAAAGGTCAAACCCTAGGGGTGCAAGAAATAATATTTAAATATAACTATTACATTTAAACTTGGGGCTCCATTACAAACGGGTCTTCAAGCGCCTTGCCCTTGATCTCCAATTCTTCAAAATAATTCTAAAATTCCTATTACATAACTATTTTAAAATAAATAGAAACCTTGATCGTGATCGAGGGGAAGTACATAGAGAGAGATAGAATTTACATTAAAAAATTAGAGAAGATGAGGTACGCAGACCCCATTTAATAAAACCCATACATTCATGCATCCAACTAAAATAAAATCCAATCGCATTGGTCAATAGTCCATAATCAATCCCATTTATTATCATACATATCACCATATGCATCAATAAATAACATTCATCTTATGAATAATAAACATTTAATATATATATTGATATCATTTAATGGGCAAATTTAGTTAGTATAAAATCTAATTTTGAATCAAAATAAACTCCTTTATTTTAATCCAAATTTAAATCAAAATAAAACTATTTTATTTTAATTTATCTAATTTTGAATAAAATAAACTATTTTATTTTAATCAAAATCTTTAATCAAAATAAACTCCTTTATTTTAATTAATTATGGAATCCAATTCCATGTAAAAAATATTAAAGGAAACACGGATTATCTTTCCTATTCACAAATAAACTCCTTTATTTTGAATAATATGAAATCTTATTTCATATTTAAATAAACTCCTTTATTTAAGGAAACATGGATTCTCTTTCCTATTCACAAATAAACTCTTTTATTTTGAATAATATGAAATCTTATTTCATATCTAAACAAACTCCTTTATTTAAGGAAAGATGGATTTACTTCCCTATTCACAAACAAACTCCTTTATTTTAGGAAAAATAAAATCCAATTTTCAACTCCAATTAGTTATTATTGTTAGGTTTGTAATATTCATGTGCGCAATCAAATTGCAAAAATTAGCGGAAGCGAGTAAAAATCAGAGTTTAAAAAATTTACAAACCATATACCCGGATCACCCTTTATGCACAATTATTAATTAAACGAAAAGATAAAGAATAAAATCATACCCTCGAAGATCGAGCTTTCTCAGGTACAAGTTCACCTCCAAATCCTTTCGCGTTCAACTTGAATCCACCGGGTTTGGTTCCTTCCTTTGATCAACGTTAGCCACCCATATGTTTGGCCTCTAGAGGTGATCCACCAAGGAAGAAGAAAATTCAAGAAGATGGGTGTTATGGCTAACCCTAGTTTTCTATCTCTATAGAAAAGGCATACTTCCAACAACTTGGAATTATTACGTACTTTGTTAAAGTCAACAACCCATACCACCCATAATAAGACTCCTCTTATTTATAGATGTGGGCAACCCACCTTAACAATTAAGGAATTGGGTTTTAATTAATTAATTCTTTTAATTAATTAAGCTCCCTAATCTTATTTAGGATAATTAATTAAACTCCTTTAACTAATTTTCCTTCCTAATCCAATTAGGAATAAATGAGAGTACTTATATTAAATTAATTCCTAAACTCTTTTAGAAATTAAAATAATAATAATTGTAATAATATTAATAAGACTCCTCTTATTAATTTATATTTAATATTTCTAAAATATTAAATAATAAATATTAAGCTATTTAATTTATTCTATCACCATAGATTAAATTAAATATACATAATATATTATTATGATTATGCCATTTACTTCTTAAATAATTATTCTTCCTTTTATGGTGTGACCCTTTAGGTTCTCCATATTAAACCTAGGTTGTGAATAAATCAATTAGAACAATTTAATCTTATTTAAATAAATAAATTAAATAATTTATTTATTTAAATAAATAATATTTATTCTACAATAGGATAAGCCTTCCCTAGCGATCAACGACTTTCCGGATAATATAGATTTCAACATTAATCATAAAAGAACCTTTGAGTAAATAGTTACCGCACAATTCAATCCTTCCACCATACAATGTCCCAATTAAATATAAGACATGAAATTTTCTTGTCAAGTCTTATTTTATTTAATTATATGTATTTCGACTCTTAAATGCACAACTCAAATAATGCAAATTAGAAACTCCTTTCTAATTTCATCCTCGCCGCCAAGGACTCTTTGGGTTGTCATTTATCGAATCACATAGGACATTTCTCTTCTTTTATTAGAAGTGATAGATTCTTTATTGATCATACATTATCTCCATGTACAACTTATTATACCCAAGCATACCCTTTGATATACCCTAAGGATCTTAAGGAATAAGTCAAAGTATAACTCATCATACACAAGATACTATGATGATCTCAAGTCCAAGGATTACTCAGATTACTATCACTACAGAATTCCTATCGACAGCAAATAAAACTCCATTAGGTATTCCTTAGCCAATGCGTTCGTTGAACTTATTCTCTAATAAGCACCTACATACTTGCTTTAGTGTCTCCACAACAAATGATCATGAGATCAATCATCCTCATCCAATGAGCAAGTTAAACGATGTACTCAATCTATCCGGATTCACTAATCCCCAATTTAGTAATCCAATGATTGGGAACTATTTTAGTTTTAAGCTTTCTAAGAATTTAGATCTCATTAGAATGATCATCATCATTATTCTAAAAGCATTGCTTAAAACTATGGGTTTATCACATATTATAAAAAAAGATCATGTAGATAATTAAAAGCCTTTAATAAATTAATACTTTCATTAATAAATGAATAAGATTGTTACAAAGTATATGCTTTATCATCAAACATGATTGGCTTGTGTGCATACTACTTTCAATCTCCCACTTGCACTAAAGCCAATCGTCATGGTAACTCATACTCTTCTTCTCTAAGTGACGATTATCCCGTTGTTGGATAAGCTTTAGTTAATGGATATGTAATGTTGTTTATGAGAGTCCACTATCTCTATAGTGATTTCCCATCTTTCAATGATTCTTATAATCAAATGAAAGTGCCACAACACATGTTTAGATCCAAGATGAGACTTAGGAACTATTCCTAGTCTCGTAATGAACTTTTAATCCAAACAATCAACTTGCGACTTCATTTATAGCTATATACTTTGTCTTTATCACTAAACCAAAGAACTCTTTCTTTGTTTGGAACCTTTCTAATTCATCGCACCAATCGCTCAAGGTAACCCTTTACCTTAAAGTTGATTTTTCTGTTGTCTTGGTCTGTCTGAAAAACTTGAGTCTGTTAGGCCCTCTAGTTTTAATTAAGAGCCACCATGAATGCTCACATCCTTAGTGCCGGTTAAGAACTTTAAGATGTTTTTCACTGTCTTACAGTGATCTTCTCCAGAATATGACCGATCAACATCAGGTCTCGTATATTTCATTGCATACATGATTGTCACTCATGCGATCTCTCTTCTTTGGAGTCTATGGGGACTATTAAGAGAAATACACTCCATAGCTCATCGACATGATACATCTCTTGGAGTTTGCCATGCTAAACGACTTTAGCATCAAATGAATATACGTTCCTTGGGTTAAGTCGAGCATCCTCTTAAATCTATCTATATAGATTTATATCCCCAATTAAGATACTCTTCCAAACCATTCATGGAGGAATGTATAGACAACTTTATCTTTACTGATTGTAGCATTGGTATGTCATTCCTTATCCGTAGTATATCAACATATAGTACTAGGAATTTCACGACGCTCCCACTGACCCTTTTGTACACACTAGAAGTCTTACCTCATCGAATGTAACTCTGGATCATCATCTTCTATGATGCGTACCTCATCATCATCATCCATGATGAATCCATACCTCCTAGGTATCTTGGTACTATTCAGATTTATGATTCTCTATTGTGGTACAACAGTCTATCTATAGTTCCTCTTATTTAACTTATAGTGTTTTGTGGTTCTTGAACTTTTCAAGATCTATTATCCTCCCACTAGCCCCTTCAATAATAAACACATTTATCTTTAGAAGGCGGCGTGTTTCGCAACAACACCTTTTGCTAAGTAGGATTATAGAACATATACCCTAAACTTACTTTTAGGATGTCCCACAAATTGTACTTGTCAAATCTTGTCCCAAGCTTATCCTTTGAAACCTTTTCACATAAGTGGACAACCCCTTATCTTAACATACTTAAGATTAGAATCCTCCCCGTCCATAACTTTTATGGAGTCTTTAAATGGATTTTGAGGTTACCATTTTCGTAGAGATATGCAGACCATTTCTAGGACATAACCCTAGAAGGATATCTGGAATGTCGGTAAAAATCATTATGGACCGCACCATGTCAACAAGGTACGAATTTTCCATTCAGATACATCAATCAATTATTGCAGATCGGGATGTGTCCATTATGAGAAAACCATTTGAGATGATCTAGAAACTTATTGCACAAGTATTTATTCCTTGATCCAATCAAAGAATCTTAATACATTGCCAATTTGTTTCACTTCTGAATTCTTTGAACCTTTCAAATAATTCACACTTGTATTTCAAAGAAATACACACATTCAACTCTTTGAATGATCATCTCTTTTCTTATACTAATTTGTTCAATATGCAAAATTATTTTGATGTAAGTCAGTATACAAAATCCATTAAGTAATATTCCATTCTATACAAAACATTATTATTATAAATAGAACAACAATTGTTCTTAATTATAATACCAAAAATTTTATTGTCCAACAATAAAATGGAAATAATGTTTTCAACGAGAACTAGAATACAATAACAACTTATTGACTTAATAGATTTGTACGTAGGCATTGCTAAACTATAAGTTTCTATGGCTAATATGGCAACCTTTGCTACATTTTCCACACATGGGATTACTTATATTTGTTTAGCTTTCTACTTCGCTTGGTCCTTCATAAATCTATATTTATGATAACCAAAGTCAGATCCAATACCCAAGTAGAACCTCGACTTAAAGAAAATTTATTTCAATCATGAACAAAAATCAGATTGTAACCGAAACTTCACTAAGCTTCTTTTGTTAGCTCTCGCAAGATGCTTCTGCAGTTTCTTTCCAAAGGTTCAGCTTATTTTGTAGTGGAAGCAAACGCCTTTGCCATCCATATCGCTTTTGTTCTTATTATCCTTTGTTTACGCCTTTCATTTACCTTCTTTGAATCGTTCTTCTTTCGGAAGATCCTTTGGCCCCTACCAAGAAGACATTGTCTTTCTTGGTTGAAAGTGACTCTCATCATTTTTCAACATGTTAAGCAAATCAAAGAAAGTCGATATCTAGCTTGTTCATATGAAAAATTCACAACAATTGTGAAAGGAGTCCGGGAGTGAGTGCAAGATCAAATCTTGGCTCAACCCTCCATCCATGACAAAACCGGTTGTCTAATTGATCAATCAAATTGATTATGTTAAGAACCTTTTATCTGCATTTATAGTGCCATTGGCCATTCTAGATCGGAAGAGCTCCTTAGATATCCGATATCTATCGGTCCCCATTTTCCTCAACATCAACTACTTGATGTGTGGGAATATAGTAAGAGCATCTATAGTTTCATGCCGTCGACGTCAAGCTCGTTACTCATGGATGCGAGCATGATGCATCGAGCTAATCGTGCATCATTTTGCCACTTTCTAAAAGTAGCAATCTCTTCCTCAGAGGCATTGTCTGCAACCATTGCAGGGATAGGCGTATTAAGGACATAAGATAGCTTTTCAGCTATGAGAACTATTCTCAAATTCCTTAACCAATCCGTTTAATTGATTCAAGTTAATTTAGCATCTAATATGCTTCGCAGATGATAGTAATTTTAGACATTGTAAAATTTCAGTAAATGAATTTGTAATTAATAACATTTTAACATACATTCTATTATTAATTACCAAAATAAATTAGGTCTTGTTTTAAATTGGTATCTCCCACTATTTTTTTTCAAACTATATTACCTCACTTATATAGTTCTAAGCAAAATCTAATTAAAGATTTGCTAGTGAGAATAAGGATCCCATTTCAAATGTATATAGCCTTGTGGTGACACAACAAACTATATATAAATAAATAGGTAGACAACTTTTGTCAATTACATCAACTATGTAACTCCTCAGTATTTTGCCTCTTAGATTATTTTGATCAAGTGGTGGCACATCCGAATCAAAATTATCCAAGTTAAGTCCGACCTAGCACTCCATATATTTCAAAAAAGAAAAATATCATCCTTGTGGTGACACAACAAAACAATATTGTTCAATTTTCTTTATAAGCATCAAATGTGATAAATTAACATCTTAAATACTTAATACTTGCCTTGTGGTGACACAACAAACTCATATTAAATATTTAATACTCTATTAATTTTATCATGCTAGAAGGCGACGTTCGATATTCCAAATATCTTTGAACGCTTACGAGTTAATAAAAAATTTGAGGGATTTATTATTAAATTTGTCTCATCTTGTTTAAGCGTGCAGCATGCATATATATATATAAAATACGCGTTATATTAATGAACATGCGAAGCATGTTTGCATAATATATAATATATATATAGTATAAGCATGCACATATAGAATACTATATTCTACCCGGATTGATTATGGACTTTTATTCTAGTTTGGTTCACTAGAGCCACCAAGTGAACCAAAAGGTCAAACCCTAGGGGCAAGAAATAATATTTAAATATAACTATTACATTTAAACGGGCTCCATTACAAATGGGTCTTCAAGCGCTTGTTTCCTTGATCTCCAATTTTTCAAAATTAATTCTAACTATTCCTATTACAAAACTATTTTAAAATAAATAGAAACCTTGATCGTAAGTCGAGGGAAGTACATAGAGAGAGATAGAATTTACATTAAGGAAAAATTAGAGAAGACGAGGTACGCAGAACCCCATTTAATAAAAAACCCATACATTCATGCATCCAACTAAAATAAAATCCAATCGCATCGTCAATAATTCATAATCAATCCCATTTATTATCATACACATCACCATACGCATCAATAAATAACATTCATCTCATGAATAATAAACATTTAATATATATATCGATATCATTTAATGGGCAAATTTAATTAGTATAAAATCTAATTTTGAATCAAAATAAACTCCTTTATTTTAATCCAAATTTAAATCAAAATAAAACTATTTTATTTTAATTTATCCAATTTTGAATAAAATAAACTATTTTATTTTAATCAAAATCTTTAATCAAAATAAACTCCTTTATTTTAATTAATTATGGAATCCAATTCAAGTAAAAAAAATCTTTAATTAAAATAAACTCTTTTATTTTAATTAATTATGGAATCCAATTCCATGTAAAAAAAAATCTTTAATTAAAATAAACTCTTTATTTTAATTAATTATGGAATCCAATTCCATATAAAAAAAAATTATTAAAGGCAACACTTGATTTTATTTTCCTATTCACAAATAAACTCCTTTATTTTGAATAATATGAAATCTTATTTCATATTTAAATAAACTCCTTTATTTAAGGAAACATGGATTCTCTTTCCTATTCACAAATAAACTCTTTTATTTTGAATAATATGAAATCTTATTTCATATTTAAATAAACTCCTTTATTTAAGAAAAACATGGATTCTCTTTCCTATTCACAAATAAACTCTTTTATTTTGAATAATATGAAATCTTATTTCATATCTAAACAAACTCCTTTATTTAAGGAAAGATGGATTTACTTCCCTATTCACAAATAAACTCCTTTATTTTAGGAAAAATAAAATCCAATTTCAACTCCAATTAGTTATCATGGAATCCAATTCCAACTCTAATTAGTTAGATGAAATTTAATTTTAAAATTAAAATAAACTTTATATTTTAATATAAAATAAACTTTTTATTTTAATATTAAAATAAAATTTTATTTTAATAATAAAATTATTAAGAATATATATTATATATATATATATATATATATATATATATGAAACGAAATATATATATATATATATATAATATATTTAAGTAATCATAAGATTACTTTAAAAGAATCCTGTTAACTTTAATGATTGCCGGTAATCATATATATATATATATATAATATATCCATTCCTTTAATAAGCTTCTGCCGAACTTTTGAATATATATAATAAACCGTGCAGCTCATTCTAGTTAAAAAAAAATTCTGGCAGAATAGCTTCCTTTTTTTTTTTTTTTTATTGTGGCTTCGGAAAACGTGCACAGCTTTAACATTTTCAAAAAAAAAAAAAAAACGGGGCAGGCTTATCCTCTCTTATCCTGCGCATCCCTCCATTAACATACACCCCACTTTATGTGGCGTCATTTATTAGCGAGTACGCAATGAAAATGGAATTTTTTTATTTATTTTTTTTTATTTAAATTTTATACAATAAAATTATGTCCAAATAAATTGTTCTAAACACATATCAATATACATATCAAATTAAAACAATTAATAATTCGCATAAAGGTTTGGCTCGATGCCACCGTTGTTAGGTTTGTAATATTCATGCATGCAATCAAATTGCAAAATTTAGCTAAGCAGTAAAAATCGAGTTTAAAAAAATTTACAAACCATATACCCGGATCACCCTTTATGCACAATTATTAATTAAACGAAAAAAGATAAAGAATAAAATCATACCTCGAAGATCGAAAGCTTCCTCAGTACAAGTTCACCTCCAAATCCTTTCGCGTTCAACTTGAATCCACCGGGTTTGGTTCCTTCCTTTCGATCAACGTTAGCCACCCATATGTTTGGGCTCTAGAGGTGATCCACCGAGGAAGAAGAAAATTCAAGAAGATGGGTGTTATGGCTAACCCTAGTTTTCTATCTCTATAGAAAAGGCATACTTCCAACAACTTGGAATTATTACGCATTTTGTTAAAGTCAACAACCCATACCACCCATAATAAGACTCTCTTATTTATAGATGTGGACAACCCACCTTAACAATTAAGGAATTGGGTTTTAATTAATTAACTCTTTTAATTAATTAAGCTCCCTAATCTTATTAGGGATAATTAATTAAACTCCTTTAACTAATTTTCCTTCCTAATCCAATTAGGAATAAATGAGAGTACTTATATTAAATTAATTCCTAAACTCTTTAGAAATTAAAATAATAATAATTGTAATAATATTAATAAGACTTCTCTTATTAATTTATATTTAATATTTCTAAAATATTAAATAATAATATTAAGCTATTTAATTTATTCTATCACCATAGATTAAATTAAATATACATAACATATTATTACGATTATGCCATTTACTTCTTAAATAATTATTCTTCCTTTTTTATGGTGTGACCTTTAGGTTCTCCATATTAAACAGGTTGTGAATAAATCAATTGTAATAATTCTAATCTTATTTAAATAAATAAATTAAATAATTTATTTATTTAAATAAATAATATTTATTCTACAATAGGGATAAGTTCTCCTAGCGATCAACGACTTTCCGGATAATATAGATTTCAACATTAATCATAAAAGAACCTTTGAGTAAATAGTTACTGACAATTCAATCCTTCCACCATACAATGTCCCAATTAAATATAAGACATGGAATTTCATCAAGTCTTATTTTATTTAATTATATGTATTTCGACTCTTAAATGCACAACTCAAATAATGCAAATTAGAAACTCCTTTCTAATTTCATTCTCGCTTTCGCCGAGGACTCACTGGGTTGTCATTTATCGAATCACATAGACATTTCTCTTCTTTATTAGAAGTGGTAGATTCTCTATTGATCATACATTATCTCCATGTACAACTTATTATACCCAAGCATACCCTTTGATATACCCTAAGGGTCTTAAGGAATAAGTCAAAGTATAACTCATCATACACAAGAGATACTATGATGATCTCAAGTCCAAGGATTACTTCAGACTACTATCACTACAGAATTCCTATCGACAGTAAATAAAACTCCATTAGGTATTCCTTAGCGAGCCACGTTCAAATGAACTTATTCTCTAATAAGCACCTACATACTTGCTTTAGTGTGTCCCACACAAATGATCATGAGATCAATCATCCTCATCCAATGAAAGCAAGTTAACGATGTACCAATCTATCCGGATTCACTAATCCCCAATTTAGTAATCCAATGATTGGGAACTATTTTAGTTTTTAAGCTTTCTAAGAATTTAGATCTCATTAGAATGATCATCATCATTATTCTAAAAGCATTGCTTAAAACTATGGGTTTATCACATATTATAAAACAGCATCATGTAGATAATTAAAAGCCTTTAATAAATTAATACTTTTTATTAATAAATGAATAAGATTGTTACAAAGTATATGCTTTATCATCAAACATGATTGGCTTGTGTGCATACTACTTTCAATTATGGAATCCAATTCCAACTCTAATTAGTTAGCATGAAATTCTAATTTTAAAATTAAAATAAATCTTTTATTTTAATATTAAAATAAACCTTTTATTTTAAGATTAAAATAAACTTTTATTTTAAAATTAAAATTATTAAGAATATAATATATATATATATATATATCCTAATATATATATATATATATATATATATATATATAATAAAAGATACCAAAACCGTACTATTATGCTACTTTTTTTTTTCTTTTTTTTTTTTTTTTTATTTAAAACATGGTCATGATTACTTTAATCATTACATGCTAATGATTACTATAATCATTACAAGCTAATGATTATTGAAATCATTAAGGGGTTTTTTTTTTTATATAACATGGTCATGATTACTTTAATCATTACATGCTAATGATTACTATAATCATTACAAGCTAATGATTATTGTAATCATTAAGGTTAAATCATATATAAATTTTGTTAAAAAAAAAATTCCTGTATAATCCTTGATTGCCCACGCCTTTAAGATTTCCGTGGAGGACTTTAGTTATTCAGGCATGCGAATCCTTGTATAAAAAAAATAAACAGTTTCGTTTTTTTTTTTTTTTTTAAATAAATTTTAAACAATAAAATTATGCCCAATTAAATTGTTCTAAACACATATCAATATACATATCAAATTTGAACAATTAATAATTTGCATAAAGGTTTGGCTCTGATGCCACTGTTAGGTTTGTAATATTCATGTGCGCAATCAAATTGCATAAATTAGCGGAAGCGTGTAAAATCAGAGTTTAAAAAAAAAATTACAAACCATATACCCGGATCACCCTTTATGCACAATTATTAATTAAACGAAGAATAAGAAATTATGAAATCATACCCTTGTAGAAATGAGCTTCCTCAGTGCACGAGTTCACCTCTACTTCTCCGCGATCTCCTCAATCCACCAGGGTTTGGTTCCTTCCTTTGATCAACGTTAGCCACCCAAGCTTTTGGCCTCTAGAGGTGATCCACCAAGGAAAAATAAAGAATTCAAGAAGATGGTGTATTTGGCTCAAACCCTAATTTTCTATCTCTATAGAAAAGGGTACTCTCCAACAAATTGGAATTATGTCGTTGTAAAAGTCAACAACCACCACCACCCATAATAAGATTCCTCTTATTTATAGATGTGGGCAACCCACCTTAACAATTAAGGAATTGGGATTTATTTAATTAATTAAATTCTTTTAATTAATTAAGCTCCCTAATCTAATTAGGGATAATTAATTAAACTCCTTTAACTAATTTTCCTTCCTAATACAATTAGGAATAAATGAGAGTACTTATATTAAATTAATTCCTAAACTCTTTTAGAAATTAAAATAATAATAATTGTAATAATATTAATAAGACTCCTCTTATTAATTTATATTTAATATTTCTAAAATATTAAATAATAATATTAAGCTATTTAATTTATTCTATCACCATAGATTAAATTAAATATACTTAATATATTATTACGATTATGCCATTAACTTCTTAAATAATTATTCTTCCTTTTATGGTGTGACCCTTTAGGTTCTCCATATTAAACCAGGTTGTGAATAAATCAATTAGAACAATTTAATCTTATTTAAATAAATAAATTAAACAATTAATTTATTTAAATAAATAATATTTATTCTACAATAGGGATAAGCCTCTCCTAGCGATCAACGACTTTCACGATAATATAGATTTCAACATTAATTATAAAAGAACCTTTGAGTAAATAGTTACCGACAATTCAATCCTTCCACCATACAATGTCCCAATTAAATATAAGACATGGAATTCTTGTCAAGTCTTATTTTATTTAATTATATGTATTTCGACTCTTAAATGCACAAACTCAAATAATGCAAATTAGAAACTCCTTTCTAATTTCATTCTCACTTCGCCCGAGGACTACTTGGGTTGTCATTTATCGAATCACCTAGACATTTCTCTTCTTTTATTAGAAGTGGTAGATTCTTTATTGATCATACATTATCTCCATGTACAACTTATTATACCCAAGCATACCCTTTGATATACCCTAAGGGTCTTAAGGAATAAGTCAAAGTATAACTCATCATACACAAGATACTATGATGATCTCAAGTCCAAGGATTACTTCAGACTACTATCACTACTGAATTCCTATTGACAGCAAATAAAACTCCATTAGGTATTCCTTAGCGAGCCACGCTCGGTGAACTTATTCTCTAATAAGCACCTACATACTTGCTTTTAGTGTCTCCACACAAATGATCATGAGATCAATCATCCTCATCCAATGAGTAAGTTAACGTATGTACCAATCTATCCGGATTCACTAATCCCCAATTTAGTAATCCAACGATTGGGAACTATTTTAGTTTTAAGCTTTCTAAGAATTTAGATCTCATTAGAATGATCATCATCATTATTCTAAAAGCATTGCTTAAAACTATGGGTTTATCACATATTATAAAACAGCATCATGTAGATAATTAAAAGCCTTTAATAAATTAATACTTTTTATTAATAAATGAATAAGATTGTTACAAAGTATATGCTTTATCATCAAACATGATTGGCTTGTGTGCATACTACTTTCATTGTAAACATGTTGAATTCAGTTGTCAAAGAGGTGGGCTTGAATAATTTTTATAAATATATATTTTATTAAATTTTCTGCTTTGGTGTTCTAAGCATTTTCCTATAAATAGGGTGTTTAGGTTAGAATTGAAAATCAAACTAGAAACTGAAGTTTTCTCTCTCTTTCTCTCTCTATATTATCGAGTGTATTCTTATGAGTATTTTAATATCTTGAGTGTTGCTATACGGTGCAAGTTTCCTTCAGCGTTATATCTGATATTCCTGCCAGAAGTACTATTCTTTTGAGGTAAGGGATATTATTTTTTTTTATAAATGATATTATTTCCTCCAATATCATTATGATGGAATATTGGAAAGATTTTTCCTGTGAAATTCTTGTCTTTTAGTGTCAGGGTTACTATTCACGTATACGGCACTATTCACGAATACGGCAATATTCACAAAAAAATTAAATTTTCATTTTTGTCCAAGATATCTATTATGGATACTAGCTTTGATTGTATCCATGTTTTGATCATTCTTGAATTTTACTTCACTATGATTATTTATGAAGTATTTTTGAACTCGGATTGTTTAAAGTACGAGTCCTTAATATTTGTTCTTTTGTTTCAATGGATTCATTTTCTTTAAAATATTTTTCGTCATCCTTAGTCCTAAATGATGATATTAATGAATATCTTTGGCCTGTAGTGCAAAGATGGTTGATTTTCTTATGAATATCTTTGGCCCGTAGTGCAAAGATGAACAGGTGTTGAGATGAACATGACCGACTGATTAATATATTTGGCATGTAGTGCAAAGATGACTATTTGATTAAAGATGTTTATTGATTGATGTTACAGAGATAAAATATCAATAATGGACTTTTAAATTCATAGATGATAGTAGATTTCATTCTCTACTTAATTCTTCTAATGAATTGTTGTTTCCGCTGCAGTTGTTGATCTAAAACTTGTTGTCTATTGTATTCTATTAGATTTTTTTTCCCTGTTGAAGACTAAGGATAATTTGTTGTACATTATCTTAGTCATAATATTCTTTACTGGGCTAGTTGAGCTCACCCTTTTCCTTTTTTTTCCATTTTTCTTCTCAGGAAGCAAGAATATAGCGGGAATTAGTTGGGGTGTGGAGTGATGGTTCAAGACAGTTGTTTTAGTAGTCCTCACCATTTTGTAAAATAGTGTATCAATAATTGTATGAGGACTTATTTGAGTGTGGATATTGTCTAGATAATAATATTTGTATTTAAACTCACAGTATATGTGTTGTCGTATTTTGCACGACAATTGTTGTATTAATAAAGTTTTAGTTGTTTCTGTACCATGTTATTGACGACACAAAATGGGTTGGATGGAATGGACCTATTTTGGGGGCGTCACACATACCATTCAATACCATCCTGGAAAAGTAAACGTAGTAGCTGACGCATTTAGTAGAAGATTGTATGCGGGTACAAGTGCGATTTTTTCGAACATAAAGACCCATTTCGTATAATTTATAAATGATGGAGATAGTAAAGGTTTGATTCGATTAATGTGGTTAGTTATGGGTAAAATGCGCAAATATTTTAAATAAGCAAGTGGTTATAAAATATTCATTGTTGTCGGAGAATATTTGTTTAGTCGTGGAATATTATTGTTGTCGGGCAATATTCGTACGACGACACAACCATTTATGGGCCCCATAACGGAAAACTGTTGGATGAAGAAATGACACGAATGAGTTTTTTAATAATAACGGCGTAATGGTTACTATTAAAACTGTTGGAATACCCGGTGGGTAAAGTAAAGTAAGTAATACACGTTGTTGCACAGTAGCACACGGTATTGTACAATAAATCTAATTATTGATTCTTACGTAAGAAGTCACTACTCAATAATTGTTACAGTAATTAATGTTCAATATTTTATTTTATTGATTCAATAATTGCTACGTTGATATTTTATATTATTGATTCTATAATTGTCATTACACAGTATTTCAAATTATCAGATCAATAATTCATATTATTTGAATAATATTATTATATAGCATTATTGGCAATGTCTAAGGAAGTTCTATCTAGAAAAGGGGTTTGGTCACCTAATTGCGCGCCAGTGAGGAGAAATCCTTATCGGAAAGCCCCCTCTTTCCTGGGAACGACCTGGTTGTCAATATTGTGGTTCTATAATATTATTTGTGAATAATTAATTATTGATAAAAATGATAAGAAAATATTTATTTAATAGAGAAATTTTTAAAGAGACAATTATTAAGAGTTGATATTTTATCTTCTTCGATAAAATAATTCATTCAAATATATTATTGTAATATTACATTATAAGTGTATGATGCAATAATATAATAATATAATAACGGTGATATTTTTACAATGAATGCACGATATATGAATAAATGAGGAGGAAGAGAGAAAATTGGGTCTGGAGTATTTTTGTTACAAAAAACATGTTAAATATGTTGGTGGGCCCCATTTTTGACTGAAATTTTATTATAGCATGCGAGATTATCTGTATGTGGATTTCGATCATTTTTCATTTAGAATTTGGAAAAACTTTCTTCTACAAAATTGTAGAGAATTAAATTTCTTATGAAACAGACATACGATTCAAATTATTCCGATAAAAAGACTATTTATTATTAATTATTAAATTTCTGGAATAATTGAATTTTGGAGTTATAAATATTTTTTTAAAGAAAAATGTTTTTTTTTATTTTGGTGGGCCCCACTGGTGTGCTGAAATCTAATTTTCAAGGGTGGGTGTGAAATTTTTTTTAATAAAATATTATTTTATTAAATTTTCTGCTTTGGCGTTCTAAGCATTTTCTTATAAATAGGGTGCATAGGTTAGAATTGAAAATTACATCAGAATTAGAAGTTTTTCTCTCTATAATATCGAGCGTATTTTTGTGAGTATTTAGATATTTTGTGAGTATTTAGATACTTTAAGAGTTGTTATACAGTGCAAGTATCCTTCAGCGTTATATCCTATATTTTAGCCAGAAGTACTATTCTTTTGAGGTAAGGAATGTTATTTTTCGAGTAAATGATGTTGTTTCTTTCAATATCATTTCTCAGAAATATTGGTATGAATTTAATTATAAAATTTTTACCATTTCATGTCGAGGTTACTATTCACGTATACGGCACTATTCATGTAGACGGCATTATTCACGAATACGGTACTATTCATGAGTACTATTCACGAAGTATAATTTTTTTTACTTGTGAAATTTTTGCCTTTTCGTGTCGGGGATACTATTCACGTTTACAACACTATTCACGTATATGACACTATTCACAAAAAAATTAAACTTTCTTTTCTTTGTCCAAGTTGTCTATTATGGTTACTATCTTTGATTGTATCCATGTTTTGATCTTCATTCTTAAATTTTGCTCCACAATTGATTATTATGGAGTATTTTTGAACTTGGATAAACTAAAGTATGAATCCCTAATCTTTGTTATGTTATCTCTCTGGATTCGTTTTCTTGAAAATATTTTTATCATCCTCAGTCCTAATTGGTGATATAACTGAATATCTTTGGCGTGTAGTGCAAAGATGAATGATTACCTGATGAATATATTTGGCCCGTAGTGCAAAGATGGACAAATGTTGAGATGAACATGACCAACTGGTGATACGAATGAATATCTTTGGCCCGTAGTGCAAAGATGAATATTTGATTCAAGATGTATATTGATTGATGTTACAGGGATAAAATATTGATGATGGACTTTTAAATCATAGAAGATAGTAGACTTCATTCTTTACTTAACCCTTCTAATGAATTGTTATTTCCGCTGTGAATATTGATCTAAACTTGTTGTCCATTATATTTTATCTGATTTATTGAGGGCTAACGATAATTTATTTTTCATTATCTTAGTCATAATATTCTTTATTGGGCTAGTTGAGCTCATCTTTTTTGTTCCATTTTTCTTCTCAGGAGGCGAGAATATAGTGAGAATTAGTCGGGGTATGAAGTGATGGTTCAAGACAGTTATTTTAGTAGTCCTCACTATTTTGTACAATAGTGTATCAATAATTGTAATGAGTACTTATTTGAGTTTGGATATTGTCCAGAAGACTATTTGTATTTCAACTCATAGCATATGTGTTGTCATATTTTGCACGACAATTACAATAATGAACTTGTAGTTATTTTCTGTACCATGTATTTGGCGACTTAGAATGGGTTGTATGGACCTATTTTGGGGACGTCACAGTTGGTATCAAAGCTTAGGGATATGGTCTCTGGTGGAGATCGGGGAATAGAACTAGGAGGAGAGAGACGAGTAAATCCTTCGCTAGTGTGTCCTACTTAAGCTTATTTGATATTTAATGGGTCAGTCGGAGCATAGGGTTAATAGTGTGATATGTTAATTTGTTTAATTAACCCTTGTTTTATGGCAGTATTTGAGAATGGCTTCTAAAAATTTTGAGATGAGCTATAGAGCACATGAGACCGTTGAATCACCGTTGATTAATAACCAGGATAATGTGCATCAGAAAGGCAATAATCCTCCTGTAAATAACAACACCGACCAAATAACGAATGACGGTATGTTTAGGAATTTTCTAGAATTCATGCAAAACAAAACGAGAAAGAATATTGTGCAAAATGCAGGTGGAAACACTGGCAACTCACGGATGGTCACCGCTAAGCAGTTTAAGGAGCTGGGACCACTGGAGTTTTTGGGAAAGCAAGAACCACATACGACAGAGACATGGATAAAACAGATCACCAAGATATTTGATGTCTTGGGATGCTCCAAGGAGCAAAAGGTTCCCTTTGCCACCTTCATGTTGTGAAGAGAGACAGATTACTGGTGGTAATCCGTAAAGCGTACTCAGCCTGCCGCACTCAAGATGTCTTGGGAGAAGTTATAAGAATTGTTCAACGACAAGTACTTTCCCAAAAGTATTCGTTACATGAAGGAGGTAGAGTTCATCAAGTTAGAGCAAAATAATATGATCGTGTTGCAGTACGAATCTAAGTTTGCCGAGTTTTCTCGGTTTGCATCTCATTTAGTATATAACGAGGAGAGAATGACGCGAATGTTTCTGCGAGGTTTGAAACCCAAAATACATTAATACCTCATTTCTCATAAACTGTGTTTGTATTCAGATGTAGTGAATAGGGCTTAGTTATTGGAGCGGAATTATGAGTCAGCTCAACCAAAAGACAACAACCAAAAACACGATAATAATCGTACCAGTGGCAACAGTCATTGGAACAATGATAACCATCGTGGAGGAAATTATCATGCCAAAAATGGTAACCACTTCAGTGGTAATCATGGCCAAGATAATAGAAGAAATGATTCGAGTGGAAATTTCAAGAAGAGAAGATTTAACGATAACGGGAAGGCGTCGGCAGCAGCACCAGCAACAAATTCATGGGGAAGAGAAAGATCGCCAGTTAGATGCTACAGATGCGGAGATGAGGGACACATAAGTCCAAACTATTCACAGCCTTCCAAGTTATGTTTTAGTTATGGAAAAGATGGTCACATATCTCAATTTTGTCCTATAGCGAAATCAAGTCCAGCTGAGACGGTGGCACCAAAGTCGGATACGGACAAAATAAAGTCGGTGGTTTCAAGAAAAGCATTTTTCGTGACTTCTCAAAATACGAGGAACCCAAACAAATTTATCACAGGTTATTTAATCATAAATTCTTGCGAAGTTTATACCTTATTAGATACCGGTTCTACCCATTCTTTTATTTCTCCTGCTTGTTCTCAACGTTTGAACTTTACCCCTGAGAAATTAGACTTTGACTTATTTGTTAAAACTTCATTGGGTGAAACCTTCGTTACATCTACAATTTATAAATCTTGCTTGATTCAAGTTGGCACCATCACATTACCAGTTGATCTTATCTCTTTAAAGATATTTGCCTTTGATGTGATTTTAGGAATCGACTGGTTAACTATTCATCATGCTAAAATTGATTGTTTTCATAAGATTGTTAGTTTTCATATTCCTAACCAACCTATTATGTGAATCCAAGCAACCAAAACACTAAAGTCAAACACTTTTATATCAAGCCTTAAAGTCATTCGTTTATTGAAAAACGGATGTCAAGCTTTCTTAGCCCATATTATGGACTTGAAAAAAAATACGTCAGATTTGAATAATAATTTTGTTGTTAATGAATTTCCAAACGTATTTCCCGAAGAACTTCCTGGCCTACCCCCAGAGCGTGATATCGAATTTTGTATTGACCTTGAACCCGATACAAAACCCTCAAATATTTCTTCACCCAAAACGAGCGTAATATACGCCAAAGACGTCGGCTCGAGCTGTTGAAAGATTATGATCATACCATTCAATACCATCTTGGAAAACTAAATGTAGTAGCTGACGCATTGAGTAGAAGATTGTATACGGGTACAAGTGCGATATTTTCGAACACAAAGACCCATTTCGTATAATTTACAAATGATAGAGATAGAGTTAAAGACTCTAGGGACCCACGTGATGATGTCAAATATACGTGTAGAACCGACTTTAATCGATAAAGTTAAGGCTGCTCAAGCCACAAACCCAGAGCTGGTGAATATGAAGATGAAAGTACAAGAATGTGTTATTCCAAACGTAAGAGTCGATGAAGAAAAGAAATCTCAACCCTCGATTTATTGGTCCATTTGAAATCTTCGAATGAGTAGGAACTGTGGCCTATAGACTCGCCTTATTGCCAAATATGTCTCGTGTTCATAACGTTTTCCATATATTCGTGCTATATAAATATGTGAAAGACCCAAATCACATTATTGAATTAGAACCAGATGAGATAGCCGAAGATTTAACGTACGAGGAGGTACCAGTCAAGATTTTGGATAGGAAGGGGCTTATCCTACTCACAAAGGTTATACCACAAGTCAAAGTTTTATGGAGGAACCATGCTATTGAGAAAATTACCTTGGAGTTGGAATCAGAAATGAAAGCGAGGTATCCTCACCTTTTCGAAACACCACCTACGCACGTCAATTTCAAGAATAAAATTTCATAAGGAGGGGAGGTTATAAGACCCCAATTTATTTATTTATTTTGAATAAAAGGGAATTTCCTCTATTTATTATTTTGAAATAGTAAAGGCTTGATTCGATTAATGTGGTTAGTTATGGATAAAATGCGCAAATATTTTAAATAAGCAAGTGGTTATAAAATATTCATTATTGTCGGAGAATATTCGTTTAGTCGTGGAATATTCTTGTTTTCGTGGAATATTCGTACGACGGTGCATGTGACACCCCCAAATCCGGGTTACCTGACCCTTGAGTTTGGTGCTCACGATCCACAATATAATAAGCATCTAACTATCCATTCATTTATGAATAGAATATTACATCACATTAACTTATAAAGTTAATACATTAATCCTAGGTTCTCTAACCTTAATTATTCACTGACTATTTTTCTCTTTGATTTCGATTCTGTCGTCTAGGCGACATGATCTGATTTAAATAAAAATCTTACATTAATTCTCTTTCTTTACACAAATTCTTAACAAAATAAGAATTCAACACATAGTTCTCATATAATCGCATATTTATTCAAATAGCACATAGTACATTTAGTACTTAACACATATTACTATCCCTTGTTAAATAAATTTCAGGATTAACAACATAACTTTACACAGAAAGTTACAATTCTCCATTCACATATAATTATTCTCAGTTCATCAAACTTACCATACCTATGAGTTCAGGAACTGGCCACAATTATATGAGTGTATGAACTTATCCTAGTTAGACCTTTGGTGTCCATTCGCTGAGGGGTTCAGAAACATTTCATATAGTTATGAGTCATGAACTTACCATAAGTATGAGTTTTAAGAACTCACAAATTAATCTTAATCTTATATTCATATAGAAAATAAAGATTTCATTCATACAAACATATATATATATATTATATATGTTCACTCATCGTTCTTGATATTAGAATTTTTAATATCATAATCTTCTACCAAAAGATATTAACGCTCAAACTTAAACTATCTGTCGTCCACTCCCTTCACCAGTCTTCTTCTTGTTGGGACACTTGTTGAATTCTTGACCCATTCTCCCACATGAAAAACACTTCCTCATATTCGGCTTAAGACACTGTAGGGAAATATGTCCTTCCTGCTTACAGTTGAAACACACGTTGTAAGACCCCGAAATTTTTTTTAAATAAAAAGGAATTTCCTTTATTTATTATTTTGAAATAGTAAGGGTTGATTTGATTAATGTGGATAGTTAAGGGTTAAATACGCAAATATTTCAAAATAAGCAAGTTGTTATAAAATATTCATTGTTGTCGGGGAATATTCGTTTGGTCGTGGAATATTAAATCTTTTGGGAATATTAAATATTGACGCAATGTAGCAGACCGTGTGTGGGCCCCATAACGGAAAAGCGATTGGATGAAGAAAACGACAAATATAAGTTGTTTTTTAAATAACTGGCGTAGTTGTTTCAGATTATCTTATCTTGTTGGAATACCCGGTGGTTAAAACACACTAATACGCGTTGTTGAACAGTAGCACACGGTATTGCACCAATTCTTACGTAAGAAGGCACTACTCAATAATGGTTACAGTAATTACTGTTCAGTATTTTATTGAGTTAATAATTGCTGCGTTGATATTTTATATTGCTGTTGTTTCAATAATTGTCATTACATAGTATTTTTCATTATCGAAGCAATAATTTATATTATCTGAATAATATTATTAGATAACATTATTGGCAATGTCTAGAAAGTTCTGTCTAAGGAGAGGTTTGGTCATCTAATCAAGCGCCAAGAAGAAGAAATTCTTATTGGAAAGCCCCTCTTTCTGGAGGCGCTCGGTTGTCAATATTGTGATTCTGTAATATTATTTGTGAATAATTAATTATTGATTTATACGATGAGGAAAATATTGATTTTATGTGGATATAGATGGAGAAAATTTTTAAAATGACAATTGTTGAAAATTAATATTTTATCTTTTTCTGATAAAATAATTCATTTAAATATATTATTTTAATAATATATTAACGGTGATATTTTTACAATGAATGTGGGATATATGAGTATATGAGGAGGAAGAGTATTTTTGTGGCATTAAATGTTTAACACATGTTTTGTGTGTTGGTGGACACAATTATTGACCGAAATTTGATTATAGGCTGGTAAAATCACCGGTTTGTGGATTTGGTCAATTTCTATTTGGAATTTGGAAAAACTTTCTTCTGTAAAGTTGTAGAGAATTGAATTTCCTATAAAAACTCGCGAGATTCGAATTTTCTGATGAAAGGGCTATTTATTATGAATTATTGAAGTTCCGAAGCTCCGAAATAATTGATTTTTGGGAGTTTAAATTATTTTTGTTAAGAAAAACGTTTTTGTATTTTTTTGGACATCATTAACATGTGTGGCTGGTGTTTTGACCAAAAGGTGGGCTAAGGAAAATTTGTATAATTATATTAATATTATATTAAATTTTCTGCTTTGGTGTTCTAAGCATTTTTCTATAAATAGGGTGCTTAGGTTAGAATTGAAAATCACACCAGAAACTGAAGTTTTCTCTCTATTTTTCTCTCGATATTTTGAGCGTATTCTTGTGAGTATTTTGAGTATACTTTGAGTATTGATATACGGTGCAAGTTCATTCAGCGTTATTCCAGTCAGAAGTACTGCTCTTTTGAGGTAAGGGATATTATTTTTTTCGTAATGATATTATTTCTTCAATATCATTATACTGAAATGTTGATCTGAAGTTTTTATCAAATTTGGAACTTTTTCATGTCGGGGTTACTATTCATGGGTTACTATTCATGAGTTACTATTCACGAGTTACTATTCACGAGTTACTATTCACGAGTTACTATTCATGAAGCGTGAAGATGTTTTTGTGGAATTTCTATCTTTTGGTGTCGGAGTTATTATTCACGTATACGGCACTATTCACGTATACGGCACTATTCACCGAAAAATAAAATTTATTCTTTTTGTCCAAAATATCTATTCTGGATACTAGCTCTGATTGTATCCATGTTTTGATCATTCTTGAATTTTACACCACTATGATTATTTTTGAGGTATTTTTGGACGTGGATAAAACCAAGTACGAATCCTTAATCCTTAATCCTTGTCATTTTGTTTCACTGGATTCGTTTCTTTAAAAAAAAAATATTTTTCATCATCCTCAGTCTTAAATGATGATATTATGGAATATCTTTGGCCTGTAGTGCAAAGATGAATGATTTCTTAAGAATATCTTTGCTTTTGTAGTGCAAAAGATGAATGATTTCTGAAGAATATCTTTGGCCCGTAGTGCAAAGATGAGCAGTGTTTAAATGAACATGACCAATCGATGAATATCTTTTGGCCAGTAGCAAAGATGAATATTTGATTCAGATGTATATTGATTGATGTTACGGGGATAAAAGATGAGCGATGAACTTTTAAATTCATACATAGAAGATAGTAGTTTGCATTCTCTACTTAACTCTTCTAATGAATTATTATTTCATTGCGAATATTGATTTAAAGTTTGTTGTCTATTGTATTCTATTAGATTTTTTCCTGTTGAAGACTAACGATAATTTGTTGTATATTATCTTAGTCATAATATTCTTCTTGAGCTAGTTGAGCTCACCCTTTTTCCTTTTTGTTCCATTTTTCTCGTGGAGGCGAGAATATAAGCGAGTATGCAGTCTGGGTATGGAATGAAGGTTTTAGAAAGGATTGTTTAGTAGTCCTCACCATTTTGTAAAATAATGTATCAATAAATGTGATGAGGATTTATTTGAGTATAGATATTGTCTAGAAGATAATATTTGTATTCAAACTCACGAGTTTCTTGTTGTAATAATAAAGTTGTAGTTGTTTACGTACCATGTATTGACAACTCGAATAGGTGATGTATACCTATTTTGGGGGCGTCGCAGTTGGTATCGAGCTTAGGGATATGATCTCTGGCGGAGATCGGGGAATAGAACTAGGAGGGAGAGACGAGTAAATCCTTCGCTAGTGTGTCCTACCTAAGCTTATTTGTTAGTTGGTCAAGATATATAGGGATATTATGTGATATATTGATTTCCTTAATTAACCCTTGTTTTATGACAAGATTTGAGAATGTCATTGAGAATATTAATGATGGAGTAAATGAGACCGTGGAGATGCTGTATTTTACCAACGAGGAGAACGTGCAACAGTGGCAATGTACCTCCTGTGAACAACACCGTTGAGCGAGATGATGAACGAGGGATGTTTAGAAGTTTTTGCAGTTCATGCAAAATCGCAGACGAGGGAAACTCGTGTTCAAAATCTGGGAGGAAATGATAGCAATTCACGGGTTGTCACAACCAAGCAGATTCAAAGAGTTGGGACCACGAATTTAAGGGAAAGCGAGATCCGATCATGGCGGAAGCATGGGTCAAACAAATTACCAAGATATTCGATGTCTTGGGATGCACGGAGGAACAGAAGGTTCCATTCGCCACCTTTATGTTAAGTGGCGAAGGCGGACTCATTGGTGGGAGTTCGTGAAGCGCACTCCATCCACCGCTTTTCGGCATGTCTTGGGAGGCGTTTGAAGCTATTTAATGACAAATACTTTCCGAAAGTGTTAAATCATATGAAGGAAGTGGAGTTCATCGATTGGAACAAAACAACATGGCGGTGTCTCGATGACGAGGCAAAGTTTGCGAGTTATCCAGGTTTGCACCTCATTTGGTGGAGAATGAGAGAACGTGACGAGCGGATGTTTCTTAGAGGTTTGAAACCCAAGATACGTCGATATCTCATTTCTCATAAATTTTCTCTTTATTCGAGATGTTGTAAAAATGAGGCTCAATTATTAGAGCGAGATACTTGAGTGCACGGTCAACTCGAGGACCACAACCAGGATCGTATCGTAGATAGCGATCAGCAGAATAATGATAACTGCGGAGAGAAAGAAAGCAGACGGACAGAAATGGTAACCACTCTGGTGGTAATCATGGCTATGAAAATAGAAGAAGCGAGTCGGGGAGATTTTAAAAGAGGAGATTTAACGGCGACCATGTGAAGATGACGGTCTTGGCAAAGAATCGGTTCTAAGGGAGAGAACGACCACCGGTCATTATATGCTACAAATGCGGAAAAGAGGGACATATCGGTCAAAGCGCCCACAACAGATTCAAGGTATGCTATAATTGTGGAAAGGAAGGACATATCGCTCGAGATTGTACGATAGCGAAACCTAGTTCAATGGGGGACGGTGACTCAAAAGATCGTCCCGAAAAGTCAAAGTCAACGATTAGGGAAGAGCGTTTGTTGTGACCTGGTCATAATGCGAGGAACCCAAACGAGGTGATCACGGGTAAGCTATTTATAAATTCTTGCGAAGTTTATACCTTACTTGATACCGGTGCTACCCATTCATTTATCTCTCCGCATGTGCTCAACGCGTTTAAACTTGACTCAGGAGAAATTAGACTTTGACCTATCTGTGGAAACTCAGTTAGGAGAAACTTTCATCACATCCTTTGTTTATAAATCTTGTTTGATTCAAGTTGGCACCATTACCTTACATTGACCTTATCTCTTTAAAGATACTTGCTTTTGATGTGATTTTAGGGATTGATTGGTTAACTACTCATCATGCCAAAATTGATTGTTTTCGTAAGGTTGTTAGTTTTCATATTCCTAACCAACTGTTATGCAATTCAAGCAACTAAACCATTAAAATCGATCACTTTGTCATATCTAATCATAAAGCTATTCGTTTATTAAAAACGGATGTCAAGCTTTCTTAGCCCATGTTATGGATTTGAATAAAGACACGTCAAATTTGAATGATATTCTGTTGTTATTGACTTTCCGACGTATTTCAGAAGAACTTCCCGGTCTATCCCCGTAACGTGAAGTTGAATTCTTTATTGATCTTGAACACGGTACAAAGCCCATTTCTAAAACCCCCCATATCGAATGGCTCTATTGAACTTCAGGAGTTAAAGGTCCAACTACGAGGAATTGTTGGACATCGGTTTCATTCGCCCCTAGTACATCTCCTTGGGGTGCTCTGTTTTATTCAGTAAAAAGAAGAAAGGCGGGAGTATGCGACTTTGTATTGACTATCGGGGAATTGAACCATGTCACCATCAAGAATAGGTATCCTCTACCTCGTATTGATGACTTGTTTGACCCGATTGCAGAGGCACAATTCTTTTCAAAAATCGATCTTCGATTCGGATATCATCATTTGAAGATTAAAAGCGAGGATATTCAAAGAGCGCCTTGAACTTCGGTATGGGCATTATGAATTCTTAGTCATGTCTTTTCGGACTAACTAATGCTCCTATGACTTTCATGGATATGATGAAGGCAAAGTATTCAAGGAATATTTGGATCAATTCGTTGTTGTCTTTATTGATGACATCCTCATATATTCCAAAAGCCGTGAAGATCATGAGCACCATTTGAAGCTGGTACTCCAAAGGCTTCGTGAAAACCAACTATATGCCAAATTGAAGAAATGTGAGTTCTGGCTTGAGGAAGTAGCATTCCTTGGGCACGTGGTGTCGAAACATGGAGTATCTGTTGATCCGGCGAAGATTGAAGCAATACAAAGTTGGGAGCAACCGAAGTCGGTGACAGAAGTACGTAGTTTTTTGGGCTTAGCTGGTTATTATCGGAGATTCGTGGAAGGGTTTTCTCGAATCGCTACTTCATTAACCCAGCTAACTCGGAAGGATACAAAATTCGTTTGGAGTGAAGAATGCGAGAAGAGTTTCCAAGAGCTTAAGAGGAGACTTATTTTAAGACTGTTCTAACAATACCATCTGGTTCGGATGGATTTGTTATCTCAACGATGCTTCGTGCAAAGGGTTAGGATGTGTTCTCATGCAACGTGGGAAAGTCATAGCCTATGCCTCATGACAACTTAAAGAGTATGAGAGGAATTATCCTACTCATGATCTAGAGTTAGCGTGATAATTTTTAGCGCTAAAGATATGGAGGCACTATCTATATGGGGAGAAAGTGGAGATATATTCGGACCATAAAAGCCTTAAATATTTCTTCACTCAAAAAGAACTCAACATGCGGCAAATGACGTTGGCTCGAACTATTGAAAGACTACGACCACACTATTCAATACCATCACGTAGTAAGCGACGCGTGGTAGCCGGCGCATTGAGTAGAAGATCATATGCGCGGGAGCGAGTGCGATGATGTCAAGTATACGACATAGAGCCAACTTTAATAGAAAAAGTTAAGGTTGCTCAAGCCACCAATCTTGAAATGATGCGTATGAAGAAGAAAGTACAAGAAGGAGCTATTAGGGCGAGAATTGATGAAGAAGGAATACTTGAGTCCACTCTAGACTTTGTGTTCTAACGACTCGATTTGAAGTACAAGATTATGATGGAGGCACACAATACGCCATTTGCAATCCATCACGGAAGTACTAAAATGTATCGTGATCTTGACATACATTTTGGTGGAACAATATGAAGAGAGAGATTGCAAAGTTTATCTCGATGTGTTTAACTTAACGTGTAAAGGCGGAGCATCTTGTACCTAAGGGTCCGTTGCAACCACTTGAGATTAGGAATGGAAGTGGGAACACATTACTATGGATTTCATTCACGGGTCTTCTTACGGTTTCTCAAGGCATCAATGCTATTTGGGTTATTGTTGATAGATTAACCAAGTGCGCTCATTTCTTGCCGATCACGGAGACTTATTCCTTGAACGTCTTGCTAGTATGTACGTGAATGAGATTGTGAGGTTGCATGGCATGCCTGTATCCATAGTTTCGGATCGTGACCCAAGATTCACTTCAAGATTTTGGGTTAGCTTGCAAAAAGCTATGGGCACGGATTTGCGATTTAGTTTGGCATACCATCCCCAAACGGACGGACAATCAGAGAGGACTATTCAAACTCTTGAAGATCTATTAAGACTCTGTGTCCTAGACTTCAAGGGTAGTTGGGATAAGTATTTACCATTGGTGGAATTCTCCTACAACAACAGTTATCAGGCAAGTATAGGTGTGGCTCCATTTGAAGCATTATATGGACGAAAATGTCGTTCTCCAATATGTTGGGATGAGGTGGGTGAAGCAACATTGTTGGGACCCGAGTTAGTACGTATGACTACCGAAAAGATCCAAATGATTCGACAACGTATATAAACGGCACAAGATCGACAAAAGAGTTATGCGGATCTTCATCGAAAGGACGTGGAATTTAATGTAGGGGATCATGTATTGTTGCGAGTTGCTCCATGGAAGGGAGTTACAAGATTTGGGAAGAGAGGAAAGCTCAATCCACGATTTATTGGTCCATTTCAAATTCTTGACCGAGTAGGAAATGTAGCCTATAGACTTGCATTACCTCGAATATGTCTCGTGTTCATAATGTGTTTCACATATCTCGCACTTCAGTAAATATGTGAAAGACCGAACCACGTTATTGAGTTAGAAACCAGGACGAGATAATAGAAGACTTAACGTATGAGGAGGTACTGTCAAGATCTTGGATAGGAAGGAGCATGTCCCTACGCCAAGAAAGGTCATACCACAAGTTAAAGTTTTGTGGAGGAATCATCTTTATAGAGGAAATGACACGGGAGTTGGAAGCGGAAATGAAAGCGAGAGTATCCTCACCTTTTGAAACACACAGTATACGTCGTCAATTTCGAGGACGAAATTTCATAAGGAGGGAGGTTGTAAGACCCGAAAATTTTTTAAATAAAAAGGAATTTCCTTTATTTATTATTTTGAAATAGTAAGGTTGATTTGATTAATGTGGATAGTTAAGGGTTAAATACGCAAATATTTCAAAATAAGCAAGTGGTTATAAAATATTCATTGTTATTCGGGGAATATTCGTTTGGTCGTGGAATATTAAATCTTTGGGAATATTAAATACGACAGCAGCTTGACCATGTGTGGGCCCCATAATGTGAGCGATTGGATGAAGAAAGCGACAAATATAAGTTGTTTTTAAATAACGGCGTAGTTATTCTACAGATTAATCTTGTTGGAATACCCGGTGGTTAAAACACACTAATACGCGTTGTTGAGCGAGTAGCATACCAGTATTGCACCAATTCTTACTTACGAAGAAGGCACTACTCAATAATGGTTCTGATAATTCTTGTTCGATATTTTATTGAGTTAATAATTCTTTGCGTTGATATTTTATATTCTTCATTGTTTCAATAATTGTCATTACATAGTATTTTTCATTATCGAAGCAATAATTTATATTATCTGAATAATATTATTAGATAACATTATTGGCAATGTCTAGAAAGTTTTGTCTAAGGAGAGGTTTGGTCATCAAATTGCAGGCGCCCAAGAAGAAGAAATTCTTATTGGAAAGCCCCTTCTCTGAGGGCCACTGGTTGTCAATATTGTGATTACGTAATATTATTTGTGAATAATTAATTATTGATTTATACGATGAGGAAAATATTGATTTTATGTGGATATAGATGGAGAAAATTTTAAAATGACAATTGTTGAAAATTAATATTTTATCTTTTTACGATAAAATAATTCATTTAAATATATTATTTTAATAATATATTAACGGTGATATTTTACAATGAATGTGGGATATATGAGTATATGAGGAGGAAGAGTATTTTGTGGCATTAAATGTTTAACACATGTTTTTGTGTTGGTGGACACAATTATTGATAGAAATTTGATTATAACTTGTAAAATCACCCGTTTGTGGATTTTGGTCAATTTCTATTTGGAATTTGGAAAACTTTCTTCTGCAAAGTTGTAGAGAATTGAATTTCCTATAAAAACTCGCGAGATTCGAATTTTCTGATGAAAGGGCTATTTATTATGAATTATTGAAGTTCAAGTTCAAATAATTGATTTTTGGGAGTTTAAATTATTTTTGTTAAGAAAAACGTTTTTTGTATTTTTTTGGACATCATTAACATGTGTGGCTGGTGTTTTGACCAAAAGGTGGGCTAAGGAAAATTTGTATAATTATATTAATATTATATTAAATTTTACGCTTTGGTGTTCTAAGCATTTTTCTATAAATAGGTGCTTAGGTTAGAATTGAAAATCACACCGTAAACTGAAGTTTTCTCTATTTCTCTCTCGATATTTTGAGCGTATTCTTGTGAGTATTTTGAGTATACTTTGAGTATTGATATCTGGTGCAAGTTCATTCAAATTATTCCAAATGTAAGTATCGCTCTTTTGAGGTAAGGGATATTATTTTTTCGTAATGATATTATTTCTTCAATATCATTATAATTGAAATGTTGATCTGAAGTTTTATCAAATTTGGAACTTTCATGTCTGGGGTTACTATTCATGGGTTACTATTCACGAGTTACTATTCACGAGTTACTATTCACGAAGTTACTATTCATTAAGCGCGTGAAGATGTTTTGTGGAATTTCTATCTTTTGGTGTCTGAGTTATTATTCACGTATCTGACTATTCACGATATCTGGCACTATTCAATAGAAAAATAAAATTTATTCTTTTGTCCAAAATATCTATTCGGATACTAGCTCCTCGATTGTATCCATGTTTTGATCATTCTTGAATTTTACACCACTATGATTATTTTTGAGGTATTTTGGGACGTGGATAAAACCAAGTACGAATCCTTAATCCTTAATCCTTGTCATTTTGTTTCTTTGGATTCGTTTCTTTAAAAAAAAAATATTTTTCATCATCCTCGGTCTTAAATGATGATATTATGGAATATCTTTGGCTGTAGTGCAAAAGATGAATGATTTCTTAAGAATATCTTTGTCTGTAGTGCAAAGATGAATGATTTTGAAGAATATCTTTGGCTCAGTAGTGCAAAGATGAGCGGGTGTTTAAATGAACATGATTAATGATGAATATCTTTGGCTTTTCAGAGTGCAAAGATGAATATTTGATTCGGATGTATATTGATTGATGTTCTGAGGATAAAAGATGAGCGATGAACTTTTAAATTCATACATAGAAGATAGTAGTTTGCATTCTCTACTTAACTCTTCTAATGAATTATTATTTCATTGCGAATATTGATTTAAAGTTTGTTGTCTATTGTATTCTATTAGATTTTTTTTCCTGTTGAAGACTAACGATAATTTGTTGTATATTATCTTAGTCATAATATTCTTTCTTGAGCTAGTTGAGCTCACCCTTTTCCTTTTTGTTCCATTTTTCTCGGGAGGCGAGAATATATGAGTACTAGTCAGGGGGTATGGAATGAAGGTTTTAGAAAGGATTGTTTAGTAGTCCTCACCATTTTTGTAAAATAATGTATCAATAAATGTGATGAGGATTTATTTGAGTATAGATATTTATCTAGAAGATAATATTTGTATTCAAACTCACGCTTTTCTTGTTGTAATAATAAAGTTGTAGTTGTTTCTGTACCATGTATTGACAACTCAGAATAGGTGATGTATACCTATTTTGGGGGCGTCACACACGTTCTTCCACATAATGCATTCTCCCACGTGAGTCTTCCCACACTTGCTACAGACTTGCTTCTTCTTTGGGTTTGAATTTTTAGAATTATCGTTGTCATTGTCCTTCATTCTCTTGTTCTTGCCTTTAAGCTTGGTTGTTCCCTCCGACGATCCACCACCTTCTGTCTTCATCCTTTCCACATGCGCCTTCAGCTCGTTCCATTCTTCAGTCTTTTCATGTAACGCTCGCTTCGTCTTCCATAACTCCTCTAAGAGAAACACTTTATTCCAAAGTTCTTGAACTTCTGCAGATTCTAGATCTTTCTCCCCAACTTTAGTCTTATTCCCTTTCACCACCTTAGCTTCTTCAGACTCTGCTTCCTCATCTCCACTCAGATACATCTCAGGATAATCATCATGATCACTCCCCAGATTCACCATAGGTTCATCTTTTCCCACCTTCTCAACTGATTCGCTTTGCACTGGCACCTCGGCTACTGGCACTGGTGCAACAGCCGCTAGCATCTCCGTACTCATTTCATCTTCTCCTGACATCCTACAGTCAGTTAAACAACTTGATTAGTACTTTACCAGTACGAAATTCTCTCACTATGTGTCAACCTATCTCACTATAGATACGCTTCTGTAATCCCTCACTTAGTACTCTAAATGAGTATTCTCTATCTCGCTTATGGTTATAATCCTAGGGTTTTCCCCACCCCACTTAAGTATTATAACCTACAGCTTTTATACCAACCTGTGACACCCCCAAATCCGGGTTACCTGACCCCCGAGTTTTGTGCTCACAATCCACAATATATTAAGCATTTAACTAACCATTCTTTTATGAATAGAATATTACACCACATTAACTTATAAAGTTAATACATTAGTCCAGGTCCTCTAACCTTAACATTACAAACATACCCTTTAGATATACAAAAAGGGTTTACAAACATAACATAATAACAATATTTTTCATAACTAATTTATAACTATGCCTTTTCCTTTGTCCTTCACAGCATCTCCTGCCACTTCGTCCCTAGCTGAAAAGTTTTATTTAGCAAGGGTGAGCAACAAGTTTTCCCTGCAAGTTAAGACATACAATAAATGTATAAGAATCAATAAGAACAGACTATCTAATTTGATAGAATAACACCAAAGTTCGGGGAACTTTGAAATAGCTGAATAATTCATTAATCAATAACTAGTTTTCTCGCAATCTATGCAACACAATAATTTGATAATGAAAGAGTACAACACTTTCAAAGTTTCTACGATATTCTAATGAATAATCAAGAATCAATTCTACGCAATAACAAAGTGGAATGTTTTCCAGATTTATGCTGAGTAATCCATTGGATCTTGAACTTCTCTTCTCAAGTAACTATCAAAGATTTGACTTTGATATACCCAGGTGTATCAGATAACCATAAAGATTAAATCATACCCCTCTGCAAGTACTTAGAGCGGCCAACTCTTTGTACCCTATATTATGCATAATACTTATACGCTCGCAAAGGCCAATTATACGACCAATAAAATGTTCCCTTTTTATAAAAGGTTATTCTTCTCAGTCTCAAAATTAGAATTTGATTTACAACGAAATACTATGATTTCAATATCTAATCACTTTCTCGATCTAGCCGAAATAATTGGCATCGATCTGTCAATAATAATTGAATTCTCTTCTCGAACCTATCAAGTTCTAATAAATGTTCGTCTAGCCAGAACAGTTAGCTAAGACATTTCTTAACACGATTCAACAATAGATAGGAATTATATGTACTATTAACAATAGCTTCTACGGATGTAAGTATCCAATAACAATTATTCTCCAAGTATATTCTCAAAATCACTAATTCAATTTGAATTAATAAACATGCACTAACTGCGAATAATCAACAATAAATTCTTGGACGTGGTCTAATCAACAATAATTAACCACCATAGTATTTAAACAGATATAACTCAAGGTTGAGTTAGGAAACTTGCCTTCTCTGTTGATTACTGCTCCTCAAATAAACTTATCTGCGTTTGAAAGACCTATAATCACAATATCGGTCTCACAATTAGCACAATATTTCATAACACAAAACACTATAATTTACAGTCAGTCTTTCTCCTAGGCACATTACCACATAGCCACATTAGTGTTTAATACCTATATAAACACTTATCAAGTCTAACTAGTTTGGTCTGGTTGGACTTCGGTCTCATCTTGGTGTCTTGGTCACCCTATCTTACAATTTACACATTTATTGTCATTTAAACTCGGTCTCAAAGCTTCAATATTATTTTAGATAAGTCAAATATCATTTATAATATTTTTCGAAAGCCTTTAATAATTTTTTAATAATTATGTTAATTTATAATAATTTTTCAAACACCGTAATCATTTTTAAATGATTTAAATACTAATTAATTCCATTATCATTAATATTTAATAATATTAAAATATTAATGACATACTTGTCAAAATATTAAAGTTATTGTTAATAACTTAAAATATTTTTAAATCATCAATATTCTATTTAAATAATTTTAAAATAATTAAAATCATTTTAAACCATCACCATTAATATTTTAATATTAATGAAATACTTATTAAAATATTAAAATTCATTAATTATAACTTAAAATATTTTTAAATCATTTTTCTCATTTTAAAATGATTTTAAATCAATAAAATCATTTTTAATTCATTTATTTAATTTTATAATTAAATAAATCTAATATCATTAATATTAAATTATTAATGAAAATTCTCCAAAAATATTAAAAGTTACATTTTATAACTCAAAATATTTTTAAGCACTTTATTCTTATTTAGAATGATTTTTATAATATTAAAATCATTTTCTTCTAATTTATTTAATAAAATAATTAAATAAATTAAATATAATTAATATTCAAATAATTATAAATATTAATGAAAAATATCTGAAATTATTAAAAGTTATTTTTCATAATTTAAAATAATTTTTAAAACCATTTTTGTAATTTTTAGAATTTATTTTCTATTTTTAATTAATTTCCAGAAAATTAGAAATTAAAAATATTAGAAACCGTTGCTATAGCATATAGCGACACTAAGCGTTGTTGTTGGTGTTCTTGGTGCTCAAGAACACTGACAGTCAGTGTTCAAGGGGTCAACTTTGACCGACTTTGATTCTCAATGTAATTAAGTTCTGGGCTAACTTAGGGTTCAATCTTGTAGTACACCTGTAGTACTACAACTATCCATCATCAACTTGGTCATATCACATCTCAGATGTAATATCTGAAGCCCCAAAGTAACTGTCAGAAGCTTCTGGGCTTTCTGGGTTACCCAAAAACCCAGACAGCTTCGACTGCCTACTTTGTGGTTCGATTCTCTTCCAGATCTGGTCATCAAATGGTTAGGTTTATGGTCCAAATATATAGGTCTCATGTCAAGAAACAACTACATTGTGACGCCCCCAAAATAGGCATACATCACCTATTCTGAGTCGCCAAATACATGGTACAGAATACAAATACAATCTTTAATATACAACAAGAATGCTGTGAGTTTTAATACAAATATTATCTTCTAGATAATATCCACTCTCAAAATAAGTCCTCATTACATTTATTGTCACACTATTTAATGTAATATTAAGGACTACTAATACTATCATCCGGACAGTCACTCCGGTTCCCCGACTAGTCCTGCCACGTTCTCATTTTCAAGAGAAACGATTGAAAGAAATGGTGAGCTCAACTAGCCCAAGAAGAAATATTATGACTAAGATAATGCGAGAATAAATTATCATTAGTCTTCAACAATGTTAAAGCGATAAAATACAATAGATATCAAGTTTAAGCTGCTGGTTGAACAAGCAATCCATTAAAAGAGTCAAGTAGAGAATAAAATCTACTATCTTTTATGATTTAAAAAGGTTTTTCATCACTTTTATCATTTGAAACTCGACTAATAAATAATCCACATCATCCTCACTTTTACTACCAAGGATATTCATTAGTATCACGACCACAAATTATCCATGCACTACGGGCCAAGGATATTCGTGTATTCATCAACGGTCCTGATCATGCCATAAAATAATTCATCTTTGCTCCCTTGGCCGAAGAGAATCCATAGCCATAATCATACCAAAAACTGTCCATCAATACACTACGGGCCAATGAGGACTTTTTCCACATCATTTGTAATATTACGATCATGATTATACCGAATAATCCCTGGTCATAATCATACCAAGTCCATCTATGCACTACAGGCCATAGATGACTTTCAACATAATATAAACATGAAGATGATGACAATGATATAAGAATTCAATAAAAACAAGTTCAAGAATTAATTTATCCAGGAACTAATAACATCCAAATTGTCAACATGATACTTCTTTGTAGAGTAAATTTCAAGAATGCTCAGAAGAATATTTCCATGAGAAGATACTGGATGAAGCGCAAATATCAAGGATATTCCACTAATTTCATGGAGTATAGAAGTTAAAACTTTAACAAACTGAGTATAATAAAGAATGGAATAACAAAAGAAATCACCATACATGCGGTACTTCACATAGACAGGTTATTCCAACATAATAATAAATAACGGAACCAGGTCAGGCGTAATACGCACCGACAAGATATTCCAACAGAATAATAATGAATAGAATAACAACAGAAATCACCATGCATGTGGTACTTCGCATAGACAGGTTATTCCAACCGAATAATAAATAACGGAATTAGGTCCGGCGTAAAATGCACAGACAGGATATTCCAACAGAATAATAAAGACGAAAAACCAGTCCGGCAGAAACGTATGCATGTGATATTCCAATGAGAATAATAAAGAGCGGAACCGAAGTCCCAAGTAAAACGCATGAACGGATATTCAAGCAGTAATAATAAAAACGGAACCAGGTCCGGCGTAAAACGCACAGGCAGGATATTCCAACAGAATAATAAAGAATAGAATAACAAAAGAAATCACCAAGTATAAGGTAGACCGCGTATACAGGTTATTCCAACAGAATAATAAAGAATGGAATAACAGAAGTTCTCTTCATGAATATAAAAAAAATAATACCCCTTACGAGTACAGCATATAATATCTCTTACCTTACAAAAAAGAGTACTCCGGCGATAGGGCGGGGATATACTTGAAGAAACTTGCACTACGCTCAAAGCTTTCTTAAACGCTAAAGAAATACGCTCAAGATTATAGAAGAATAATTTCTCTACGGTTTCTCTCTAGAGTTTCAAATTGAATTCGTAAGAAATAATGAAGGAATGAGCTTCTATTTATAGAAGAATGAACTGAATAGTAACCAATCCATGAACGGTCCAGATCGATTTACTTTAAATGGACGGTCCAGATTGGTTTACATTAAAATATAATATATTCTATTTATAATCTAATAAAACGAATAACTTTTAAAAAGATTTTACTATGCAAACACTATGCATAATAAAATATAATATAATATAATTATTGTCTAATAAAAATGAGATAACTTTATAAAAGTATTACATTTTATATAAAAAGATTTTACTATTAGCCTAATAAAAGCGAATAACTTTATAAAAGTATTACATTTTTTATATAAAAGTTTTTACATTTTATTACATTAATAATACTAATAAAAAAACTTATATATAATATATATATATATAACAATCAACAATAATTGAATCAAATAACGTGAGAGACTATCGCAAGAATTTCTTTGTAGCAATAATTGAACAAAAGCGGTGACTTCTCACATAAGCATCAATAATCAATACTGGTGTGCTCTTATGCAACTACGCCAGACATATTCTTACTTTTACTACCGAGTAGTTCAACAAGATTAACGGTAAAACTTCCGTCGTTATTTTCATAAAAATATTTTTGTCGTTTTTCAATCGATCAACAATAATTACATAGTGTCCACTAATGATTGTGCGTCGCATAAATATTCCCCACACAAATAATAGTCCCCGAACCAATCGAATAATATAACAACTTGCATACTTTGCAAAATTTATAAATATTACCCACAACTATAACATTATATTAAATCCACACCATAATATTCAAAAAAAATATTCGAGAAATTTAAATCTTTATTCGTAAAATTTGGGATTTTACATACATAACACTATGTCAGTCCAACAACATCAAAATCTCCGGATACAACTCGGTCAAAGGCTGTCAGAAAACTCGTTCTTGCGTTTTCTGGAATTTCCAGAAAACAGGAAATGTTACCGGATGGTCTAGTTTGACCATCCTCTACCTCTGATCTGTTTGTTGTTTAAGAGATCCAAGGCCAGGCATCTAGAGTCCATATTACAAGCTACAACATGCATATAAAAACAAAATCAAATTGCTTATAACCTGACACATACGGGCCATGCAAAAGGTTGTCAAACACTGTTCATGGCGTTCTGGGTTACCCAGAATTCACCCGGTCAATCTCGGTCAATGGGTTTTGACCACTAATAACTTACGATCTAGACATGGGATGGTTGTGATTCGACTTCCAGATAAAAGACCACATGACAAGCTACAGATTAAAACTTTAAAACAACAAAAATCAAAAACAGAAAAGAATCTAGGGCCACTAACATTCGGTTGTCAGGCCACATTTTGTGTTCTTGGACAGTTTTTCAAAAACTCCATTTTAAAGCCTTTTGATTCCATGGATCATCATAGATCATCTTAAAACACCTTCTAACATGAATTTAAACACATAAACACAAATATTTTCTTAAGCATACAAGATCAAAGTATAAGTTAGGGTTTTACCTTCTCTTGTCCAATCTTTGTTTCTAGCTCTTCTCCACTAATCTTGATGATCTAAAGGCTTGGTTAGTGACTGAAACACTTAGGGATTTCATGGGTTTAGGTGAGAGAAAGAGTTGGTTGGTGTTAGATAGCTAATGAGCTTATTTTGTGAACTTTCTCTCTCCTAAATCATTTATATCTTAGATGCAATGAATCCATACTTGCTAGGTGGCACTTTGGATCAGATTTGGTAAGGATTTGCAGCACATGGGATAATCCTTAAGTGATGACTCACTAGATCTTGCAAATCTCTTAACTTAAAATCTAAGAAAATGGTATTTTGGACATTGGACATGAAATTTTAATGGCATATAGGTAACTTGCCAAACCCTTAGGGTTTAACCCTAAGGTTCTAACCCTTAGGTTTTATAACCTTAGCTTCTAGGATTTTCTAAATTAGGGTTTTAAAATAGAAAAGTAAGATTTCTAAAATATAATTAGTGTTTCCTAATTATATTAAAGGTTGTTATACACATTAAAGTTTACTAATCACTTTAGGGCTTACTAATTAGGATTAGGGTTTCCTAATTAGGGTTTAGGATTCTCGAATTAAAAATTAGGGTTTTTTGGCTTTCGATTAGGGTTCCTAACTACGTATTAGGGTTTCTAATCTTGAGATTAGGGTTTTCAATCCCTTATTAGGGTTTACAAAGATTTTACCCTACCCGACCAATCATTGATCAAGATTCTATACAGTACAAACACGTACTCATCAATATAATTATTTTAATTATATTTTCAATCGAATCTCTATCCGAACTTAGGGTTAGGGTTTCTATTCTCCGTTAAGCACAACTCTACTCTTATTTTCTTAGTCAAAACACAAATTAACCACATCTCGAGACTCGTATCACAGATACACAGTACAATATTAATAGTCAAAATAAAAAAAATCATAAATTCAAAATCCCGGGTTATCACATTCACCCCTCCTTAAAAGGATTTCATCCTCGGAATCACCGCTTTCTTATTCTCTATAATCTATTAAAGTTGTAGCATCAATTCACTTTTTTTATCAACACAATACTAATTTGTGTCTCATATTCTAACCTGTGATTTGGATCTATAAAAGAAAACAATTCACAACAATATCTAGCTCAATATTACTCGCGTAATAAAATTTCTAAATGAAATCGTTACCTGTTGCCACCTCCTGAGTAGCCACTACATCTTGCGTCATTATGTTGAATATACGAGCCGTTGATCTTCCTGGCTGTGCAGGTCCTCAAATTGCCAAGGTTCCGCCACCGGGTCCCTTGTTGACACTTTCCTTCTCCCCATTCCTCTTAGGACAGTTCCTAACCAGATGGTCAATCGATCTGCACGCAAAACAACCTTGAATCTTCTTTGGACTGGGACAATTGGGTGACAGGTGTCCCTCTTGATCGCAGTTATAACAAACTCCCTTCTTTTTTAAACAAATTCATGAATGGTTCTTTCCACATGTCGCACATGACTCCCTCCCTTTCTTATTCCCTTCTATCTTATTACCCGACTGGGTATTCTCGCTCCACTTCCTTTTGTTCGAATTACTTCCACCACTACTACCTCCATCATTTGTCTTCTTCTTCTTCTCTTGGTGAAATCGAGATGCAGCTTCGCTCCCTCCTTCAGCAATTAACGCTTTTTCCAACAAAGCTGTGAACGTATTTATCTGCAATACGGCTACTTTGTTGTATATACCCGGCTTCAATCCATTCTCAAATCTTCTCGCCTTTCTTGCTTCTGTGTCCACCTGATGAGGTGCAAATCTCGCAAATTCATTGAATTTGGAAGCATACTCAGAAACTGACATATTCTCCTGCTTTAGTTCTAAAAACTTAACTTCCATTCGAGCTTGCATACTTGACGAAAAGTAGTTCTCAAAGAACAACTCCTTGAATCTTGTCCAAGTCACCGCAGCTGTACCAGCTCTCGCATGATTAGTCTCCCACCAGTAATTGGCTTCTCCCTTCATCAAGTATGTTGCAAAAGTTGTCTTGTGCTCTTCTGCCACTCGCACAATGATGAATGCTTTCTCCATCTCCTTTACCCAAGTTTGGGCTTCAATTGGATTCGTGGTCCCTTTGAATTCAAGGGGTCCTACCGCTTTAAAGTCTTTAAAATTTGCCATTCTATCAGCTAGCTAATTTCTCGCTCTTCCTCTTGCAGCTGGAGCTCTATTTCTCATAGCTTGGGCTAACATATCTACGAATTCTACATTGGGTCCGCTTGACCTCCTTCATTATTCACTGACTGTTTTTCTCTTTGATTTCGATTCTGTCGTCTAGGCGGCATGATCTGATTTAAATAAAAATCTTACATTAATTCTCTTTCTTTACACAAATTCTTAAAAAAAATAAGAATTCAACACATAGTTCTCATATAATCGCATATTTATTCAAATAGCACATATTCCATTTAGTACTTAACACATATTACTATCACTTGTTAAATAAATTTCAAGATTAACAAGATAACTTTACACAGAAATTTACAATTCTCCATTCACATATAATTATTCTCAGTTCATCAAACTTACCATACCTATGAGTTCAGGAACTGGCCACAATTATATGAGTGTATGAACTTATCCTAGTTAGACCTTTGGTGTCCATTCGCTGAGGGGTTCAGAAATATTTCATATAGTTATGAGTCATGAACTTACCATAAGTATGAGTTTTAAGAACTCACAAATTAATCTTAATCTTATATTCATATAGAAAATAAAGATTTCATTCATACAAACATATATATATTATATATGTTCACTCATCGTTCTCGATATTAGAATTTTTAATATCATAATCTTCTACCAAAAGATATTAACGCTCAAACTTAAACTATCGGTCGTCCACTCCCTTCACCAGTCTTCTTCTTGTTGGGACACTTGTTGAATTCTTGACCCATTCTCCCACATGAAAAACCCTTCCTCATATTCGGCTTAAGACAATGTAGGGAAATATGTCCTTCCTGCTTACAGTTGAAACACACGTTCTTCCACATCATGCATTCTCCCACGTGAGTCTTCCCACACTTGCTACAGACTTGCTTCTTCTTCGGGTTTGAATTTTTAGAATTATCGTTGTCGTTGTCCCTCTTTCTCTAGTTCTTGCCTTTCTGCTTGGTTGTTCCCTCCGACGATCCACCACCTTCTGTCTTCATCCTTTCCACATGCGCCTTCAGCTCGTTCCATTCTTCAGTCATTTCACGTAACGCTCGCTCCGTCTTCCATAACTCCTCTAAGAGAAACACTTTACTCCAAAGTTCTTGAACTTCTGCAGATTCTAGATCTTTCTCCCCAACTATAGTCTTATTCCCTTTCTCCACCTTAGCTTCTTCAGACTCTGCTTCCTCATCTCCACTCAGATACATCTCAGGATAATCATCATGATCACTCCCCAGATTCACCATAGGTTCATCTTTTCCCACCTTCTCAACTGATTCGCTTTGCGCTGGCACCTCGGCTACTGGCACTGGTGCAACAGCCGCTAGCATCTCCGTACTCATTTCATCTTTTCCTGACATCCTACAGTCAGTTAAACAACTTGATTAGTACTTTACCAGTACGAAATTATCTCACTATGTGTCAACCTATCTCACTATCGATATGCTTCGGTAATCCCTCACTTAGTACTCTAAATGAGTATTCTCTATCTCGCTTATGGTTATAATCCTAGGGTTTTCCCCACCCCACTTAAGGTTTATAACCTACAGTTTTTATACCAACCTGTGACACCCCCAAATCCGGGTTACCTGACCCCTGAGTTTTGTGCTCACAATCCACAATATAATAAGCATCTAACTAACCATTCATTTATGAATAGAATATTACACCACATTAACTAATAAAGTTAATACATTAGTCCAGGTCCTCTAACCTTAACATTACAAACATACCCTTTAGATATACAAAAAGGGTTTACAAACATAACATAATAACAAAATTATTCATAACTAATTTATAACTATGCCTTTTCCTTTATCCTTCACAACACCTCCTGCCACTTCATCCCTAGCTAAAAAGTTTTATTTAGCAAGGGTGAGCAATAAGTTTGCCACGCAAGTTAAGACATACAATAAATGTATAAGAATCAATAAGAACAGACTATCTAATTTGATAGAATAACACCAAAGTTCGGGGAACTTTGGTGACACCCCCAAATCCAGTTACCTGACCCCCAAATTTGGTGTTCACGATCCACAATATAATAACATCTAACTACCCATTTTAATATAAATAGGAATACATAACTCATTAACATAGATTGTTAATACATAAGTCCCAGGTCTACTAACCTTAACATTATAGGCATACCCCTTTAGATATACAAAAAGGGTTTACAATACAATACAACATAATAATAATAATAATGTTCATCATAACTATTCCTTTTCCTTTGTTCTTCTTCGCAGCACTATCTGTAACTTCATCCCAAGCTGAAAAGTTTTATTTATAGCAAGGGTGAACAACAAGTTTGCTCCGCAAGTTAAGAGATACAATAAAGATATAGAAATTAATATCAAACCTTCTCACATTCTACGCAATAATAATTCGATAATGAAAGAGTATAACGCTTTCAAGGTTTTGTACGATATTCAAATGAATAATCAAGAATTAATTCTACGAAATAGCAAAGTGGAATGTTTTCTAGATTTATGCTGAGCGATCCATTGGATCTTGAACTTCTCTTCTCGAGTAACTATCAAAGTTAAACTTTGATATACCCAGGTGTATCAGATAACCATAAAGATTAAATCATACCCCTCTGCAAGTATATAAAGTGATCGACTTTAGTATACCTATATTATGCATAATACTTAATGGCGTGTAAAGTAGAATACTCGTAGATAAAATATTCCTTTATATAAAAGGATGTTCTTCTCGGTCTTAGAATCAAGATTTTGATTTTACAACGAAATCTTTGTGATTTCAAATTCTATTTACTTCTCGATCTGGCGAAATAATTGGCATCGATCATCGATAATAATTGAATTCTCTTCTCGAACCTATCAAGTTCTAACAAATGTTAAATCAACGAGAATAATTTGCTAACACATTTTTCAATATAATTCGACAATAAAAGCAGGAATTATACATCTTTGTCGATTCTAGCTTCTACGGATATGTATATATCGATAATAGTTATTCTACGAATGTATATATATTCGAATTAGTAATTCAATTTGAATTATTAAGCATGCACTAAGCTGCGAATAATCACTAATAAATCCACGGATGTGGTCTAATTACAGCAAATAATTAACCACCGATAATAATTAAACAATATTAACTTCAAGGTTGAGTTAGGAAATTGCCTCTTCCGTGATTCTACTACTACGATAAACTTATCGCATTCGTAAGACCTATATATAACCAATAATATCAGTCTCACACTTAGCACAATAATTTATAACACATAACACTGTAATTCACAATCAAACTTCTTCTAGGAACATTACCACATAGCCACGTTAGTGTTTATAACCTAGATAAACACTTATCAAGTCTAACTATTTCGGTCTGGTTGGACTTCAATCCATTCTCGGTGATCTGGTCACCCTATCCGACAATTAACACAGCTATTGTCAATTAAACTCGGTCTCTAAGCTTAAATATTATTTTAGATAAGTCAAATATCATTTATAATATTTTTCAGAAGCTTTTAATAATTTATAAGCAATTATTATAATTTATAATAATTTTTCAAACATCGGAATCATTTTTAAATGATTTAATTATCAAATAATCTAATTATTATTAATATTTAATAATATAAAAAATATTAATAACATACTTGTCAAAATATTAAAGTTATTTTAATAACTTAAAATATTTTAAATCATCAAATATCTACTTAAATGATTTTTAAAGTAATTAAAATCATTTTTAAATCATCACCATTAATAATCAAATATTAATGAAATTATCATCAAAATATTAAAAGTCATTAATTATAACTTAAAATATTTTAAATCATTTTTCTCATTTTTAAATGATTTTTAAATCAATAAAATCATTTTTAATTCATTTATTTAATATAATAATTAAATAAATCTAATATCATTAATATTAAATTATTAATGAAAATTCTCTAAAAATATTAAAAATTATATTTTATAATTCAAAATATTTTCTAACACATTATTCTTATTTAAAATGATTTTTAATAATATTAAATTATTTTCTCTAATTTATTTAATATACTAATTAAATAAATTAAATACCATTAATATTCAAATAATTATAAATATTAATGAAAAATATCTCAAATAGTCAAAAATTATTTTTAATAATTTAAAATAATTTTTAAAACCATTTTTGGTAATTTTTATAATTTATTTTCTATTTTTAATCATTTTCCGGAAAATAAGAAAATAAAACTAATTAAACCGTCGCTATAGCCTATAGCGACACAAAGCATCGTTGTTGGTGTTCTTGAGCTCAAGAACAACGACAAAGTTCGACTTATCGAAGAGGTCAACTTTGATTAAATGATAAATCTTAATACCAAATGTTTCTGGGTAATCTATCACCATGGTCTTGTAGACAGTACACCACACTACAACAAACAACCAATATCTAAGTCATATATCAACATGTCATGAAGATCTGGACTTGTAAAGATACTGTCAGACATTACCTAGGTTTCTCCAGAAACCCAGAACATCGACTGGTCACTTTCCAATACAAATTAATCTAGGTTCTAATTATTGTTTTGGTGGTTCTATAATTCATACATGTAGTATTCATGACAAGGAACAACGAGATGTCAAGATCTCAGTCCAAAAACAACAACATCTCGATCTAAGACACGGTCAAACCAGGCCAAAAAGACTGCTCAAAAATTTCTGGGTTTTTCCCAGAAACTGTGTTCGTGATCAAATGACTAGGTTTGACCACCCATTACATTCCATATGTTTATTATTTAAGCGATCTTAAAGCATGGATCTATTGTCCACATAACCAGCTACGTTTATGATACAACAACAACATCAAACAAAACAAAATCAGCCGATTCGAAAGTAAGTTAATAAAACATCGACGTTTTTTTTTTAAATTACGGGTTGCCAGATTTTCATCTTGATCAACGTCGTAATCGATGGGTTTTGACCTTAAATAAAATGAAATCAAGACAATCAATAATTGTGATACCACTTGCAGATGAAAGACAACATAGCAAACTACAGATCTAACACATAACATCTTACAAATCATTAATATACAGAGATCTAAGCCTACTGACATTTGCTTGTCAGTCACCTTCAGAGCTCAAGAACAGATTTTGAAAACTTGAATTTTTACCCACTTTGATGCTATGGATCCATGATGGATCAACATAGATCAACTAAAAACAACTTCTAACATAAATATAAACACATATACATAAAATTTTTCTTAGCAACAAAGATCAAAAATCAATTTGGGTTTATACCTTCTAGCTTTCCAATCCTTGATCTATACTCTCCAATCTGTTATTGGTTGATCTAAAATGTATTTAGGACTGGTCTACCTTAGAATTTCGGAGGTATGAGAGAGAATAAGAGTTGGTGAGAGCAAAGTTGAAAATGAGCAAGTTTTATGAACTTTCTCTCTCTAGATCTCTTATATCAAAGATGTAATGAATCCAAGTGTGCAAGTTGGCAAGATATGGATAAGATTTGATATAGAATTTAAGCACATGGTCTTATCCAAAGTGATGACTCACTAGATTTACAAATCTTCTAACTAAATATCTAAGTAAAGGGGTACTTTGGACTTTGTACATAAAATTTTAATGGCATACATGGGATTTACCAAACCCTTAGGGTTTAACCCTTAGGGTTTAACCCTAAGGCTCTAACCCTAAAGTTTTACAACTTTAGCTTCTAGGATTTTCTAAATTAGGATCTTTAAAATAGAAAATTAAGATGTTCAAAAATATAATTAGTGTTCCCTAATTATATTAAAGGTTACTAATCACATTAAAGAATACTAATCACTTTAGAGCTTACTAATTAGGATTAGGGTTTCCTAATTAGGGTTTAGGATTCTTAAATTAAAAATTAGGGTTTCCCGACTTTCGATTAGGATTCCTAACTATTCGTTAGGGTTTCAAATCTTGATATTAGAGTTCCCAATCCCTTATTAGGGTTTATAAATATGGTACCCTACCCGATCAATCATTGATCATCATTCTATACAGTACAAACACGTACTCATTAGTATAATTATTTAAATTATATTTTTAATCGAATCCCTATCCGGACTTAGGGTTAGGATTTTTATTCTCCATTAAGCACAATTCTACTCTAATTTCTCAGTCAATACACAAATTGACTACTTCTCGATACTCGTATCATAAATACACAGTACAATATTAACAGTCAATGTCAATTTATATATAAAAAAAAATTATTCGTGAAATTTGGATTATTCGAAATCCCGGGTTATCACAACTTTGAAATAGTTGAACAATTCGTTAATACATAACAAGTTTTCTCGTAATCTATGCAACACAATAATTTGATAATGAAAGAGTACAACGCTTTCAAAGTTTCTACGATATTCTAATGAATAATCAAGAATCAATTCTACACAATAACAAAGTGGAATGTTTTCCAGATTTATGCTTAGTAACCCATTGGATCTTGAACTTCTCTTCTCAAGTAACTATCAAAGATTTGACTTTGATATACCCAGGTGTATCAGATAACCATAAAGATTAAATCATACCCCTCTGTAAGTACTTAGAGCGACCAACTCTTTGTACCCTATATTATGCATAATACTTACACGCGCGCAAAGGCCAAATATACGACCAATAAAATGTTCCCTTTTTATAAAAGGTTGTTCTTCTCAGTCTCAGAATCAAATTTTGATTTACAACGAAATACTATGATTTCAATATCTAATCACTTTCTCGATCTAGCCAAAATAATTGGCATCGATCTGTCAATAATAATTAAATTCTCTTCTCGAACCTATCAAGTTCTAACAAATGTTCGTCTAGCTAGAACAATTAGCTAAGACATTTCTTAACACGATTCAACAATAGACAGGAATTATCTGTACTATTAATAATAGCTTCTACGGATGTAAGTATCCAATAACAATTATTCACCAAGTATATTCTTAGAATCACTAATTCAATTTGAATTAATAAACATGTACTAACACGTGGTCTAATCAATAATAATTAACCACCATAGTATTTAAACAGATATAACTCAAGGTTGAGTTAGGAAACATGTCTTCTCCGTTGATTACTGCTGCTCAAATAAACTTATCTGCGTTTGAAAGAACTATAATCACAATATCGGTCTCACAATTAGCACAATATTCCATAACACGTAACACTGTAATTTACAGTCAGTCTTTCTCCTAGGCACATTACCACATAGCCACATCAGTGTTTAATACCTATATAAACACTTATCAAGTCTAACTAGTTTGGTCTAGTTGGACTTCGGTCTCATCTTGGTGTCTTGGTCACCCTATCCGATAATTTACACATTTATTGTCATTTAAACTCGGTCTCAAAGCTTCAATATTATTTTAGATAAGTCAAATATCGTTTATAATATTTTTCGTAAGCCTTTAATAATTTTCTAATAATTATTATAATTTATAATAATTTTTCAACCACCGTAATCATTTTTAAATGATTTAAATACTAATTAATTCCATTATCATTAATATTTAATAATATTAAAATATTAATGACATACTTATCAAAATATTAAAGTCATTGTTAATAACTTAAAATATTTTAAATCATCAATATTTTATTTAAATGATTTTTAAAGTAATTAAAATCATTTTAAACCATCACCATTAATATTTAAATATTAATGAAATCCTTATTAAAATATTAAAAGTCATTAATTATAACTTCAAATATTTTAAATCATTTTTCTCATTTTAAAATGATTTTTAAATCAATAAAATTATTTTTAATTCATTTATTTAATTTTATAATTAAATAAATCTAATATCATTAATATTAAATTATTAATGAAAATTATACAAAAATATTAAAAGTTACATTTTATAAATCAAAATATTTTTAAACACTTTATTCTTATTTAAAATGATTTTTATAATATTAAAATCATTTTCTCTAATTTATTTAATACACTAATTAAATAATATAAATATCATTAATATTCAAATAATTATAAATATTAATGAAAAATATCTAAAATTATTAAAAGTTATTTTTCATAATTTAAAATAATTTTTAAAACCATTTTTGTAATTTTTAGAATTTATTTTCTATTTTTAATTAATTTTCAAAAAATCAGAAATTAAAAATATTCGAAACTGTCGCTATAGCCTATAGCGACACTAAGCGTTGTTGTTGGTGTTCTTGGTGTTCAAGAACACTGACAGTCACTGTTCGAGGGGTCAACTTTGACCGCCTTTAAATCTCAGTGTATTCATGTTCTGGGCTAACTTAGGGTTCAATCTTGTAGTACACCTATTCGTACTATAACTATCAATCATCAACTTGGTCATATCACATCTCAGATGCAAGATCCGAAGCCCCAAAGTAGGTATCGAGGAAGCTTCGGGCTTTACGGGTTACCCGAAACCCAAACGACTTCATTGCTACTTTGTGGTTCGATTCTCTTCCAGTTCTGGTCATCAAATGGTTAGGTTTATGGTCCAAATATGTAGGTCTCACGTCAAGGAACAACTACATAACATTATGTCAGTCCAACAACATCAAAATCTCCAGATACAGCTCGGTCAAAAGCTGTCAGAAAACTCGTTCTTGCATTTTCTGGAATTTCCAGAAAATAGGAAATGTTACCGGATGGTCTACTTTGACCATCCTCTACCTCTGATCTGTTTGTTGTTTAAGAGATCCAAGGTCAGGCATCTAGAGTCCATATTACAGGCTACAACATGCATATAAAAACAAAATCAAATCGCTAATAACCTGACAGATACGGGCCTTGCAAAAGGTTGTCAAACACTGTTCATGGCGTTCTGGGTTACCCAGAATTCACCCGGTCAATCTCGGTCAATGGGTTTTGACCACTAATAACTTACGATCTAGACATGGGATGGCTGTGATTCCACTTCCAGATCAAAGACCACATGACAAGCTACAGATTAAAACTTTAAAACAACCAAAATCAAAAATAGAAAAGAATCTAGGGCCACTAACATTCGGTTGTCAGGCCACATTTTGTGTTCTTGGACAGTTTTTCAAAAACTCCATTTTGAAGCCTTTTGATTCCATGGATCATCATAGATCATCTTAAAATACCTTCTAACATGAATTTAAACACATAAACACAAATATTTTCTTAAGCATACAAGATCAAAGTATAAGTTAGGGTTTTACCTTCTCTTGTCCAATCTTTGTTTCTAGCTCTTCTCCACTGATCTTGATGATCTAAAGGCTTTGTTAGTGACTGAAACACTTAGGGATCTAAGTAAAGGGTATTTTGGACATTAGACATGAAATTTTAATGGCATATAGGTAACTTGCCAAACCCTTAGGTTTTTTAACCTTAGCTTCTAGGATTTTCTAAATTAGGGTTTTAAAATAGAAAAGTAAGATTTCTAAAATATAATTAGTGTTTCCTAATTATATTAAAGGTTACTAAACACATTAAAGTTTACTAATCACTTTAGGGCTTACTAATTAGGATTAGGGTTTCCTAATTAGGGTTTAGGATTCCAAAATTAAAAATTAGGGTTTCCCGGCTTTCGATTAGGGTTCCTAACTACGCGTTAGGGTTTCTAATCTTGAGATTAGGGTTTCCAATCCCTTATTAGGGTTTACAAAGATTGTACCCTACCCGACCAATCATTGATCAACATTTTATTCAGTACAAACACGTACTCATCAATATAATTATTTTAATGATATTTTCAATCGAATCCCTATCCGGACATAGGGTTAGGGTTTCTATTCTCCGTTAAGCACAACTCTACTCTTATTTTCTGTAAGACCCCAACTTTTCTGAATAAATATGAATTTTCTATAATTATCATTTTTGAATATTATGGTATAAATTTGATATAATATTATAGTTGTGGGTAATAGTTATAAATCTTGCAAAGTACTCAAGTTGTTATATAATATTCGATTGCTCAGGGAATATTCGTTATAACAAGGAATATTCGTACGACAGCACAATAATTGGTGGACCCCACAACGGAATTATTGTCGGATTGAGAAAGCGATAAAAATATTTTATGAAAATAACGGCGGAAGTTTTATCGTTAACTGTTGAAACACCCGGTGTTAAAAGTACAAGAATACGCGTGGTTTCATAGTAGCAAACGGTATTGATTATTGATGCTTACGTGAGAAGTCACTTAGTTTTGTTCAATTATTATATATATATATATATATATATATTATAATATATAGGTGGGGCCCACTGTGGGGCCTTTGAAATTGAAGGAGGAAGGTGACTAATAAGTTGTCACGGGTGGCTTGTTTGTTCAATATATATATATATATATATATATATATATATATATTATAATATATAGGTATTATATGTAATATATATAATATATCTATATTCACGAGACTTGCTTTATGGATTCTGAGGCAAGAAAATCACATGTTAAGTATATATATATATATATATATATATATATATATTATTTAAAGTTTTGTTTTATTAGAATATTTTATGGAATGAAATAGATTAAAAGTAAATCAATCTTGACTAGTTCATGGATTAGTTACTATTAGGTCCATTCTTTCTATAAATAGAAGCTCATTCCTTCATTATTTCTTACGAAATCTTTGAAACTACAGAGAGAAACTATAGAGAAAAGAAGAAAAGTGATACGCTTTCGTCATTACTCAGATATCAAGTTTCTTTTTACGGTAAGGGGTATTATTTTTTCATATTCATGAAGAGAACTTACATTATTCCATTCTTTATTATTACATTGGAATAACTTTGATATCTGTGATCTACCCTATACTTGGTGAAATTCTTCTATAATTCCATTATTTATTATTCTTTGGAATAATCATACATCATGCAATACCGCATACATGGTGAAATACATTGTTATTCCATTCTTTATTATTACATTGGAATATCACATACATCTTTTTCTATGGGACACGGTTCCGTCTGTATTATTTTGTTGGAATATCACGTCCATGCGTTTCACGTCGGACACTGGTTAAAATCTTTATTATTACATTGGAATAACCGATCTATGCTGCAATACCGCATGCATGGTGATTTCTGTTGTTATTCCATTCTTTATTATTACATTTGGAATATCGTATGCGATGTGTATTATTACGCTGTCTCCGGTTCCGTTATTTATTATTACATTGGAATAACTTTGTCATCATGCAATCTTGCATGCATGGTGATTTCTTTTGTATTCCATTCTTTATTATACTCGGTTGGTTAAAGTTTTGACTTCTATACTCCATGAAATTAGTGGAATATCCTTGATATTTGCGCTTCATCCGATATCTTTTCATGAAAATATTCTTACGAGCATTCTTAAATTTTACTCTACAAAGAAGTATCATGTTGACAATTTGGGACGTTATTAGTTCCTAAATAAATTAATTCTTGAACTTGTTTTATTGAATTCTTATATCATTGTCATCATCCTCATGTTTATATTTTTTGTTGAAAGTCATACGTGGCTGTTGTGCATAGATGGACTTGGTATGATTATGACCGAGGATTATTCGATTGTAATCATGATCGTAATGTTACAAATGATGTGGTAAAAGTCCTCATTGGCCTGTAGTGCATTGATGGACAGTTGTTGGCATGATCATGACCATTGATGAATACACGAATATCCTTGGCCCGTAGTGCATGGATAATTTGTGGTTGTGATACTAATAAATATCCTTGGCCGTAGTGCAAGGATGATGTGGATTATTTATTAAGCTGAGTCCCAGAGATAAAAGTGATGAAAAACCTTTTTAAATCTTAAAAGATAGTGGATTTTATTCTATACTTGACTCTTTTAATGGATTGCTTGTTCCGCTGCAGTTAAACTATGTCTATTATATTTTATCAGCTTAACATTGTTGAAGACTAATGATAATTTATTCTGCATTATCTTAGTCATAATATTTCATTGGGCTAGTTGAGCTCACCCTTTCTTTCTTTGTTCTCTTGAGGAAATGAGAGCGTGGCGGGACTAGTCGGGGAGCGGAGTGACGGTCGAGATGGTGTCTTAGTAGTCCTCACTATTCTATAAAATAGTGTGATAATAAATGTAATGAGGACTTATTACGAGAGTAGATATTATCAGAAGACAATATTTGTATTAAAACTCATGACTCTTGTTGTATATTTAAGATTGTATTTGTATTATGTACCATGTATTTGGCGATTTCGAGAATAGGTGATGTATACCTATTTTGGGGCGTCACGATTAGTATCAAAGCTTAGGGATATGATCCTGGTGAGATGTGAGATAAGAACTAGGAAGGAGAGGCGGAGATTTTTTAGCTAGTATGACCTACCTAAGTTATTTGATATTTAATTGGTCAGTCAGAGTATAGGGATAATATGTGATATGTTATTTAACCCTTGTTTTGTGGCAGTATTTGAAAATGACATCCGAGAATGTTGAGAACATCAATGGAGCACAGGAGACCATTGAGTCTCCACAGATCAATAATCAGGATAATGTGCATTAGGAAGGCGACAATCCTCAGGCAAACAACAACACGGACCAGATGATGAACGATGGAATGTTCAGAGGCTTTATGCAATTCATGCAACATCAGGCAAGAGCGGCTCCTATCCAAAATGCAGGTGGAAACACGGGAAACTCTCGGACGGTCATCGCTAAGCAGTTCAAGAAACTGGGACCACCAGAGTTTTTTGGAGAGCCAAAACCACTTAAGGCGGAGACATGGATTAAGCAGATCAACAAGATATTTGATGTCTTGGGATGCTCCGAGGAGCAAAAGGTTCCTTTGCCACCTTCATGTGCGGCGTGATGATTACTAGTGGGAATCGTAAAAGCGTACTCAAACCCGCCGCCTTGAAGATGTCTTGGGAGAAGTTCCAAGAACTGTTCAACGACAAGTACTTTACCGAAAGTATTCGTCATATGAAAGAGGTAGAGTTCATCAAGCTAGAGCAAAACAACATGACCGTGTCGCAATACGAAGCCAAGTTTGCCGAGTTGTCCCGGTTTGCGTCCCATTTAGTTGATAATGAGGAGAGAATGACGCGAATGTTTCTAAGAGGTTTAAAACCTGAGATACGTCAATATCTTATCTCTTATAAACTGTGTTTGTATTCAGATGTTGTTAATAGGGCTTAGTTATTGGAATGCGATAATGAGTCAACCCAACCAAAAGAGAGCAGCCGGCAAAATGATAATACCAGTGAGAGCAGTCATCGAAGCGGTGACAACAAGCGTGGAGGGAATCGGCGGGCGAAATGGTAACCACCGGTGGTAATCGAGGCCAAAACAATAAGAATGGACATTTCAAGAAGAGGAGATTCAACAATGATGGAAAGACGTCAGCACCAACACCCATTGTTAAGGAAGGAGAACGACCACCTATCATATGCTTCAAATGTGGAGGGGAGGGACACATTAGTCCAAACTGCGTGATGTCGTCCAAAGCATGTTATAATTGTGGAAGAGAAGGTCACCTAGCCTGATTTTGTCGTTTCCAGAAGACAAGTTCAGCTAGGATGGAGGCACCAAAGGTAGTCGGAAAAGTCAAAGCCGTGTAGTCTGAGGAGAGCATTTGTTGTGACCTCCCAGAAAGCAAGGAACCCGAATGAGGTCATCACGGATAAGCTTGTCATAAACTCTAGCGAAGTCTATACCTTATTTGATACCGGTTCTACCCATTCTTTTATTTCTCCCACTTGCGCTCAACGTTTAAATTTGACTACGGAGAAATTAGACTTTGACTTATCTGTTGAAACTCCGTTGGGAGAAACCTTCATTACATCCACTGTTTATAAGTCTTGTTTGGTTCAAATCGGTACCCTCACATTACCTGTCGATCTTATTTCATTAAAAATACTTGCATTTGATGTAATTCTAGGGATTGATTGGTTAATTACTCATCATGTAAAAATTAATTGTTTTCATAAGGTTGTTAGCTTTAATATTCCTAATCAACCTATTATGTGAATTCAAGCAACCAAACCATTAAAATCAATCACTGTCATCTCAAGCCATAAAGCTATTCGTTTATTGAAAAACGGATGTCAAGCTTTCTTTGCTCATGTCGCGGATCTAAACAAAAAATATCGTCGGTTTTGAATGATATTTCTATTGTTAATGAATTTCTGATGTATTCCACGAAGAACTTCTGGCCTACCCCAGGCGTGAAATTAAATTTTGTATTGACCTTGAACCGGTACAAAACCCATTTTCAAAGCCCCATATCGAATGGCTCTATTGAACTTCGTGGAGTTAAAGACCCAACTGCGAGGAATTGTTAGACATTGGCTTTATTAAGTCCTAGTACTTCTCCTTGGGGTGCTCTTGTTCTATTCGTGAAGAAGAAAGATGGGAGTATCGACTTTGTATTGATTATCGGGAGTTGAATCATATCACCATCAAAAATAGGTACCCATTGCCACATATTGATGACACTGTTCGACAAATTGCAAAGGCGCCAAATTCTTTTCAAAGATTGATCTTCGATTAGGATATCACCAATTGAAGATTAGAACAGATGACATTCCAAAGGCGGCTTTCAAAACCTCGATGCGGGCATTATGAATTCCTAGTCATGCCTTTTGGATTGACTAATGCTCTTCTTTGCGCCTTCATGGATATGATGACCAAGGGTATTCAAGAAATATTTGGATCACTTTGTGGTCGTCTTTATTGATGACATCCTTATTTATTCAAAAGTAGTGAAGATCATGAGCAACACTTGAGGTCGATACTCCAAAAGCTTAAGTGAATATAAGCTTTATGCCAAGTTGAAGAAATGCGAGTTCTGGCTTGAGGAAGTAGCATTCCTTGGCACGTGGTATCAAGTCATGGAATATCGATTGACCCAGCAAATATTGAAGCTATTCAAAGCTAGGAGCAACCTAAATCAGTGACCGAAGTACGTAGCTTTCTCGGCGTAGCTGGTTATTATCGAAGATTCGTAGAAGGGTTTTCTCGAATCGCATGACTAACTTAGCCGACTCGAAAGATACAAAATTCGGTTGGAGCGAGGAATGTGAGAAGAGTTTTCAAGAACTCAAGAGAAGACTCATTTCAAAGACTGTTACGACAATACCATCGGCTCGGAGGATTTGTCATCTCTGATGATGCTTGAGCAAAGGTTTAGGATGTGTTCTCATGCAACATGGGAAAGTCATAGCCTTTATGCCTCTCGATTAACTCAAACAATATGAGAGGAATTATCCTACTCATGATCTAGAGTTGGCAGCAGTCATTTTTGCACTTCAAATTTGGAGGCATTACTTGTATGGGGAGAAAGTGGAGATCTTTACGGATCATAAAAGCCTCAAATATTTTTTCACTCAAAAGGAACTCAACACGCGACAACGACGTTGGCTTTGAATCTTTGAAAGATTATGATCATACCATCCAATACCATCCGAAAAAAGCGAACGTGGTAGGCGTGGCGCATTGAGTAGAAGATCATATACTGCATGAAAGTGCGATATTATCAACGCAAAGGCCCATTTTGTGTGACTTGCAAAGGATGGAGATAGAGATAAAGACTCGGGGACCCATGTGATGATGGCGAATATCTGAGTAGAACCGACTTTAATCGATAAAGTTAAAGTGCTCAAGCTCTGGACACGGAGGCGATCGTATGAGGAAGAAAGTCAAGAAGGTGCTATCTTAGGAAGCAAGAATCGATGAAGAAGGAATACTTTAGTCAACTCCAAACTTTGTGTTCCTAACGACCTGAGTTAAAGTATAAAATCATGATGGAGGCGCACAACACACCGTTTGCAATCCATCACAGGAGTACCAAAATATATCATGATCTTGACACATACATTTTGGTGGGGCAATATGAAGAGAGAGATAGTATTTGGTTATCTCAAGGTGTCTAACTTGTCAACGAGTCGGTGAGACATCAGTACTAAAAGGGTCCATTGCAACCACTTGAAATTCCAGAATGAAAGTGGGAGCACATTACCATGGATTTCGTTACTGGTCTTCCCAAGGTTTCTCAAGGCATAGATGCAATTTGGGTCATTGTTGATAGATTGACCAAGTCTGCTCATTTCTTGCCAATACGAGAAACTTATACACTTGAACGTCTTGATCGTATGTACATAAACGAGATTGTAAGACTGCATGGTATGTCAATATCCATAGTTTCTGATCGAGACCCAAGATTCACTTCACGATTTTGGGTTAGTTTGCAAAAAGCTATGGGTACAGACTTACGATTTAGTTCGTCATATCATCCTCAGACGGACGGACAATCAGAGAGGACTATTCAAACTCTTGAAGATTTATTAAGACTCTGTGTCCTTGATTTGAAGGGAAGTTGGGACAAGTTCTTACCGTTGGTGGAGTTTTTCTACAACAACAGCTATCAAGCAAGTATTGGCATGGCTCCATTCGAAGCGTTGTATGGAAGGAAGTGTCATTCTCCAGTATGTTGGGATGAGGTGGGTGAAGCAACGTTGTTGGGACCGGAGTTGGTACGAATGACTACGAAAAAGATTCAAACGATCCGACAACGTATAAAAACCTCACAAGATCGACAAAAGAGTTATGCTGATCTTCATTGAAAGGACGTGGAATTCGATATTGGAGATCATGTGTTGTTACGTATTGCTCCATGGAAAGGAGTTACAAGATTTGGAAAGAGAGGAAAGCTCAATCCTCGATTCATTAGCCCATTTTTAATCCTCTACGAGTAGGGCCGTGGCCTATAGACTCGCTTTTTTACCGCCAAGTATGTCTCGTGTTCATAACGTTTTCACATATCCATGTTACGTAAATATGTGGAAGACCCGAACCACATTATTGAGTTAGAACCGACGAAATAGCGGAAGATTTGGCGTATGAAGAGATTCCCTGTTCAAATCTTGGATAAGAAGGAACATATTCTACGCTCGAGGTTATACCTCAAGTCAAAATTTTGTGAAGAAACCCTGATATTGAGGAAATGACACAGGAGTTAGAATCGAAATGAAATCAAGGTATCCTTACCTCTTTGACATACCAGTACATACCCTAATTTCGAGGGAGAAATTTCATAAGAAGGGAGATTGTAAGACCCCAACTTTTCTGAATAAAGATGAATTTTCTATAATTATCATTTTTTAATATTATGGTATGAATTTGATATAATATTATAGTTGTGGGTAATAGTTATAAATCTTGCAAAGTACGCAAGTTATTATATAATATTCGATTGGTCGAGGAATATTCGTTTTAACAGGGAATATTTGTACGACGACACAATCATTGGTGGATCCCACAACGGAATTATTGTCAGATTGAGAAAGCGACAAAAATATTTTATGAAAATAACGGCGAAAATTTTATCGTTAACTATTGAAACACCCAGTGTTAAAAGTACAGGAATACGCGTGGTTGCATAGTAGCACACGGTATTGATTATTGATGCTTACGTGAGAAGTCACTTAGTTTTGTTCAATTATTATATATATATATATATATATATATATATTATAGTATATAGGTGGGGCCCACTGTGGGGCGCACTTTGAAATTGAAGGAGGAAGGTGACTGATAAGTTGTCACGGGTGGCTTGTTTGTTCAATTATTATTATTATTATTATTATTATTATTATTATTATTATTATTATTATTATTATATATAAGTATTATATGTAATATATATATAATATATCTATATTCACGAGACTTCTTTGTGGATTCACAAGGGGCGGAAAATCAAGTATATATATATATATATATATATATATATATATATATATATATATATATATATATATATATATTATTTAAAGTTTTGTTTTATTAGAATATTTTATGATCCGTCCAATTAAAAGTAAATCAATCTTGATCGTTCATGGATTAGTTACTATTCAGTCCATTCTTCTATAAATAGAAGCTCGTTCTTTCATTATTTCTTACGAATTCACTGAAACTCTAGAGAGAGAAACTATAGAGAGAAAGAAGAAAAGTATTCTGCTACTTCACTACTTTGATATCAAGTTTCTTTTACGGTAAGGGGTATTATTTTTTCATATTCATGAAGAGAACTTCTGTTATTTCATTCTTTATTATTCTGTTAGAATAACCTGTATACGCGGTCTACCCTATACTTGGTGAAATTCTTCTATAATTCCATTATTTATTATTACGCTAGGATAACTTTGCTGTCTATGCAAGCACCGCATACATGGTGAAATGCATTGTTATTCCATTCTTTATTATTCGTTGGAATATCACGTCTACGCTGCTTTTTCTGTGGGACCTAATTCCATCTGTATTATTCTATTGGAATATCACATGCATGCGTTTTACGCTGGGACACAGTTTAAATCTTTATTATTACATTGGAATAACATACATCGAAGTATCGCATGCATGGTGATTTCTGTTGTTATTCCATTCTTTATTATTACATTTGGAATATCACGCCGGTTCGTCTTCATTTGACTGGTTCCGTTATTTATTATTACGTTGGAATAACACATACTATGCTTAATCTTCGCATGCGTGGTGATTTCTTTTGTATTTCATTCTTTATTATACTCAGTTGGTTAAAGTTTTGACTTCTATACTCTATGAAATTAGTGGAATATCCTTGATATTTGCGCTTCATCCAGTATCTTTTCATGAAAATATTCTTCTGAGCATTCTTAAATTTTACTCTACAAAGAAGTATTATTTTGACAATTTGAACTTTATTAGTTCCTGAATAAATTAATTCTTGAACTTGTTTTATTGAATTCTTATATCATTGTCATCATCCTCATATTTATATTTTTGTTGAAAGTCATCTGTGGCCTGTTGTGCATAGATGGACTTGGTATGATTATGACCAGGGATTATTCGGTGTAATCATGACTGTAATGTTACAAATGATGTGGTAAAAGTCATCATTGGCCCGTAATGCATTGATGGACAGTTGTTGGCATGATCATGACCATTGATGAATACACGAATATCCTTAGCCCGTATTGCATGGATAATTTGTGGTTGTGATACTAATGAATATCCTTGGCCGTAGTCTTGGGGATGGTGTGGATTATTTATTGTTTTGAGTCCAAATGATAAAAGTGATGAAAATCTTTTAAATCATAAAAGATAGTGAATTTTATTCTCTATGACTCTTTTAATGAATTGCTTGTTCATTTACTGCAGTTAAACTTGATGTCTATTATATTTTATCGGTTTAACATTGTTGAAGATTAATGATAATTTATTACGCATTATCTTAGTCATAATATTTCTTCTTTGGGCTAGTTGAGCTCACCCTTTCTTTCAATTTGATTCTCTTGAGGAAATGAGAAGCGTAGTCGGACAAGTCGGGGAGCGGAGTGACGGTCGAGATGGTGTCTTAGTAGTCCTCACTATTCTATTCTATAAAATAGTGTGATAATAAATGTAATGAGTACTTTATTCGAGAGTAGATATTATCAGAAGACAATATTTGTATTAAAACTCACAAATTTCTTGTTGTATATTTAAGATTGTATTCAGATTATGTACCATATATTTGGCGACTCAGAATAGGTGATGTATACCTATTTTGGGGGCGTCACATTTTCTAAATTAATACACAAATTGACCAAATCACAAGACTCGTATCACAGATACACGGTACAATATTAAAAAAAAAAAAAATTATTCGTAAAATTCGGATTATTCGAAATCCCGTGTTATCACAGCGCAACCATTTGTGGGCTCCATAACGGAAAACTGTCGGATGAAGAAAATGACACGAATGAGTTTTTTAATAATAACGGCGTAATGGTTACTGTTAAAACTGTTGGAATACCCGGTGGGTAAAGTAAAATAAGTAATACACGTTGCACAGTAGCACACAGTATTGCACAATAAATCTAATTATTGATTCTTACGTAAGAAGTCCTACTCAATAATTGTTACAGTAATTACTGTTCAATATTTTATTTTATTGATTCAATATTTGCTACATTGATATTTTATATTATTGATTCAATAATTGTCATTGCACAATATTTCAAATTATCAGATCAATAATTCATATTATTTGAATAATATTATTATATAGCATTATTAGCAATCTAAGGAAGTTACGCTACAGGAAAGGGTTTGGTCACTTAATTACGCTGAAGAAGAAAAATCCTTATCGGAAAAGCCTTTTTTTTAGGAGCGATCCGGTTGTCAATATTGTGGTTCTATAATATTATTTGTGAATAATTAATTATTGATAAAAATAATAAGAAAATATTTATTTAATAGAGAAATTTTTAAAGAGAGAATTATTAAGAGTTGATATTTTATCTTCTTCGATAAAATAATTCATTCAAATATATTATTGTAATATTACATTATAAGTGTATGATGCAATAATATAATAATATTTTACAATGAATGCACGATATATGAATAAATGAGGTGAAAGAGAGCAAATTGGGTCTGGAGTATTTTTGTTACAAAAAACATGTTAAATATGTTAGTGGGCCCTATTTTTGACTGAAATTTGATTATAGCCTGCAAGATCTTCTATATGTGAATTTTGTTCATTTTTCGTTTAGAATTTGGAAAAACTTTCTTCTACAAAGTTGTAGAGAATTAAACTTTCTATGGAATAGACATAAGATCCAAATTTTTCTGATAAAAGGACTATTTATTTACAATCATTACAATACAATATTTTAGTTACATCTAAGAAGAGATGCTGAACTCGAACAACCTCAAACTCACTTTTGTCATCTTGTAGACTGCCAACATGCCATGTTGGATGTAACAGTGTAAATAAAGTATACATCATGAATATAATAACCAACTAAATTAATAAGCAAGAAGATTCACTTCCATTCTCACCAAAGAATTGCAAAACCAACCTTCTACAATAGTCCATATTCTTGGAGAAGCTTATAGATGGAGCCACCAAAAATATATTCCAAATATATATAAAGTTTATCATCTTCCTGTTAAAAAATCCGGTGGAAAATGACAACAGCACTACATATTCAGCAGTCAAATTCCAGAATATTTATAACCAAAAAGCCAAAACATTTAACTACTTTATTGTTATAAAAAGTATTCAAATAAATAAGAGAACGAAATTGAACTATAATTAAAATTATCAAAAGCGAAGTCAATTGTAGCCAAACTTACAGTTTCAGATCCATAGTACTGCACAATATTTGGATGCCATAAGCGGCTCATTAACACAATTTCCTATCTTATGAATAGTCTGGGGTATTGTCCGGTATTAAGAACCAAGATGAAGCGATAACCATTGATCATTTGCATAAGCTGAATCCCAAGAATATATCTGCCTGGAATATGAAGAGGTTGGTGAAAATAGTGCGCTATGGTGCCCTTTCTACACTTGATGAGCAGATACAAGACATGTCTACAAATGAGGATGATTCTAGTAAGTAGATTCGAAGTAAGTATGAGGCTAAACTTGCAGCAAGGAAGATATTTCGAAATGTAGCTAGGCCGAGGTCCAGGTAAGTAATGTACATATCTACGCTTAGCTGCATTTCATTCTATGAATTACTCCTCTATGCTACGAGTAGTGGATTGTTTTTTGTTGAAACTGCAATTTCATTTATGCAAGTTGGATAAAAAAACAAAAAAAACTCACTTCATGCAGAATTGACATCTACACAATGTATTGAGCATCAGACTAAAGGTCACCACCTGTTATGTTATCAAAAACAACACCAGACTTAATTTGTTGTTAACCACCACAAATGATAAAACTTTTTATCCTGGCAGGTACATCTTTGTGCAAGACTTATTGCATTTCTTGCGAGTCGATGAGGCTATGAAGACCATGGCTATTCTAGAGGGATCATCAGAATGTAATAAAATTAGCAAGACAGACCTCAAGAATTGGGTGGTAAGGATTTTGGAGAAGACTAATTACTACAAGTCCTTGTAAGCAAGTAGCACCAGTAATGTACTATCCTTTGATTCCTGCAGGTGGATGCATTTAGGTAGTTTTAATGGTTAACGTAAGCGGCTCATTAACGTAATTTCCTATCAATCTTGTGTGACCTGTGCCATTCAATAACACCCAAATACTATATCTACCCCTACACCAGAGAAAAATCACTGCATAGCTTTAAACCAAAAATAAAATAAACAAGAAACACTGTAGCTCGTCATTTTTGTATCATGCAATCAACACCCAAATAAAAATACAAAAGAAGTGAACAAATGAGAAGCTCACCAGCCTGAGCCGGAGGTGCAGGCTTAGACGGAAGCTTAGCCACCGGCTTTGATTGCTGCTTAGCAGGCTGAGCAGCCGGGTTTTTGATTGCTGTAAAAGAGCAACCTTCACTCAAACCTGCAGGATGGAATTATATTATCTCGATAAAAGTGACCAAAGATCCATATACAAGTTAATAAGATGACAATCAATGCAATTGGCTCTGTAAGTAGTTCTTTAAGCTATAAAGTAAAACATGTTTAAATTGGTTGAAGAAGGCATTACACATTAATTGGAGTTTAAACCTTAAGAAACTTCCCTTATACAATTTCTGCCTATGCAACATACTATCACAGTGCACCCAAGATGATTGTCACCCTCTTTATTTTTACCAGCAACAGCATCAATTCTGCCAAGGCGATTGATTGGAGGATATATAAAGCACTTGCAAAGGTACAAGAAGCTAACACATTTTCACAACCCCACAACTCTCCATAATATCGACAGTTGTGGCATCCACATTTGGAAACATATTTTAATTATTAAAATAATTTTGATTACGATAACAATGGGACTATCCTAGAAAAATAATTCAATGGAAATGGAAATGCATTATAATTTTTCACCTTTACATCAGTAGAGAGTTTGTGACTGATTTTTTGTATCCTGCTTTTTTAAGCTGAAAATTCATCCACCTAAGCAAAATCTTCTCTGGTGGTAGACTCATCAGCTCCTCCATATCCTGTTAGTTTCAAATATAGCATAACGATTAGCTTAACATTTATCCTCAATCTTTCTTAGAATAATTACACCGACTATTCGAGGAAGTAAAGCTATGATAAAATAGAATATATCTTCACCTTACTATCATCAACCAACTCCACTAGTTGATGCGTCTTCTTTAAATTAAGGTCCGCCAATAATTGTATCTAAAACATCAAGCATAAAGATGGTCATAAATCACGAATTTAAATTGATTATGTTGGCAGCCTTCTAATCCAAGCCTCAGGCCAATAGATCCAAAGTCCACAACACTCAACTGACCCCCATAGTTCAAATTTATCTATAGTGTATACATATCATAATTGGTAGCAGTACTATAATAAATTTAAAAATGAAAGCTAACTGAAAGAAATTTACCTTAATAATTTGAGATATCACCCCAAGCACAAGATGCCTCTGAAAATGAAAAACAAAGAAAAGTTTTTAATTATTTAGAGAATTTAGGTAAAAATCTATTATATCCATGGGATTACAAGAAAAGAACATGAGCTAAAACTAATGTAACTCAACTAAGTTAATGCATGAAAGAATTGGATCAACCCCTGCCAAAACTCAGCCTGAGACGAAACTTGGTTTATACTCCCAAATTGCGTTAACTTTGAACTCATAGTTCTATTCTTTATTTTTATTTTTTGGATGCACGCATTAGCATCTTACAAGTAATTGGTTTAAAGGATAGATGCGGAAAAAATAGTAAGAAGAGGGACGAAACTATTCCAACCCATCAGTAACTGTCTTTGTCAATTTCAGATTGTTTAAATTGATTTGACCAAACTGATCATTCTAACCTGATAAATAGAAGTAATGCTGCTAATCAAACTAATAACTTAGAAACTAAAGTCAACTAACTAAAGAAGACCGAACTTTGGAAATTACTCTGTCAAATGCAATTGAGGATTGAGGATACCTTAAAATAATCACAGAAAGTAAACGTAAAGACAGCCACAGATCAATTCAAACACTGATACAAACTACACCCTACCACTAAAGGGAAAAAAACTATGTTGGTAAAGAAATGCTATCAGCTAACAATCTCAAAGTGACTCAAAAAATAATTAATACAGTCAATAAATAACAAAAGTTATGACCTTACAAACTAAAAGGCAGTATATAAGACTTGAGTCAATCCATTTCAAGTGTAATAGAAAAGACTTGTTTAACCCAGATTAAAAAATTCACATGAACTGACATAAAAAGTTTGTGCAGCAACAAACATATTTGCAGGCCCGTCATTAAAACAATGCATTAGATCAGAACCCTGCTCACATTGCGATAGTAACTATTCATATTCTTATGGGTTAGATCTTGATAATCAAGAAATCAGGGGCGAAACTCACTGAGGGCTGCAGGGGCCATGCCCCCCCCCAACCCCAAGATCTGAATTTTTTTTTTTTGTTGCTAAGTGATGTGAACAATTTTTTAAGCCCACTTGATCAATAATATATTTTATTGTTTAAGGCCTGGCCCAATGACCCAATAACTCTACTATATTATTTATTTATTTTCAATACACGCTTGTCTCTCTATTTCTCACGCTTGTCTCTCTATTTCTCCCTCTATTATGTCTTGACTGTCGAATTCTCGAAAATTCAATATTTCCGCAATGTGCAGTTCCAAATCAAGGTGAAGGCTCCAATATTCTTCCTCGAGATACTTCCGATCTGAGTTAGTCATCCACACACATATACATACATATTTTTATAATCAATTTGTTGTGCCTGTTTGCAATGGTTAGGGTTTTGAATTTTTTATGTCTGTCTGTGAGTCTGTCAGTGGGCTCCTTGTCAAATTAAAAAAGAAAAACTCAAATTACAGTTAAAGCTGATGAAAATTGTTGACAAATGGGTTATTTGCCCAATTGCCCTATTGGTTTGTCCCGGTTAAGCTTTCGTCTAATTCTTTAGCAATATGCTGATGTAGTGATGTGACTTAGATTTATCTGGTAGTATATCTGTATATGGTTATAACAATTAACAGCTAGACTTTTTGATTTGTCTCATCCAACATTTACTGATTTCTATGGTTGGGTTTTCAAGAATCATGATTTACTGATTTTGGTGTGAAGTTGAAGTGTTGAATCATGATTTACTGATTGGTGGAGTACTTCATTTTTAGTTTATTAGTCCTTGTCCATAAATACTTTGTGGTCCCTTGAAATGGAAATTGCATTACTAAAGTTGAATTTTTTATTTTTTGTTTTAGAATCATGGGAAAATCACATACTATTGATTCATTTTTCAAGAGAAAGCAATCAACTCATGTTGACACATCTCTGCCTACCCCTGAGCCTAATGTTCAAACATCTTTGCCTACCCCTGAACAAGAACAACGTCCTCTAAAATCACCAAGAATTGAAGGTAAAGAATGGGACATTAATTATTTGGAGCGTGATCTCGGAAAAGCGACGAGATATGGAAATGTCGTAGTGATCTACTTGATGAAGTTCGACGAGCTTACATCAATTACGGTCCATTTCAATGCTTTCTTCCAGAGTACCCTTTTTCTGGATCTAAAAAGCATCCTCGCCGCTTTCAATCATCGTGGTTCAAGGTATTTCCATCTTGGTTAGAGTATTCCCCTTCAAAGGATGCCGCATTTTGTCTACCTTGCTATCTCTTTAACAAAGAAGGTGTACAACATGGGCAAAGTACTTTTTCAAAGATGGATTTAATAGTTGGAAGAAAGTAAGGAATGGGAAGACTTGTGCATTTTTGAATCATGTGGAAAAAGATCCAAATTCATCACATAAAATTGCTCAAAAATCATGCGATGATCTAATGAATCAATCACAACATATTCAAAAAGTTGTTGAAAAACAAACTTCTGAACAATGTGCAAACAATCGGTTGCGACTTAAAGCCTCAATTGATTCAGTTCGCTATCTTACACTCCAAGGTTTGGCTTTAAGAGGTCATGATGAAAGCAAAAGTTTCCATCAATCGTGGTAATTTTCTTGAATTGATAAGCCTTTTTGCTGAGTATAATGAAAATGTTGCAAATGTTGTGTTAGATAGGGCTCCTCAAAATGCCTCATATACGTCATCCAAAGTCCAGAAAGAGATTTTAGTTGTTTACTCAATGAAAATCAGAAAGGCAATTTGTGAGGAGATTGGTGATGTAAAATTTTGTATTCTTGTTGATGAAGCTCGAGACCAGTCAAAAAGGGAGCAAATGACTATTGTTATTAGATTTGTTGACAAAGATGGTTTTATTCGGGAGCGCTTTTTTGGTCTCATACATGTACCAGATACGAAGGCGTTAACTCTAAAGAACGAGATATTTTCTACTCTTTCCCGTTATGATCTTGACTTTCACAATATTCGAGGTCAAGGATATGACGGAGCAAGTAATATGCGAGGTGAATGGAATGGGTTACAAGCTCTAGTTGCTAATGAATGTCCGTATGCATATTATGTCCATTGTTTTGCTCATCGTTTGCAATTGGCATTAATTGCAATATCTAGAGAAGTTACTTTTGTACATCAATTTTTTTCAAAATTGAGTTTTATTGTAAATATTGTGGGCGCTTCTTGTAAACGTAACGATGAATTAAAAGCTGCTCAATCTTCCGATGTTGCTCATTTGATTTCCACTGAAGAGCTTGAGACTGGGACAGGAATGAATCAGATTGGTACTTTACAAAGGGCTGGAGATACACGATGGGGTTCTCACTTAAGGTCTCTTTCTAGCTTGATAAAGATGTTTAGTGCAACTTGTCAGGTTTTATTGAACATCATCGATGATGGAACTTGGGATCAACGTGGAGATGCTGATTCGGCTTACACTTCTTTGACTTCTTTTGAGTTTGTGTTCATATTGCATCTTATGAAAGCAATTATGGAAATCACTGATATGCTTTCTCAAGCTTTGCAGCAAAAATCTCAAGATATTTTAAATGCTATGCACCTTGTGAAAACCACAAAGAAACTTCTTCAGAAGTTGAGAGATGATGGATGTGATACTTTCATAGTAAAGGTGAAGTCTTTTTATGAACGACATACAATAGATGTCCCAGATTTAGATTCTTTATATGTTTAGAGAAGAAATTTGAGCTCGACATCAACAAGATAAATTTACTGATTGATTGAGCATTATCGGATTGATATATTTGCGTACTATAATAGACTCTCGATTTTGCAAGAGCTAAACAATAGGTTTAGTGAGCATGCGGTGAAGTTACTTGTTCTCAGCTCTACATTGGATCCTCAAAATGGGCATACGTCTTTCAGTATTGATGATATTTGTAAGCTTGTGAATGAATTTTACCCCAAAGACTTCACAGAGAATGAGAAAGAAGACTTAAGGATACAGTTGCAACATTACGAGTTTGATGTACTACAACATCAAGAATTTCAAAAGTTGTCCACTATTTCTGATCTCTATCAATGGTTGGTGAAAACAAGAAAGTCAACAATCTATCCAATAATCGATAGATTGATCAGACTTGTTCTAACTCTTCCAGTTTCTACTGCAACTACAGAACGTGCATTTTCAGCTATGAGTCTTGTCAAATTTGAACTTCGAAACAAGATGGAGGATGAATATCTTACAAATTCTCTTATTGTCTACATTGAAAAAGAAATTGCGAAACAGTTCAGTACAGAATCAATTATAGATGGATTTCGTGATTTGAAAGAACGTCGGGTGCAATTTTGACGAAGATATGTTCTAAAAGACTTTTTTGCTATGTTTTGTTGTCTTTGGTAAAGCAAATCTATTACTACATTATCTTTGTTTTAGTAAAAATATGTTTTGTAATGGTTGAACTTTACTTTTTAATGATGAATATATATTATGTTGTTAAAAAAATTCTTGCCCCCCCCACCCCCACCCCCACCCCCACCCCCACGATCAAATCCTGGTTTCGTCCCTGCAAGAAATCCATTGAAAAAATGACAGAAATATCATCCAAGAATTTGCAATCTATTGAGGGTTACAAATAATAAAAAAGCACAAATTCATACCCTTCCTTCAATGAAGTCCTGAGTCCCAATGTTGACTACAGTAAAACCAATCGCCTTTGAAGTATTTTCTAAAACAAATCCATATGAAAAACTGCTTTTTTTTTCTTTTCCAAACAACAATAAAATCAAACTAATCAAACTAGGGATTGGGGAATAGATGATATGCAAATAGCATTGAACATAGCAATTAACCCAAATAATAAATCGATATATTTGGCTTCCATGCACAGTCAATACAGTCACGCAGTGAGCCAGAAAAATAGGGGAAATAGGGAATCACCTACAGCCGTACGAGTCACTAACGGAGGGCTACGTTTGAAACCAGAGGATCGAGAAGGTGACCAGATCGTGTGAGAAGGCGAACAGATCGTGTGAGAAGGAGACCAGAGGATCGATCTTGTGAGAACGGGTGAGGAGATGACTGATTTAACTGAGGAAAGAGATGGCTGATTTAACTGAGATTAACGGGTGAGGAGCAGAGAAGAGGAAAGGAAAGAATGGGTTCATACAACCTTTGTAATCGGAGGAGCAGATGAGAGGATAGAAAAGAAAATGGGTTCAAATCAAAATAATGGTTCTAGAGTATGATTTGGGGTGACGTAATTTGGGGAAATCAGTGGGAGGGATTTGTACGCCCAAAAATGATCTGTTCCGACGGACAGAGTATGACCCTCGGAATAAAAGACCTATACCGATGGTCAAACCATGACAATAGCTATTGTCACACTATAGCGACACTTCCGCCCCGACCGTCGCTATAGGGCGTCGTCTTATCTTGATTTTTCAGAAGTATTGCTTTTATCTGATGCTGAGTTTTTTTCAAAGATTATATCCGATATTTCAAATTGTAAGATCTTATTCTTTTGAGGTAAGAAATGTTATTTTTTAAGTAAATGATGTTGTTTCTTTCAATATCATTTCTCCGAAATATTGGTATGAATTTTATAATGAAATGTTTACCTTTTCATGTCGAGGTTCTTATTCACGATACTGAAGACTATTCACGACGATATCTTACATTATTCAATTAATACGGTGATTATTCATGAGTACTATTCACGAAGTATGATTTTTTTTACTTGTGAACTTTTTGCCATTTCGTGTCGGGGTTACTATTCACGTATACATCACTATTCACGTATATGACACTATTTACAGAAAAATTAAACTTTCTTTTCTTTGTCCAAGTTGTCTATTATGGTTACTATCTTTGATTGTATCCATATTTTGATCTTCATTCTTAAATTTTGCTCCGCAATTGATTATTATAGAGTATTTTTGAACTTGGATAAACTAAAGTACGAATCCCTAATCTTTGTTCTGTTATCTCTCTGGATTCATTTTCTTGAAAATATTTTTATCATCCTCAGTCCTAAATGGTGATATAACTGAATATCTTTTGCCTGTAGTGTAAAGATGAATGATTACCTGATGAATATCTTTGGTCTGTAGTGTAAAGATGGACATGTGTTGAAATGAATATGACCAACTGGTGATACGAATGAATATCTTTGGCGCGTAGTGCAAAGATGAATATTTTATTCAAGATGTATATTTATTGATGTTACAAGGATAAAATATTGATGATGGACTTTTAAATCATAGAAGATAATAGACTTCATTCTCTAATTAACCCTTCTAATGAATTGTTATTTCCACTGCGATAATTTGTTTTTCATTATCTTAGTCATAATATTCTTTATTGGGCTAGTTGACCTCATCCTTTTTTGTTCTATTTTTCTTCTCAGGAGGCGAGAATATAGCGGAAACTAGTCGAGGTGTAGAGTGATGGTTCAAGACAGTTGTTTTAGTAGTCCTCACTATTTTGTACAATAATGTATCAATAATTGTAATGAGTACTTATTTGAGTTTGGATATTGCCTAGAAGAAATATTTGTATTTAAACTCACAGCATATGTGTTGTCGTATTTTGCACGACAATTATAATAATAAAGTTGTAGTTGTTTTCTGTACCATGTATTTGGCGACTCAGAATGGGTTGTGTGTACCTAATTTGGGGGCATCACAGCTGAGGCTATAAACAATGGCCAAAAACCCCAGAAAATCATGCTACTGTTGAGTTTATACATGTGCAAGGCTGCTTTAAACCACGTAAATTTAACCACTGCGCTCATATTGGAACTTGATATAAGCAGGTTGTGATAATATCACTTGAATATGAGTTAAAGTATTGGGGACGAATGATATGGGTTGTGACACCCCCAAATCTGGGTACTCCAATCTCACAGATTTGGTGTTCATTGTTCAATCAAATCATAACTAACTACCCATAAACAAAGGATATAATAAACTTGCAAGCTCAAACAATAAACCTCCCATTAAAGGATTACATCATCAAACAAAATCTCAGGTTATCTAACCTTAACTATTATATCATCAACGTAAAAGTAAAATATAATCCTAATCAAGTCTATTACACAAGCTTAATAAATAAAAGCTAATCGAGAATTTTGCCTTTGCCCTTGCGTGTAGAAAGCTCTTCAGACTTCTTAACTTCATCTGCATTGTTTTGTACAAGAGTGAGCAAACAATTGTCCACAAGAAGGATAGTATACAATAACATTCTATGAATGACAATTAACTCAGCTTTCAATGGTAAAGTATTTTTACCGGAAACAATAAGTTCTAATTCGAATATTGTGAGTTCAAAGGAATATTGAACTTTAAAATCAAATAACAGATATCAATATCAAAGGAATACACTGAGGGTCATAAGACCACAAACTATGTTCTAGGTTTTCAAGTATTTCTACTTTAACATTTAACAGTCTAAAAGAAAATAATTATCTTCTATGTCCTAGGTTAACAGGTGTTTCTACTATAACCTTTAACAGTCTAAACGACTATGTGGACCATCATCTCGTACTTCAGGTGATCAGTCATTTGTATTATGTATTGCGCAAACATTTTAACGCTATCGCGTAGCTCTAAAATAATCCTCTATAACAAGGTTGTTCATCTCAGCTTTAATTATTAGGTTCCATACCAAAGAAAATTTGGTTTGGAATTAACTTCAAAGGAATTCTAAATCTTCAGAACGCTTATCAACCAAGTACCTGTTGAATCAATTAAGGATCAATAACTATTCAAAAGTTTGGTTACATTCGAATTAGACCAATGTATCAATAAGAGATAGGATATCAATGGTTTATAAGTTGAACAAGTATTAGTCATCGACTATACGCTTTCAAAACTGTATAAGTACATAAGCAAACCAAAGGAAATTTGGTTTGGACTGACTTCAAGGGTAATTTAGAGTTTAGAACATTCATCAACTAAGGATTAGTTGAATCAATAAAGAATCACAAGTCAACTAATAGTTCGGTACAACAATGTAAGATAATACAATGACATTGGTGATCAGAGATTGAACAACAATTATTTTTAGCTGAACAAACATTTTGCAACAAGATCAAGCTTGCAACAACAGTACAGACATTGAATAAACAAAACAACCTCACTTGTAATGAAGGAGTAAAGATTAATTAATTTGCTCAATGAAAGTATAGTTTAGAAACTTGCTCAAAAATAATTCAGAGTTAAAGAATATGCATAACTATAACAAGTTAGGAACAATAACTTGCATAATGAAAGATTAGGGTAAATGAACTTGTGTAAGCGTAAACAAGATAAAGATAAATAACTTTTTCGATGATAAGTAGAGTTAAGGATGCTCATATAAGAGATTCAGATTAAAGAACTTGCATAAGTGTAAACAAGATTACCCTGAAAAGAAAACCTTGCTGAATAATAAAGTAGCAAAGGTTAGGGAACTTGCCTCTTGCGTAAGCTATAAAATTTACATATTCTCGTTCACCTACATATACCATTAAAATCATAACATCAATTAATTACAATACTACTAACATCATTGCCTTCCCTTTTCACCTATCTTTATAGTTCTTAGCTATAAATCTGATTGTATTAGCTACATAACACAAGTCTTAGTTCACAACCACATTATCAACTATACGGATAACGAGTTTAAGTTTTACATAACTTATTAATCATAACCCACAATCAACATCAATCGTGGTTACAACGTATTATTATTATATCTTATAATATGTTTAAAATTTCACTATCACCCTCTAATAAGGTTACAAAAACATTCTATATTTTTTGCAACAAAATCTCATTTTTCGCTAATCATTTCACTTAAAAGCGCAGTAAATGTAAACCATTAAGCCTAGAGTCTGGCATTGCGGCGTGTCCAAGACACAAGGATCAGGCGTTGCGACGCTGTGGCGCGCTGAGAAGCCTTCTGAGAGGCGTTGCGATGCAAAAACAGATACTGCTAAATCGCGAAGAACACAACAAAACCCATAAACTTCAAATTTCTTCATCCATACAATAATTTAATCATACCCAGAAGTTATAAACTTCATATAATCAAGACCCAACATATAAACAACTATTAACAACAAAACATCATTAAACAACCAATTTTAGAGGAATTAAAATCAAAGTTCATGCTATTTCACATATTTTGACATCCTTAGTGTAATCATGCACTACAGGTTCGTTTCTTAACCAAATCAGTTAGTTTAACTTGCATTCTTTTAGTTTCTTAACGTATTAGAACAATCTACTATCAATTTACATATTATTACATGTTTAATCCACCAATTTTGACTTCAAAGCAACCTTTATTGTACATATATCAGCCAAAAACTTAAATTCATCTTTTAAAACATGATTTCATGGATTAAAGTATACTAATATCGTTTATAGATGATAACTAATAGATTACAATCAACTATTAACACATATAACAATTATCTAACCAATTCATCAACCAAAACTCAAATTTTTCATGAAGAAACTCAAGAACACGAGGACAAAGAATAAAGAGTTATATTGCTACATTTAATCCTTATTTATATTCTGTTAGATGATAGAGAATTGTTTTGACTCCTTCTTCTCCTCAAAACTTAGCTTCAAAATCACAGAGAATGATTTTTTTCTCTTCTCTCTTCTCTCTACTCTTTGTTTTCTTCTTTCTCGTTCTTCTTTAGAGTTAGGCTTAATACTAATAAAACTAACGTAAAATATATACTTAATACAATATAATACGTATACTTAATATTTATCAGTTACAAATTTTTTAAAATCAAAAGCCATAAGGTTTGTTTGGCAAAATGAAATAAACCTCCTTTTTAATTTATTTTAATAACTCCTTTACTATATAGTTTATTTGTCACACTTTGATAATATTACTACACAATAACATCCATCTAATTTATTCTATTTAACAAATAAACCATCTATATTATTTATTTAATACGGATAACTATTTAATAACAATTTACAAAATTCTCAACTCTCTAATTTAATTACATAATTAAATTAGAATAGTACCAATATAACCATGTAATAAAATACATGACATTTATTAAATTACTTAACATCAATTGAATTAATATTATCGCATTTAATAAAATTAATCCACAACAATTTTATCAATTATTTATTTTATTCAATAAATAAATCAACTAAAATATTTATTTAACTCAATAAATATTTTAAATTAAATATAAATTCTCGACCATTACATCATTTCCACCTTAAAAGGATTTTGTCCCCAGAATCAGAACGCAATTAATCCAATTAATCCATCCGTTACACGGGTCCCCTTATACCTAAAACATATAAGTCTTAGTTAGGTTGAACAATGAACTTGTATTAAAAAAATAATATTAATAAAATTGAATAATAATATTATTTAATGCTATGTCGCCCGAGCACAAACACGAGACCAAGTATTCTATGATGCGTACAGAATAATGTCTTCATATAAATAAATTTAGCTATTTGTATATAACTATGTGAATGACTTGGATTATCGTGTAAATCGTACGACCAATGTTGTCAATATTATTATTCATAATGAGAGTTGAATATGTAATACTAATTATATATATCAAGAATTCTAATTGATGAGCGAGTACTTGAATGCTAGTGCATGCGCTAACGGTTGATTGTATTGTTGTGAAATCAAACTCACAAAATACACTCACATAAAATATAAACAAAGAGATAAAATATGAACACAAGAATTTACGTGGAAATCCAATTGGGAAAAACCACGGAGAGAGAGAGAAAAATGCACAATAATAATAAGGAGAGTACAAAGTGTTTATTTGTATCATATGCTATTGTGTATTGTATCAAACCCTTACTTATTGTTGTATTTATAGCTATCATGTCCTCCAGAATCCAATTAGGAGTAGAAGTCCTTTTCAGAATCACCTTAATAGATTCCTTCCCAAATTAAATCTCCTTATCCCTCCAAATAAGGAAACACAATCTTACTTTAATAAGGACTCTCCCACTGTCAAAATAAATATATATGATGGGTCAACACCAAATCTAGTCCATTAAATAAATTGGGCTACACCTTGGCTAGACCAAATAATCACACCCCAACATATATATATATATATATATATATATATATATATAAGGCAATGATCCATAGCATCTATTTGTTATGGATCAAAAATGAGCAAATACCATCATAATCGTCCGTATCTATAATTAATGGCAATGATTAAAAAAGACATATGCTAGTCCGCTAGTCATACTAGCGGATCTTATTGGAAAAAAAATTTAGTCAATTATGCCCCCAATTAACCCCAAGTCAAGCCCAAGTCAAAGAAGCAAAATCAAATTTTTAAATGATCCGCTAGAATTACTAGCCGATTACTTTAGCAACTTATAATAGTTCAGCAATACATGATCATTGATAAACTATAGATTGAATTGAACATCAATTTATCCAGAAATTAAAGGAGGCACAAAAATTATATTCATTTTACGGACTTCCCTCAACAAATTTTCAACCAAATGGTTCAGGAAGAAATTTGAATTAATAATTTGTCTGGCTACAAATAAAGGGAACCAATGATGAGAAAAATATGTATAATAAACATTTAATATAATTATTGTTAACAATACAGTTAAAAATAACCTTGAAAAGGCGAAAAACTTTTCGTGCCAATCTAGTTGATTTGTCAACATTTTGGGATGTACCAGGCTCTCCATTACTCACAAATTTTGAACCATATTGTATTGCCCTGCATATCTTGTCTCTAGCTTGACTTTATTCAAAAATACAAGATCGCAAGAGCAAGTTCACTCGACAACATCTAGCTTACTCATATTCTTTTATCTTGGATGGCCCCTGTGGAGCCAAGGCAGTTGAATGACATATAAACCAAAAAAAAAATAACAAGTCTGTTAACTACACTAACATGAAGCAACAATGATTTTATAATAAATTATTTCGTTATTAATACATTTATGTTTGCAAGGAACAACTAATTTCGATCAGATTTATAAAGTGTATTAAGTATTAACTTGTCTCCCAGAAATAGAGAATGAATCATAGAAGATACATGAATTTAACCAAATGTAAAGTATTTGAACCAATAACAACATTTCTTTCAACAAGAGCCAAGGGCCCAAAAAACTAACAATCCTAAATGTTTAAACAATAAATTTCAGAACAACAAATAACAACCAAGTAAACTATTCAAATTCAAGTACGAATAATTACAGGTGATACCAACTTTGTTGTTATGCCATTGAACTAATAGCATGATTCTAAAGGAATTCAAATAAATTTTGACTACAAAAGTAATATTAAGTTAAGACCCAATAATATTCAAAATCAATTAACTGTACAATATGGATACAACTGAGCATAAGAAGCAACACATTTTACAACAAAACTGAAACCAACTGCTGCAGCTAGAGGTGATCATGGTGTTGTTTGAAGCTCAAACCGCACACGAATGACAAAAATATAGAGATATACTCATAGCCCACAATGGCAAAATGGGAGCAATAAGTGGTTTCCGGAACATCACTTTGTCATGTCCAGCAAAGAATAAATTTTCCCGAGATCAGCCTCCCACTTTCGGTTTGAACATAACCACGCCACCAACCTGAAGTAATGTCAAAGTAAAAATGAACTCATTAATTCAATAAAAAAATCAAATATGAAAAACCATTGAAGAGAAAGGGTCATGCAATCTCTCACCATTCAAAGGACCTGATGCAAAAGTATTAAACCATACTGTGAGTTCCGGAAGGCACAATAGTTATCTAGAAGGGGGGGTTGAATAGATATTTAAAAACTTTTCTTTTTACTAAGATAATTTTGATAATGATTTAAACACAGCGGAATTAAGGTTTCTTAGATAGAGTTAATGAGAGTGAGGCAGTTATAACAGTTATAGCAGTTATAGCAAGAATAAAATAGACACAGTTGTTTTTAAGTGGTTCAGAGCACTTAAAGCTTCTAGTCCACTCTCCTACTCCTCGAGTAGGAAATCTACTAAGGATGTCTTTTACACTTTTCTGAATCTCGCAAATTCCTTCTAGACTAGCAGTCTAGGCACTTCTTAGTTCACTCTTGAACTCTTCAAGTCCAACAGACTTGGTTCTTCACAGTTCACTTAGAACTCTTCAAGTCCTTCTGAATTGGAACTCTTACTTCAGTTGATTGGTAGTTGTTGAGTTCATGATTGATGTTACTCAGTTGTAGTTAAGCACTTGTTCGAAAGAACTGAGTATCTGAGCAAGCTTCCTCTTTTTCTCAGATCGTAGAGTTGAGCGTTGAGTGTTCTTGTGCGTTTTTGTTCAATACTTGCTTAGATCTATCATCATCGCATATGATCTCGCGATATATGTGATCCCCGAAATCTATCCGTTGAAGCCATTTGTTGAAGCATTAAATGCGTTTGACATTTTGAACTTTGATGGAGACTTTTTCAGCACACCTTCCGAATTGCATTTCGGCCCACACAAAGAGATCGCTTTCTCACCTAACACCTGAAAAGGTGTTTTTCCTCTGTCTTATGGTCCTTTTCTTAGCTTCTTGAATACGTTCCTTTTGTTGAATACTAAGGATATCTTTTGTACTGTTGGGACTGGTGAGGACTTTAACATTTCAAAACCATTCCACATTTGTTAGAATTTGTCTCTAAACAAAAGTAGGGCTCGATGCTTCTGACACAAGGCAGATGATACTCTACGATCCATATCGTGGTGTCTTGTCACATTGGTGCTTGGTCTGAAGAGAACACTACGATCTCTAAAGGATTTGCACACTACGATCTTCACTTGCTCATCTTGCAGACTCTACATTTTCGAAAGCATACTACGATCTCTGAGTTAGCTTCGGTAAATGTCTGGACCACTTTACGATTTCTGGAAAGGCCCTTCAAGGCAGATAAATTACAATCTTCTAAGCTCTATGATCCTACCTTGGCTTCTGCAGTCTATTGATCAGCTCGATAGACTGCGATTCTTGTTGAAGCCTATCTATTCTTTTCAAGTCATAGATCAACCTAACATCTTTGATCTCTTTATCTATACATTCATTTATAGAATGATGAACATTAATAGCTAAGATCAACCTAATAATTTTGATCTATCACTAAGTCCTTGTACATATATTCCTCGAAGGACTTTACATATAATCATGAGCATTTACTTTAAACATCAAATCAAAATATTCATTCTTCCAACAATCTCCCCTCATTTGATGTTGACATAACCAAGGAGATTTGTTGTCATGATTATCAAGTTCTAGATGCATTTTTAGGAAAGTAAACATGACTTAATATTTCAGTGAGCAGCTGAAATTTCTAGAGAATAAGCATGAATTTATTAATGTTTAAAGAATAGATATTACAGATAAGCATTACATTAATAAGAATTTAAGTTTCACCTTATCTCTATTTCTTTGGCCTTTTGCTTCTCGGAGGATTTGCATATTCCTCAGCTCTTCTTCTCCTGCTAGCTTCATCTCTTCGAGCTATTTCTTCCAGCTCGCTTTGACAGAGTCTTTCACTATGATCATTTCTGTTCATGAATGCAGGATCTCCTATTGGCATTCTTAGACCTGTTGTTGTCACCTCATGAGAGCTGGGAGAAGGCCTTTGACTTCTTAATAGTTGAGCCATTAAAACTTCCTGCTGATCAGATCGTTGGGTCTGATGGCTAGATCATGGAGTCTATTGGTGGAATTGCCTTACAGGAGGGTTCCTTGAAGATTGAGTTTGGGATTGACCTTTGCCCTTGCCTTGAACTCATTTCCCTTTATTCTCCCCCTTTATGTTAGCATCAAGGGTTCGAATGTCTTCTAAGAGACGAGACACTCCTTGGACAAGCTCGTTGAGTTGACTCTGAGTTTGAGCAATGTCCTCTCGATTTTCTTTGATCAGAGCATCAGATTGAGCTTCCTGTTGTTGAAGAACGGCTAGTATATTGTCGGTCTGTGTCTCCTCATCGACGTAAAATTGTTGGAATTCTTTTTACTAGCTTTGCAGATTGAGGAAGTTCTCCATCATAAGTTTATTCTAAGCTTCCTGAGTGGACTGTAAGATAAGAACAGCATCTCTATGTCTTTTGGCTGCTAGAAAGTTAATGTCATCCATGTCCTTTATGCTCTGAATCATTTCCTTGATGAGCTCTTTAAGTTTCTTAAAGAGCGTAGAGCTTAGGGAGCTTGGGAGACTATTTGCAGCATTGATTATTGTTGTTAATCTCATCTGAATGAGTTCAGTGTGTTCTTCAAGACTCTCATCAAGTTCCTTGATCACTTTCTTGGACATTGCTGACAAATCGGCTTTGGTGGGCAGCTCTGAAAGAAGTTCATTGAGTTGGGGAATTTGTGAAGGAGGAGGTGTTCTCTTGAATTGATCTTGTAATGAGTAGAGGGCAAGATAAAGGTTGAAGTTCATTGGTGGATGAGGAGGGAATGTCGGATGGAGGGGCCTGTGTTTGGGTGTTTAGAGTAGGTGGCTCTATGATTTGAGCTTGGGACTCTACAATGGGGCTAGAGTCAGTGATCGTAGAGATGATGGGAGGTGGGAGAAATATAAAGTTGGGCATATTTGGTTTATCAGTTTCAAAATTTTGGGATTCTGTAACTGGGAATTGACTTGGTTGATTGAGGACCACTTCCATCCAGCTTGGAAATTCATAAAATTGGATGTAAAAGGATAGTGGATAGTGATTAACTCTGAATAAGATCGAGATAGTTAATACCTCATGCACCATTCTTGATGAGGGACCATTTGTGATCAGCTGTTTGGCAAAGTTGAAGTTTCCTAGGAATCCATGAGCTAGCACACAGAGATGGTCGGATATTCTTTCAAGCTCCAAAACACACGTGATTTCGTGGAGTTTAGAATTTGAGCTTGATGAAAAGGCATCATGGGTAGATAGGAGAACAGTTGCTCATAGTTAGCTTTTCTATACCCATTAATGCCCATAGCTATGATCTCGACCTCGTCATCTTCGTCCTCTTCTTTGTCTTCGTTCAAGGAGTCCACTATATCAATTACTTCATTTTGTTCCTTCTCTGATTCGCCCTCATTTTCTGCAGGAACCTCTTCTTCTGTCATAGGGATATCATGAGCCTCCCCCTCAACATGATCATCCTCCTGCAGGATTAATAGCTCCCCCTCAGCTGGAGCATTTTCTAGGATGAGAGCTTCAGGCATCTCCCCCTTAGCTGGAGCTTTGTCCTTTTGGCTTTCTTTGGATGGTTCCTTTTCAGCAGCCAACTCTTTGTCTTCCTTTTTGAGTACTCCTTCATTAACAAGGATATACTTCTTAACCAGTTTTCGTCTTGGTTTTCTAGGCTGAGCCACAGCCTCGGGACTTTCTTGAGCTTCAGCTTTGTCCTGTTAATCAGCCAGAACATCTGATGCAACAACTTCCTTGCTCGAGGTGTTCAGTCTGGTCTCTACGATCGGTAGAGGCTCTACGATCGAAGAGACAGATGGCCTCTTGGATTTGTGACTGATTTTTTTCTTCTTCAACAACCGTGATATGGTAGCTCATCTTTCTTCTCGCCTTTCACCGTTGTTGTTTTCTTCTTAGGATCCTTAGAGTCTCAATGTCAGGGGACTCTACAGGTTTATCAGTAGTTGATCCCTGGGGTTCTTCTGCCATTCTAGCCTTTACCTTTCCCTTTCCCTTGCTTTTTTCTCGACTGTGGCGTTGGGTTCTTCCTTGTTAGTTTTTCTTCTTCTTCTTCGCCTCCCCGATAACCGATATATTCCTCGGAATCCTCGACTCCTTTTACATCAAGAAATTCTACCATCGGACTTAGATATCATACGCACATTTTCTGCTGGATTCCTTTTCCAGTTCTCGAATAGTTACTGGGTCATTCGTCTATTTGGATTGATAGATACTCCTTTATCGTCCCCAATTTTGTCACCCAGAGCAGACTGTAGGATGATGCTTATAAATCGCCCGTACAGCATCTTTTGAGAGCTCTTTATCTTTTTTGAGCTGGTGAACCACTTTCCAATCCATTTAAGCAATAGAGCTCCATAGTTAAGTTGTATTCCATAACATATGGCAGTCATGAGCTTGAGTTGCACTTCATTTATAGAATCATGACCAGAACTCTTGCAACATATACATTTCCCAACAATGACAACCAGAAATTCGTACCTCTAAGGAAACTCCTTCTTCTTATATCCTTTGACAGAGGGGGATTTCTTGTGATGCATTCTTTTTAAGTCCCTCATGCAAGTTTATGCCATCTATGAACGAATACCCTTTAGATTTGAAACCTAGGGTTAGGTTGATGTCCTCAGCCTTCAGCCTGATTTCCACATCCTTAACTTTCGTAGTGATGGCGTCATTTTCAAACACACCATTTTTGTAGAATTCTTTCACTAGCTTAGGGTAGATCAATGTGTCTGTACCCAGAGCCTCTTCGAGACCAGCCTTCTTTAATAATGATGTGAGTTTTGTGAAATTTGGGTTCAATTTATTTTGAACTCATCAAAACAGAAATCAGAGTCAGAGATGATGTTAGAAGCCGCCATTGATTTCTTTGCAAGGAGTATGACTGTCTGAGCTTTCTTTAGGGTTTTTTCTTGAGGGAGAATGAGAGAGACGAGCTTTTTAAACTTCTGATTTCAAAAAGACGATTTCAATTTGTACTTGTAACTTCTCTCTCTCCATTTCGCTTAGTGGGATAGGTGTCGAATTCTACTTGGCTCTATGAATCTGACTGAGGATGATTGTATTGAATTGCCCTTAACTCCTTCTGAGCTAATACATTCTTCAGAAGGACTACGATCGTTGAGATGGTCCTTGGAATCATTGAGTTTTTTCTACGTTTATCGAGCCTGCTCAGCCATCGTTGAGTCTGTTTAGCAGTCGTCGTGTCTGAGCTGCAATCGTCGAGTCTGAACTGCAATCGTCGAGTCTAACCGAGTCCTTGTGATGAATTTTTGACTTAGCATTCTTCTTGGTTTAAGGTAACTCAGGAAGGGCCAACCTCATTGAATGAATCAAGGGTTAGGTTTGTCCCTGAGGCGCTTATCAGAGAGATTGCTTTGTTTTGTTGAACTTTCATCATCACAGGATGCTCCTTTGTTTTATTGATGGAATTCTGCTATCGTTGAGTCTGCACCGCGATCGTTGAGTCTGCACTACGATCATTATCTTTTATGACACTTCAGTTCTACGATCGTGGACTTCCTTTGATCATTTCTATGATTTCGAACATAGCCTTTAAATCTATATAGTTAGCACAAACTAGAGCATATTTTTCATGGTTGTAAGTTAAACATGCCTAGCTCACTTATCAACCTGTAAAATCTGGATTCATTTAGAGGTTTTGTAAAGACATCAACAAGTTTGTTTTCAGTAGGGATATATTGTAAAGATATAGTTCCATTTTGCACATGATCCCTAATGAAGTGATACCTTATCTCTATATGCTTAGTCCTAGAATGCATGACAAGATTATGAGTTATTGTAATTGCACTTATGTTATCACAGTGAATAGGTATGGATTTGAATTCAAACCCATAATCATTAATGATTTTTCATCCATAGGATCTCGAGCACAACAGACTACCCAAGAAAGAATGTATTCTTTTCGCAGCTTAAAGTAGATATCGAATTTTGCTTCTTGCTTAAACCAGACACAAGTCTGTTTTCTAAGAATCGACAAAAGCCATCGGTACTCTTTTCTATCTATTTTACAAACTCAGTAAAATCAAAGATCTGTGGTATCCCGTTAGTTCAAATGAGGACTCCTTGGGATACCAAAGCCCCAAGTGAGGTGTACCTTCGAGATACCGAAAATCCTATTTACAAAGTAGATTAAATGAGATTCTTTAGGATTAGCTTGAAATCTAGCATAAATGCGTGTTACAAACATTATATCTGGTCTACTGGCAGTTAGATATAAAAGAGAGCCTATCATACCTCTATATTGAGTTATATCAATACTTTTACCTTTTTCATCTTTGTCAAGTTTGGTTACAGGAGCAATTGGGGTTTTCATGGGAGAGGCTGATTCCATGTCATACTTCTTAAGTAAGTCTTTAATGTACTTGGCTTGGTTTATGAAGATTCCTTCGTCAATCTGCTTTACTTGTAGTTCAAGGAAGAAATTTAGCTCACCCATCATGCTCATTTCAAACTTGCTCTGCATAAGCTTGGAGAATCTCTTGCATAACTTTTCATCAATATATCCAAAAATAATGTCATCAACGTATATTTGAACTAATAAGACTTTATCTTTATGCTTTCTAAGAAATAGTGTGGTATCTACTCTACCTCTAGTGAACCCATTTTCAATAAGAAAGTTAGTTAGTGTTTCATACCATGCTCTAGGTGCTTGTTTAAGACCATATAAGGTTTTTTCTAATCTAAAGACATAATTAGAAAGAGATGGATTGATGAAACCTGGAGGTTGCTCTACATAGACTTCTTCTTGAAGTTCACCATTCAAGAATGCACTTTTGACATCCATCTGAAAGACCTTGAATTTTATGTGAGCAGCAAAGGCAAGGAATATTCTGATGGCTTCTAGTCTGGCAACAGGTGCAAATGTCTCATCATAGTCAATGCCTTCTTCCTGAGAGTAGCCCTTGGCCACTAGTCTTGCCTTATTCCTGGTTATTACTCCATCTTCATCCATCTTGTTTCAAGACCCACTTGGTTCCAATAATGTGGATGATTCTTCGTCTTGGTACCAATCTCCATACGTTGCTTCTTTCAAACTGATTAAGTTCTTCCTGCATGACCTCTATCCAGTTGGAGTCTTCCATAGCATCCTCTATCTTCTTAGGTTCCATTTGTGACAGGAAGCTTAGATAAAAGCATTCATTTTGGGTGACAGCTCTTGTTTTGACTCTTACACTCGGATCTCCAATGATTAGATCTTGAGTGTGATCTCTTTCCCATCTGCTTCCTATTGGGACATCTGTTCTTATGCCTTCTTGTCTTAGATCTTCAAGATCTATTTCTTCTTCTTGGTGTGGAGGTTCGTTGTCTGGCATAGGCCCTCTCTTCGATCTCATTTCCTTGCTCAACGATTTCACTATCTGGCACTACGATCGTAGTGTTGAGCTCGACGACCTCGTTCGTAGTGTCTGAACTATTGGTCGTAGTGTCTTGAAGCATTGTTTTGTCTAAGTCTGTCTCATCAAAGATGATGTGAATCGAGACTTCAACACTCAGTGTCTTCTTGTTAAACACTCTGTAGGCCTTACTATATGTGGCATATCCAAGAAAGATTCCTTCGTCTGACTTTAGTTGAAACTTTGTCAAGTACTGCTTTCCATTATTGAGAATGTAGCATGTATAGCCGAAAACATGAAAGTAGCTGACACTTGGCTTTCTTCCTTTCCACAGTTCATAAGGAGTCTTCTTAATCGTAGAGTGTATGAGTGATCTGCTCGAGTGTAAGATGCGGTGTCGTGACTTCCGACCAAAAGTATTCAGGCAGATGGGCTGCTGCTAGTAGAGTTCTTCCAGCCTCTATCAATGTCCTATTATTTCTCTCAGCTACTCCATTTTGTTAGGGAGTTCGTGGAGCTGAGAAGTTGTGACTAATGCCATTGTTTGTGCAGAACTGGTCCATTTCTGAGAAATCGAATTCTCTGCCATGATCACTTGTTATAGCCTTAATTTTCTCTCCTTTCTCATTCATCACCAGCTTGAACTTCTTGATCAGTTGGGAGCTTGTTTCATCCTTTAAGGTTAGAAAGAACACCCATGTAAATCTGGTGTACTCGTTGACTATGACCACAGAGTATCTCTTTCCTCCAAGGCTTGTTGTTGGAATTGGCCCAAAAAGATCCATGTGTAGTAAATGTAGAGGCTTGTTAATTGAGTTGGCAGTTTTGCGCTTGAATGAGCTTTTGGTTTGCTTTCCAAGTTGACAGGCATTGCACGGCCTTTCTTTAACGAAGTTAAACTTGGGTAAGCCTGCAACTAGATCTTTTGAAGCTAATTTGGACATGCTTTTGAAGTTGTGATGAGATAATCTTCGATGTCATAGCCAGCTCATTTCTTCAGATGCTTTAGCCAGAAAGCATATAGTCTCGTCTGAGCTTAGTTGTCCAAGGTTTACTGTGTAGACATTTCCTTCTCTTGTTCCGGTTAACTTTACAGCAGATGTCTTCAGGTCTCAGACTTGATATTGATTGTTGAGGAATGTTACTTGATGACCCTTGTCGCAGAGTTGGCTAATGCTTAGAAGATTGTGTTGTAGTCCTTCCACATAGGCCATTTTGCTGAAGGATACTGCATCATTTCTAGCTGAGCCATATCCTCTTGTCTTGCAAGAGCCGTTGTCTCCAAAGATGACCGAGGGACCCTCCTTCTCTATGTAGTTAGACAAAAGGGCTTTGTTCCCAATCATGTGCCTTGAGCATCCACTGTCCAGATACCAGGTTGTGATCGTGGAGCTCTTTTCCTGTAGTAACATTAAACCTTCATTTTGGTACCCATACTTGCATGGGTCCTACTTTGTTAGTGCCCTTGGGGACCCAAATCTGCTTGATTTTGGGTCTCATATGCATAGAATTATAATGAAATTTTGCAGCCTTGTGGCCTGCTTTGTAGCACACAAAACATCTAATATGATGCATGTTTGTGTGTGTGAAAATTCTTCCTCCATTTGGACTTTTATGGGTTATTGGTCATCCTACTATTAAGCTAGTATTCCTTCTTCCACGTGTCCTTGTGTTTCATGATTTGTGAGGAGTATACCTTACCTCTACTATACCTTCCCAGTTGGTTCGTAGAGCTGATCTTACTGGACTCTACGATCCTTCGAGGTTGGTGAGTAGTGGCTAGGTTACTCTTCTCTTTTTTGAAACCCAGACCGGCATGAGATCCCTTTCTCCTAGGAATATGGATTGAATCAATAGATCAGGGTTTGACAGGCTCATCCTTCTGTGACGATTTCACAAATATAATGCCTCTACTAAAACTTAAGGCATTACTAGTGCTAATTTCCTTTACTTTTTCCACACATGGCTCTGAGGTAGATTCCCCAAAGCCTAACCCTGTTCTGCCACACATGGCTCAGAATCAACTTCAGTGTTGACTTTGGAGGTGGTTTCAGTTACTTTGAGAGCAACACTTTTATCCTTCTTTCTTTCTTCAGACAAGGTTTCTGCTCGTTAAGTCAGCTCTAGTTCGTATGTGAGAAGGTTGCCATATAATTGTTGAACAGTTATTTCATGTAGATTCTTTGACTCTCTAATGGCAGTGGTTTTGGCATCCCACTTACTTGGTAAGGCTCTCATGAACTTTATGATTAGATCTTTGTTTGGATAGATCTTTCCATAGGCTCGTAGAGAGTTGAGCAGAACATTAAATCTCTCATAGGTGGCAGTGACGTTCTTTCCTTGAACGTGAGCAAACATCTCATATTGCTGAGTCAAGAGAGATTGTTTGTTTTCTCTGAATTCTTCTATTCCTTCATGCATGATGAGTAATGCTTCCCAAACCTCCTATGTTGTTTTGTTGTTGACCACGTTTTCAAACAGATCATCTTCTAAGGATTGAAATAAGATGTTCTTGGCCTTTTTATCGAGCTGGAAAGCTCTCTTCTCATTTTTTGTCCATTCTCCTTTGACCTTGATCTGTATTTTGTTTGGGTCGTCTGTAGTTGGTGCAAGCTTTGTAGGAACATAGGGCCCATTCTGAACAGTTTCAAATAGATCTTCATCTATTGAATCCATGTAAGCTTGCATCCTAACCTTCCAGTTAGCGAATTTATCTTTGTTGCACATAGGTGGCTTGCTACCTCATCCAGTCTTTGATTCGCTTGGCAAGTGTGCCATTGGATCTACTCAAGCTTTGTAGGCTATATTATAGAACCTGCTCTGATCCCAATTGTTAGTTCCCGAAGGCACAATAGTTATCTAGAAGGGGGGGGGGAGTTGAATAGATATTTAAAAACTTTTCTTTTTACTAAGACAATTTTGATAATGATTTAAACACAGCGGAATTAAGGTTTCTTTGAACTCTCTTTTAGATAGAGTTAATGAGAGTGAGGCAGTTATAACAGTTATAGCAAGAATGAAATAGACACAGTTGTTTTTAAGTGGTTTAGAGCACTTAAAGTTCCTAGTCCACTCTTCTACTCCTCGAGTAGAAAATCCACTAACGATGTCTTTTACACTTTTCTGAATCTCGCAGATTCCTTCTAGACCAACAGTCTAGGCACTTCTTAGTTCACTCTTGAACTCTTCAAGTCCAGCAGACTTGGTTCTTCACAGTTCACTTAGAACTCTTCAAGTCCTTCTGACTTGGAATTCTTACTTCAGTTGATTGGTAGTTGTTGAGTTCGTGATCGATGCTACTCAGTTGCAGTTAAGCACTTGTTCGAAAGAACTGAGTAGCTGAGCAAGATTACTCTTTTTCTCAGATCGTAGAGTTGAGCGTTAAGTGTTCTTGTGCGTTTTTGTTCAATACTTGCTTAGATCTATCATCTGCATATGTTCTGCATATATGTGATCCTTGAAATCTATCCATTGAAGCCATTTGTTGAATCATTAAATGCGTTTGACATTTCTGAACTTTGATGGAGACTTTTTTGCACACCTTCTGAATTGCATTTTGGCCCACTGACACAGTAGACTGCTTTCTCACCTAACACCTGAAAAGGTGTTTTTCCTCTGTCCTATGGTCCTTTCCTTAGCTTCTTGAATATGTTCCTTTTATTGAATACTAAGGATATCTTTTGTACCATTGGGACTGGTAAGGACTTCAACGTTTCAAAACCATTCCACATTTGTTAGAATTTGTCTCTAAACAAAATTAGGGCTCGATGCTTCTGACACAAGGCAGATGATACTCTACGATCCATATCGTGGTGTCTTGTCACATTGGTGCTTGGTCTGAAGAGAACACTACGATCTCTCTCAAGGATTGCACACTACGATCTTCACTTGCTCGTTTTGCAGACTCTACGTTTCTGAAAGCATACTACGATCTCTGAGTTAGCTTCGGCAAATGTCTGGACCACTCTACGATTTCTGGAGAGGCCCTTCAAGGCAGATACACTACGATCTTCTAAGCTCTATAATCCTGCCTTGGCTTCTACAATCTGTTGATCAGCTCGATAGACTGTGATTCTTGTTGAAGCCTATCTATTCTTTTCAAGTCATAGATCAACCTAACATTTTTGATCTCTTTATCTATACATTCGTTTATAGAATGATGAACATTAATAGCTAAGATCAACCTAACAATTTTGATCTATCACTAAGTCCTTATACATATATTCCTCGAAGGACTTTACATATAATCATGAGAATTTACTTTAAACATCAAATCAAAATATGCATTCTTCCAACACATACAATGCAGGAAGTGACTGTTACAAAGAAGAATTAATATGCGTTACACCTTAAACACATGATACATGAGAATAAAATGAGTATTTGACTTCTCGATCTTACCCAATTCAACTTCACAGCCCCCAATTCGATTATGTCCTCAGATTATGCCCAATAGAACTGATTCAATTAATACGTCTGCTAGAAGTACTAGCGGATGCAACGAAGTTCCAACAGTTTTAACATAACAACTAGTCAATACAACTTGTACCAATCACAGATAGCATGACATTGTTTGCTGAATATGTAATATTGCTATCATTCTATCATATTAGTATTATCATTTTTACAGAATATAATGTATCTCCAATTGAAAACAACATTATAATTCTCATGATCTAAAGAAACAATTTATTAACAAAAAATAGAGCCCAAAACCTATTTTGACTATTTGCATCATAATTACATCATACTAGATTAAAAATATTTTTGGAAGATAATACCCCCGAAAAGCTAAAGGGAACAAAGATTGTCTCATTGTCAAGGAGGACATAAACATCAGTGTGTTCCACAAAGGAGTGAGAGTTGTATGATTCAACCAAAGAGGTAGAGACCTGAGGGGAAGGGTAAACAGTGAAACCAAGCTTTGATTTTTTGCCATAGTCCACAGAAAGCTTTTCTAGAATAAGATATTTAAAGCCTGAACTCCACCTCCAACGTGGAATACCAAAAAACCCCTGAAACCCAATGCAATTGTCTGCTAGCTTTCTAATTCAGTCCAAACACAAATCCACAATCTGTTTCCCAACTGTCCCCAAAATAAAAATTATCAAAATTAGGTTATTTCTATATCATAATACTAACTATGAACAAGGGAGAGGGGAAGAAGAATTTACTTGTGTAAGCTCTGGTTCTGATCTCAAGTGTGCTTTTGAGTAACCTTATAATTCAAAAACTCACCAAAAAATCCTTATAATTCAAAAACTCACCGACAAATCTTCTACGATCGAGTATTAAAGGGTTTTGCTAGAGGAATCTCCGCTTCACCGCTGCTAGAGGAATCTCTGCTGAGATTGTGTAGTTGTAGAGGAATCGAGAGGAATAGCCACTAAGAATGCTGAGATTGTGTAGTTGCAGAGGGATCGAGAGGAATCGCCGTTGAGATTGTGTATTGTGTAGTCATTCTTGCGGGCTTGGTTTTTTGCTTTGTTATTCTTGCGATGATTTGCTGTTAGAGGGGCATAATAGACCAAAAATTGCAATAGTTTCGTCCGCTAGAATAACTAGTGGATGACGAGTTTAGTTTTTTAATCATTGTCGTTAATTATAGAAACGGACGATTATGATGGTATTTGTTTATTTTTGATCCATAGCAAATAGATGTTATAGATCATTACCCGTATATATATATATATATATATATATATATATATATATATATATATATATCAGTCCCCTTCAGTTGAGGGATCCCTCAAATAGTTTTATTTGAGGGATAGGGCCAAAATAGGTCCAATCCACCCAACCCATTCTGAGTCGCCAAATACATGGTACGGAAAATAACTACAATTTCATTATTACAATTATCGTGCAAAATACGATAACACATATACTGTGAGTTTTTAATACCAACTGTGACTCTCATCCCTTTACTTTGATAGCACCTCACATTGATACATTACATAAAGGTACAGTCAATAACTGTTTTAGAAATTAAAATATTTGGAAAATGCTTAAGGAAACCTTCGTACATGGGAGGCCATACATCTAAGTTATAATAGATATCATATGACTCGAGAATTATCCTTGGTTGACACAATAGACCCCAAAGAAAAATGAGAAGATTGCTATCATGTTCTTTCCAATGGTGAGTGTTCTCTTGCCATATAATTATCTCCATTGTCTCTAATTGAGAATTATATTTCAACCAAACTTCAAGATTATATAGGTAGTGCTCGTAGATATAATCAGCAAGTGGATGTGCACAACCTTGTCTTATGATAACACGAAGTCGTAAGTCATTAGACATCTTGTATGATGTGGCAAAACACCCTTCCAAAGTTAGGTTCACCTTACCCTATTCGGTTCACCAAAATCAACGGTTAAATGACGTATAAAATACGACACATTTATCTCAAATTCTTAATAAAATTATTTCTATACTGTTTAGGAAGAACCTCAATAGCTATATACCACCGTTCTATTCCCCTGTTACCCCCGCTCGACCCAGCTACACTCTTATTACCTGAAAAGAATTATGAAACAAAAGGGTGAGCGCAACTAGCCTAGTAAAGAATATCATGACTAAAGATAATTAAATTATTAATAGCCTTCATCAGTAATAAATCAGAGATTTAGAAGATATGGTAGATGATACAACTTTTCAACCATAGTTACAGCAGAACGAGCAATCCATTAGAAGAGTCAAATAGACTATAAGGTCTATTATCTTCTCCATGTTAAAAGTCCTCCAACAATGTTTTATCCCTATAACATCAATCAACAGTTTCTGTCCACAATCACGTGTATAACTCATAATCATAATTGTAGTTCTAAATTCCTCTTCTCATCCAAGACGAAGATAATTTTCATCACATGTCTTTACCTGAAACATCAAAGATCATGGTTATACCAAATCACAGTTCATGTTCATAATCATACTAATAAATTCATCTTTGCACTACGGGCCAAAGATATTCATCAACAGTTCATCTTTGCACTACAGGCCAAAGATATTCAATAATAGGTCATCTTTGCACTATAGGCTAAAGATATTCAACAACAGGTCATCTTTGCACTACGGGCCAAAGATATTAATATCTCAAAGAAATATATAATCATTTCATAATTTATATAAACAATAATTATAACCATGTTGATCAATTCACCTTTGCACTTAAGCTAAAGATAATCGCTTATAAATTCAATGGTCATGATCATACAAATCAACAATTCATCTTTTGACCATGGCCAAAGAGAACCCATAGTCACGATCATACAATTAATCTACCCATCTTTACAGTCAAGTGAAAGAGAAATTCTATCACCAGGGTTATAAAAATGTTATATATGATAATAAAAATAATATGATCAAAACATGGAATTAATTTCAAGAGCAATATTCATAAATCAACGATAATTTGGTCGAAAAAGAAACCAATTTGTCGCTTGAATAAGACTTTACTGAATAGTAACTCGTGAATAGTAACTCATGAATAGTAACTTATGAATAGTAACTCGTGAATAGTACTCCGTATTCGTACATAGTACCGTATACGTAAATAGTGTTGTATACGTAAATAGTGCCATATACATAAATAGTACCGTATACATGAATAATGTCGTATACGTGAATAATGTCGTATACGTGAATAGTAATCTCGACACAAAAAGGTAGAAAATTTCACAATAATATTCATACCAATATTTCGACATAATGATATTAAAATAAATAATATCATTTATGAATAAAATAACATCCCTTACCTCAAAAGAACAGTATCTCTGATTGGAATATCGGATGTAGTGCTGAAGGAAACTTGCACTGAATAGCAACTCTCAAAGTATCTAAATACTTACAAAATACGCTCGATAATATAAAGAGAGAAAGCTTATGATTCTGATGTGATTTTCAATTCTAACTAACCACCCTATTTATAGGAAAATGCTAGAACGCCAAAGGAGACTAAATTAATAAAATATTAATAAAAGTTTTTTTTTCTACGCACACCTCTTTGAATAAAACTCAGCCACCACAAGTGGGGCCCACCAAAAATTAGCCAACTTCCACAACAACCAAAAGTGGGGCCCACCCATATTTTTAATAAAAATATTTATTTCTGAAACTTCAATAATTCATAATAAATAGCCCTTTTATCAGAAAAATTCAAATCTCATGTCTATTCCATAGGAAATTTAATTCTCTACAACTTTGTAGAAGAAAGTTTTTCCAAATTCCGCCTCTAACATAGAGAGAAAGACTTACCGAAATTTCTGCTACAATGATTTCTAAATCAGTCACCTCTTAAAATTCATAACAAATCATAAATTAATCTTTAACGGTTTAAAATTTGTGGACATATACTAAACTTATATATGTATAACATATCTGAAAATTTCAACGATCCAACAATCGGATTAAAAATTATAACTCACGTAATATAGCTTAAGAACACTGATTTTTCAGACTATGAGTCCTTTTGACCAGTTTCATTCAAACAGTCACCACAAAATATCCACAAAGAATTTTTGGGTGATTCAAATTTCTGCGTTTAGCTTACTTCCAGGGCTTTCTTTTGATATATGACTCATCTCCTAACTCATTAAACACAAAGAGTTATGGATTTTACAAAATCAAGTAATAAACTAATTTTCTCAGAATTTTCAAATTTCGTTCTTCATTTTGACAAAATACTGATAAAACACCTCAGCATTAATTCTTTTATTTATATCCATATAAAATAAATATTTTTCTATCCATCATTTATGTCCACATAAAATAAATATTTCCTTATCATATAAATCAATAATTAATTATTCACAAATAATATTACAGAATCACAATTATGATAACAAGGTCGTTCCCAGGAAAGAGGGGGCTTTCCGATAAGAATTTCTCCTTACTGGCGCGCAATTAGGTGATCAAACTCCTTTCCTAGACAGAACTTCCTTAGACATTGTCAATAATAATATCTAATAATATTATTCAAATAATATGAATTATTGATCTGATAATGGGAAATAATGTGCAATGACAATTATTGAAACAACAATAATATAAAATATCAACGCAAAAATTATTGAATCGATAAAATAAAATATTGAATAAAGAATTATCGTAATAATTATTGAGTAGTGTCTTCTTCACGTAAGAATCAATAATTCAAAAATACTGTGTAAATCTTGTGTGCTACTACTTGCAACCATGCGTAGACATCGTATTTTAACCACCGTGTATTCCAACGGTGTTAACGGTAGAATAACTACGTCGTTATTTATAAAACTCAAACTTGTCATTTTCCTCATCCGACGCTTATTATTACATTATGGGGCCCATAAATGGTTCTTGTGCCGCATTTAATATTCACAAACAACAAGAATATTCCACGACCAAACTAATATTCTCCGACAACAATGAATATTTTATAACCACTTGCTTATTTTGAAAATTTTATATATATCACCCTTAACTTTAAACTTTTATCAGTTTAACTATTTACTAAATAAAAAAATTAAATACTTTTATTTCATAAAATTTGGGGTCTTACACCTCAACCGTTGGATCTGTTTTAATGACTTTATGTGGCTGAGATTGTTTTACATCTTTTAACCCGTTTTCTCCAAATAACCCAACACATCCATTAGAACTTATATCATGAATAAATCATTAGAACCCAAATCAAGAATTTAACACAAATTAAAAATATTCCATTAGAACTTATACCAAGAATTTATCAATGGAACCCAAATTAAGAACTACCCAATTAGAACCTATATCTAGAATTCATCATTATAACTGAAATAAGAAAATTACCCATTAGATGTTTGATTCTCTTGCATCGTGTCTCTTGACTTTTCTTTTCTTTCAACAATAATAAGTCACACGAATTTTTACAAATCCATATTAAATCTGGAGATGTAATCTCAACTCAGATTTAAAAAATTCAATTCAAAAAATCCTCGTACATCTCCAAATCAACGCCCACAACCTAGATTTTGTTAGGAAAAAAAAACTACGTGGATACCTTATAGAAATAGAAATCTTGCAAGTTGGGTTGAAAATGTGAAAATGGTGGATCATCTCTTCAACTCGAAAGGGTTGGTTGTGACGCCCCCAAAATAGGTATACATCACCTATTCTGAGTTGTCAATACATGGTACAGAAACAACTACAACTTTATTATTACAACAGTAAAACTGTGAGTTTGAATACAAATATTATCTTCTGCACAATATCTATACTCAAATAAATCCTCATCACATTTATTGATACATTATTTTACAAAAATGGTGAGGACTACTAAACAATCCTTTCTAAAACCTTCATTCCATACCCCCTAATTGCACTCGCTTATATTCTCGCCTCCCGAGAAAAATGGAACAAAAAGGAAAAAGGGTGAGCTCAACTAGCTCAAGAAAGAATATTATGACTAAGATAATATACAACAAATTATCGTTAGTCTTCAACAGAAAAAAAATCTAATAGAATACAATAGACAACAAACTTTAAATCAATATTCGCAATGAAATAATAATTCATTAGAAGAGTTAAGTAGAGAATGCAAACTACTATCTTCTATGTATGAATTTAAAAGTTCATCGCTCATCTTTTATCCCCTGTAACATCAATCAATATACATCCGGAATCAAATATTCATCTTTGCACTACATGTGCCAAAGATATTCATCATTGGTCATGTTCATTTAAACACTGCTCATCTTTGCACTATAAAGCCAAAGATATTCTTCAGAAATCATTCATCTTTGCACTCACAGCCAAAGATATTCTTAAGAAATCATTTATCTTTGCACTTCTACAGCCAAAGATATTCCATAATATCATCATTTAAGACCGAGGATGATGAAAATATTTTTTTTAAAGAAACGAATCCGGTGAAACAAAATGACAAGGATTAAGGATTAAGGATTCGTACTTGGTTTTATCCACGCCCAAAAATACCTCAAAAATAATCATAGTGGTGTAAAATTCAAGAATGATCAAAACATGGATACAATCGTAGCTAGTATCCGAATAGATATTTCGACAAAAAGAATAAATTTTATTTTTCTATGAATAGTGTCAGATACGTGAATAGTGCCGACACGTGAATAATAACTCCGACACCAAAAGATAGAAATTCTACAAAAACATCTTCACGCTTCATGAATAAGAACTCGTGAATAAGAACTCGTGAATAAGACTCGTCGTGAATAGTAACTCGTGAATAGTAACTCATGAATAGTAACCCATGAATAGTAACCCGACATGAAAAAGTTCCAAATTTGATAAAACTTCAGATCAACATTTTAGTATAATGATATTGAAGAAATAATATCATTACTTAAAAAATAATATCCCTTACCTCAAAAGAGCAAGATTTTGATTGGAATAATTTGAATGAACTTGCAATCAGATATCAATACTCAAAGTATACTCAAAATACTCACAAGAATACGCTCAAAATATCGAGAGAGAAATAGAGAAAACTTCAGTTTAGTGTGATTTTCAATTCTAACCCAAGACCCTATTTATAGAAAAACGCTTAGAACACCAAAGCGTAAAATTTAATATAATATTAATATAATTATACAAATTTTCCTTAGCCCACCTTTTTGGTCAAAACACCAGCCACACATGTTAATGATGTCCAAAAAATACAAAAAACGTTTTTCTTAACAAAAATAATTTAAACTCCCAAAATCAATTATTTTGAGCTTCTAACTTCAATAATTCATAATAAATAGCCCTTTCATCAGAAAATTCGAATCTCTTGAGTTTTATAGGAAATTCAATTCTCTACAACTTTGAAGAAGAAAGTTTTTCCAAATTCCAAATAGAAATTGACCGAAATCCACAAACGGGTGATTTTACAAGTTTATAATCAAATTTTCATTAATAATTGTGTCCACCAACACACAAAACATGTGTTAAACATTTAATGCCACAAAAATACTCTTCCTCCTCATATACTCATATATCCCACATTCATTGTAAAATATCACCGTTAATATATTATTAAAATAATATATTTAAATGAATTATTTTATCGTAAAAAGATAAAATATTAATTTTCAACAATTGTCATTTTAAAAATTTTCTCCATCTATATCCACATAAAATCAATATTTTCCTCATCGTATAAATCAATAATTAATTATTCACAAATAATATTACAGAATCACAATATTGACAAACCAGTGCGGTTCTCAGAAAGAGGGGCTTTCCAATAAGAATTTCTTCTTCTTGGCCGCAATTGATTAGATGACCAAACCTCTCCTTAGACGTAACTTTCTAGACATTGCCAATAATGTTATCTAATAATATTATTCGGATAATATAAATTATTGCTTCGATAATGAAAAATACTATGTAATGACAATTATCAAACAACAAAGAATATAAAATATCAACGCAAAGAATTATTAACTCAATAAAATCTTTGAATAAAGAATTACTATAACCATTATTGAGTAGTGCCTTCACGTAAGAATTGGTGCAATACCGTGCTACTATTGCTCAACAACGCCAGATTAGTGTGTTTTTAACCACCGGGTATTCCAACAAAGATTAACTGCAGAATAACTACGCCTGTTATTTAAAAACAACTTATATTTATGCTTTTTCTTCATCCAATCGCTCGTTATGGGCTCCACACATGGTCTGCTGGCGTCATTGCATTTAATATTCCCAGAACAAAGATTTAATATTCCACGACCAAACGAATATTCCCTAACAACAATGAATATTTTATAACCACTTGCTTATTTTGAAATATTTGCATATTTAACCCTTAACTATCCACATTAATCAAATCAACCCTTACTATTTCAAAATAATAAATAAAGGAAATTCCTTTTTATTTAAAAAAATTTTCGGTCTTACAACCTCCCTCCTTATGAAATTTCGTCCTCGAAATTGACGTGACGATACTGGTGTTTCAAAAGGTGAGGATACCTCGCTTTCATTTCCGCTTTCCAACTCCCGTGTCATTTCCTCTATAGCATGATTCCTCCACAAAACTTTAACTTGTGGTATGACCTTTCTTGGCGTAGGACATGCTCCTTCCTATCCAAGATCTTGACAGTACCTCCTCATACGTTAAGTCTTGGCTATCTCGTCCCGGTTTCTAACTCAATAACGTGGTTCGGGTCTTTCACATATTTACTTAAGTATGGATATGTGAAACACATTATGAACACGAGACATATTCGGAGGTAATGCAAGTCTATAGGCTACATTTCTACTACTCGGTCAAGAATTTGAAATGGACCAATAAATCGTGGATCGAGCTTTCCTCTCTTCCCAAATCTTGTAACTCCCTTCTATGGAGCAACTCGCAACAATACATGATCCCTACATTAAATTCCACGCCCTTTCGATGAAGATCCGCATAACTCTTTTTTGTCGATCTTGTGCCGCTTTGTATACGTTTGTCGAATCATTTGGATCTTTTTCGGTGAGTCATATACGTATTAACTCGGGTCCCAACAATGTTGCTTCACCCACCTCATCCCAACATATTGGAGAACGACATTTTCGGCCCATATAATGCTTCAAATGGAGCCACACCTATACTTGCTCGATAATCGTTGTTGTAGGAGAATTCCACCAATGGTAAATACTTATCCCAACTACCCTTGAAGTTCAGGACACGAGTCTTAATAGATCTTCAAGAGTTTGAATAGTCCTCCGATTGTCCGTGGTTTGGGGATGGTATGTCAACTAAATCGCAAATCCGCGCCCATAGCTTTTTGCAAGCTAACCCAAAATCTTGAAGTGAATCTTGGGTCACGATCCCAAACTATGGATACAGCATGCCATGCAACCTCACAATCTCATTCACGCATATACTAGCAAGACGCTCAAGGAATAAGTCTCCAGACGGCAAGAAATGAGCAGACTTGGTTAATCTATCAACAATAACCCAAATAGCATTGATGCCTTGAGAAACCGTAGGGAAGACCCAGAACGAAATCCATAGTAATGTGTTCCCACTTCCATTCCGGAATCTCAAGTGGTTGCAACGGACCCTTAGGTACAAAGATGCTCCGCCTTTACACGTTAGTAAGTTAAACACATCGAGATAAACTTTGCAATCTCTCTCTTCATATTGTTCCACCAAAATGTATGTCAAGATCACGATACATTTTAGTACTTCCAGATGGATTGCAAATGGCGATTGTGTGCCTCCATCATAATCTTGTACTTCAAATCGAGTCGTTAGGAACACAAAGTCTAGAGTGGACTCAAGTATTCCTTCTTCATCAATTCTCGCCCTAATAGCTCCTTCTTGTACTTTCTTCTTCATACGATCATCTCGGCTGGGTGGCTTGAGCAACCTTAACTTTTTCTATTAAAGTTGGCTCTACGCAGATACTTGACATCATCGCACTCGCTTCTCGCATATGATCTTCTACTCAACGCGTCACTACCACGCTCGCTTTACCGGGATGGTATTGAATAGTGTGGTCGTAGTCTTTCAATAGTTCGAGCCAACGTCATTGCCGCATGTTGAGTTCTTTTTGAGTGAATAAATATTTAAGGCTTTTATGGTCTCGAATATATCTCCACTTTCTCCCCATATAGATAGTGCCTCCATATCTTTAAGCGAAAACGATCGGCCGCTAACTCTAGATCATGAGTAGGATAATTCCTCTCATACTCTTTAAGTTGTCATGAGGCATAGGCTATGATTTTCCCACGTTGCATGAGAACACATCCTAACCCTTTGCTCAAGCATCGTCAGATAACAAATCCATCCGAACCGGATGGTATTGTTAGAACAGCCAAATAAGTCTCCTCTTAAGCTCTTGGAAACTCTTCTCGCATTCTTCACTCCAAACGAATTTTGTATCCTTCCGAGTTTAGTTGGGTTAATGAAGTAGCGATTCGAGAAAACCCTTCCACCTAATCTCCGATAATAACCAACTAAGCCCAAAAACTACGATTTCACCACCGACTTTTGGTTGTTCCCAACTTTGTATTGCTTCAATCTTCATTTGGATCAACAGATACTCCATGTTTCGACACCACGCGCCCAAGGAATGCTACTTCCTCAAGCCGTAACTCACATTTCTTCAATTTGGCATATAGTTGGTTTTCACGAAGTTTTGGAGTACCCGGCTTCCAAATGGTGCTCATGATCTTCACGGCTTTTGGAATATATGAGGATGTCATCAATAAAGACAACAATCTAATCGATCCAAATATTCCTTGAATACTCGGTTCATCATATCCATGAAAGTCGCAGGAGCATTAGTTAGTCCGAAGACATGACTAAGAATTCATAATGCCCATACCGAAGTTCAAGGCGGTCTTTGAATATCCTCGCTTTTAATCTTCAAATTGATGATATCCAGAATCTAAGATCGATTTTTGAAAAGAATTGCCCTCAGAATCGGTCAAACAAGTCATCAATACGAGGTAGAGGATACCTATTCTTGATGGTGACATGGTTCAATTCCCGATAGTCAATGAAGTCGTGATACTCCCCGCTCTTTCTTCTTTACTTAATAAAACAGAGCACCCCAAGGAGATGTACTAGGACGAATGAAACCGATGTCCAACAATTCTCGTAGTTGGACCTTTAACTCCTCAAGTTCAATAGAGCCATTCGATATGGGGTTTTAGAAATGGGCTTTGTACCAGTTCAAGATCAATAAAGAATTCAACTTCACGCTCGGGGTAGACCGGAAGTTCTTTAGAAATACGCCAGAAAGTCAATAACAACAGAATATCATTCAAATTTGACGTGTCTTTATTCAAATCCATAACATGGGCTAAGAAAGCTTGACATCCGCTTTTTAATAAACGAATAGCTTTATGATTAGATATGATGTTGATCGATTTTAATGGTTTAGTTGCTTGAATTGCATAACAAAGTCAAGTTAGGAATATGAAAAACCAACAACCCCATTTAAAACAATCAATTTTGGCATGATGAGTAGTTAACCAATCAATCCCTAAAATCACATCAAAAGCAAGTATCTTTAAAGAGATAAGGTCACGGTGTAAGGTAATGGTGCCAACTTGAATCAAACAAGATTTATAAACAATGGATGTGATGAAAGTTTCTCCTAACGGAGTTTCCACAGATAGGTCAAAGTCTAATTTCTCCTGAGTCAAGTTTAAACGTTGAGCACATGCAGGAGAGATAAATGAATGGGTAAAGACCCAGATCAAGTAAGGTATAAACTTCGCAAGAATTTATAAATAGCTTACCCGTGATCACCTCGCTTGGGTTCCTCGATTATGACCGACCACAACAAACGCTTCTTCCCTAATCGTTGACTTTGACTTTTTCGGGACGACTTTTGAGTCACCGTCCCTCATTGAACTAGGTTTCGCCATCAGATAATCTCGAGCGATATGTCCTTCCTTTCCACAATTATAGCATACCTTAAACTGTTGTCAGGCGTTTTGACCGATATGTCCTCTTTTCCGTGATTTATAGTAGATATATGACCGGTGGTCGTTTTCCTCCCTTAGAACCGATTCTTTGCAAGACCGTCATCTTCACATGGTCGCCGTTAAATCTCCTCTTTTTAAAATCTCCCCGACTCGCTTCTTCTATTTTCATGGCCATGATTACCACCAGAGTGGTTACCATTTCATTCGTCTGCTTTCTTTCTCCGCAGTTATCATTATTCTCGTTGATCGCTATCTCGATACGATCCTCGGTGTGGTCCTCGGTTGACTGCACTCGTTATCTCGCTTCTAATAATTGAGCCTGCTTACAACATCTCGAATAAAGAGAAAATTTATGAGAAATGAGATATCGACGACGCCGGGTTTCAAACCTCTAAGAAACATCCGCGCCATACGCTCCTCATTCTCCACCAAATGAGGTGCAAACTCGATAACTCGCAAACTTTGCCTCGCATCGAGACAACCGCCATGTTGTTTTGTTCCAATCGATGAACTCCACTTCCTTCATATGATTTAACACTTTCGTGAAAGTATTTGTCATTAAATAGCTTCAAACGCTCTCAAGACACGCCGAAAAGTACCTTGATGGATGGGCGCGCTTCATGCACTCCCACCAAGAAATCGCCTCGCCACGGAACATAAAGGTGGCGAATGGAACCTTCTTTCTCTCCGCATCCCAAGACATCGAATATCTTGGTAATTTGTTTGACCCATGCTTCCGCCATGATCGGATTCGGCTTTCCCTTAAATTCGTGGTCCCAACTCTTTGAATGCGTTGGTTGTGACAACCCGTGAATTGCTATCATTTCCTCCTCAGATTTTGAACACGAAGTTTCGCGTCGATTTTTTGCATGAATCGCAAAAACTTCTAAACATCCCTCGCTCATCATCGCTTCAGCGGTGTTGTTTCATGGAGGTACATTGCCACTGTTGCACGTTCTCTCCTCGCTGGTAAGTATAGGCATCTCCACGGTCTCATTTACTCCATCGTTAATATTCTCGATTAGACATTCTCAAACATCGCCATAAAACAAGGGTTAATTAAGGAAATCAATATATCACATAATATCCCTATATACCCGACCAACCAACAAATAAGCTTAGGTAGACACACTAGCGAAGGATTTACTCCGCCTCCTCCTAGTTCTATTCCCGATCTCGCCAGATCATATCCCCAAGCTCGATACCAAGCTGTGGCACGCCCCAAAAATAGGTATACATCACTTTATTCGAAGTTGTCAAATACATTTTCCGAAGAAAACAAAATATCAAAATATTCATAACAAACAACTACTTCTTTTTTATTATTTAATGCACAAAAATTTGAGTTTGAATACAAATATTATCTTATTTAAATTAGAGACAATATATCATACTCAAATAAATCCTCATCACATTTATTGATACATTATTTTATAAAAATGGTGAGGACTAATTTATTTTATCAAATATAAATATATAATTAAATTTCTTAACATGACACATTATCCGTATATACGCATTCAATATATAAAAATAAAATTTTTGACTAGTATTTATCCCATTTGTGAGGGATTGACTAGTATTTAGAGGTCGGATTTGACCATTGATAAAGTCAAATATAAAAACCAATATGAGTAATGTAAGACCCCGAAATTTTTTTTTTAAATAAAAAGGAATTTCCTTTATTTATTATTTTGAAATAGTAAGGTTGATTTGATTAATGTGGATAGTTATGGTTAAATACGCAAATATTTCAAAATAAGCAAGTGGTTATAAAATATTCATTGTTGTTTGGAATATTCGTTTGGTCGTGGAATATTCGTGATCGTGGTTTGTGAATATTCGCATTTACGACCAGCAGCCCATGTGTGGGCCCCATATAACGGAAAGTTTATGGATGAAGAAAACGACAAATATAAGTTGTTTTTAAATAATCTGCCAGTAGTTGTTACCGTCAATCATCATTGAATACCCTAAGTGGTTAAAACACACTAATACGCCGCTGTTCAACAAGAAGATACCAGATTGCACCAATTATTGATTCTTACGTAAGAAGGCACTACTCAATAATGGTTAAAGAATTATCGCTCAAAGATTTTATCGAAAGTTAATAATTGTCATTGATATTTTATATCGTCGTTGTTTCAATAATTGTCATTACATAGTATTTTTCATTATCGAAGCAATAATTCATATTATCCTAATAATATTATTAGATAACATTATTGGCAATGTCTAGAAAGTTCGCTCTAAGGAGAGGTTTTGGTCATCTAATCATGCTACCAAGAAGAAGAAATTTTTATTGAAAGCCCCTCTTCCTTGAACCGCCCGGGTTGTCAATATTGTGATTTCGTAATATTATTTGTGAATAATTAATTATTGATTTATACGATGAGGAAAATATTGATTTTATGTGGATATAGATGAGAAAATTTTAAAATGACAATTGTTGAAAATTAATATTTTATCTTTTTCTCGATAAAATAATTCATTTAAATATATTATTTTAATAATATATTAACGGTGATATTTTTACAATGAATGTGGGATATATGAGTATATGAGGAGGAAGAGTATTTTTGTGGCATTAAATGTTTAACACATGTTTTGTGTGTTGGTGGATTACAATTATCGAATCAAATTTGATTATACTTGTAAAATCACCCGCTTGTGGATTTCGGTCAATTTCTATTTGGAATTTGGAAAAACTTTCTTCTGCAAAGTTGTAGAGAATTGAATTTCCTATAAAACTCGTGAGATTCGAATTTTCTGATGAAAGGGCTATTTATTATGAATTATTGAAGTTCAAGTTCAAATAATTGATTTTGGGAGTTTAAATTATTTTGTTAAGAAAATGTTTTTGTATTTTTTGGACATCATTAACATGTGTGGCTGGTGTTTTGACCAAAAGGTGGGCTAAGGAAAATTTGTATAATTATATTAATATTATATTAAATTTTCTCGCTTTGGTGTTCTAAGCAATTTCCTATAAATAGGTGCTTAGGTTAGAATTGAAAATCACACCGTAAAATCAAGTTTTCTCTATTTCTCTCGATATTTTGAGCGTATTCTTGTGAGTATTTTGAGTATACTTTGAGTATTGATATACTATTGCAAGTTCATTCAATGTTATTCCAATGTAAGCATCGCTTCTTTTTTGAGGTAAGTGGATATTATTTTTTTTCATAATGATATTATTTCTTCAATATCATTATATCGAAATGTTGATCCAAGTTTTTATCAAATTTGGAACTTTTTCATGTCGGGTTACTATTCATGGGTTACTATTCATGAGTTACTATTCACGAAGTTACTATTCATGAGTTACTATTCACGAAGTTACTATTCACGAGTACTATTCATGAAGCGTGAAGATGTTTTTGTGGAATTTCAATCTTTTGGTGTCTGAGTTACTATTCACGATATAAGACTATTCACGATACGATTAACTATTCACGATATCAAGACTATTCATTTAAAAAATAAAATTTTTCCTTTTTGTCCAAAATATCTATTCGGATACTAACTCGATTGATCCATGTTTTGATCATTCTTGAATTTTACACCACTATGATTATTTTTGAGGTATTTTTGGACATAGATAAAACCAAGTACGTAATCCTTAATCCTTAATCCTGTCATTTTGTTTCATTCGGATTCGCTTTTAAAAAATATTTTACATCATCCTCGCCTTAAATGATGATATTATGGAATATCTTTGGCCTCAGTAGTAGTAAAGATGAATGATTTCTTAAGAATATCTTCGCCTCAGAAAGCAAAGATGAATGATTTCAAGAATATCTTTCGGGCTCAGAGTAAAAGATGAACATGTGTTTAAATGAATATGATTAATCGATGAATATCTTCGCCCTCAGAGCAAAAGATGAATATTTGATTCAGATGTATATCGATTGATGTTACAGGATAAAAGATAGACGATGAACTTTTAAATTCATACATAGAAGATAGTAGTTTGCATTCTCTACTTAACTCTTCTAATGAATTATTATTTTCACCATGTAATATTGATTTAAAATTTGTTGTCTATCAGATTCTATTATATTTTTCCCTGTCAAGACTAACGATAATTTGTCAGATATTATCTTAGTCATAATATTCTTTACCGAAAGCTAGTTGAGCTCACCCTTTTCCTTTTTGTTCCATTTTTTCTCGTGGAGGCGAGAATATAGCTTAGTAGTGCAGCCTGGGGTATGGAATGAAGGTTTTAGAAAGGATTGTTTAGTAGTCCTCACCATTTTGTAAATTAATGTATCAATAAATGTGATGAGGATTTATTTGAGTATAGATATTGTCTAGAAGATAATATTTGTATTCAAACTCACGCTTTTACTGCTGTAATAATAAAGTGTAGAAGTTTTTGCACTATGTATTGACAACTCAGAATAGGTGATGTATACCTATTTTGGGGGCGTCACAAGTAATATATAAAACCGAGTGAACTTGGAGTTGCAATACTTTAAATCTGAAGTGAACTTGGAGTTACAATGTATCAACCTTTTCATATAGCCTAACAATGATGATTGAAATAGGAAACATAATGAAACACTACTTTTACTTTCAAGCTCTCTGCATGGAAAGTATGATTGGCCAGTTTCCGTTCTGTATCTACTTTCTAACAAGTTTTATCTCTATAATTCAATATTTCTTTAACAAACTCTAATTCTGTAACAATTAACTAAGCTCTAGGACCATACCAATTTAAAATATTCTTCCCCCCTGAAATAGAAAGAAGGAATGCAAATAATGAGCAAAATCAAAGCTAGTTTAATTATTTCAAGTACTTCAAATATGATATATAGCAAATGAAACTGAATACATATATATATATATATGTGTGTGTGTGTGTGTGTGTGTGTGTGTGTGTGTGTGTGTGTGTGTTAAGCCAAGTGAGGCTGAATTCTTGGAAAAATGTAATGTGATAAATTCATGGGTTTGCATATGCATGCATCACAAACTCATTAAGTGGCAGTTTAATTGCAATATTGACAATTTGTAAAGAGTGCAAGCGTTTCACTGCACATAATTACTAGATATAAGTCTCACATTATTTAGAAGAGAAAAGTCTTAAATGAAGTTTTCCTTTCAAAAGGGACTCTCCTCTATTTATGACGTAAACAACTAACAAGCTAACCAAGCAAAGGCTTGCTGCACTTGGTTGTGCCTAGGCCGGACCTAAGTTATAGGCTGGTTCAAGTCAGGCTTTTAGCCAAGTTGGTCTAGGCTAGATTTTACTCAGAATAAGAGGTCTTTTCAAAGCTTTCAGATCGGACTAAATTTTGGGCCAAGGACAGGTCACTGGGCTTGGGCTTTGTATGCATGTCTCTCCCCTTGTTAGTTGACTTTAAGATTGTAAAATGAACTAAACGGTTAGTTTGATTCGTACTTGCTCGATTAAAAGTTTGATTTGAACTCGATTCGAAATATAAATGATTCAAATATAAGAAAACTTTAAATTTTGATAAATTACTCTAGCCTTTTCAAAAATATAATTTTCTGATGAAACTCGGATTATATTTGCTCGAATAGTTCAAATTGTTTCTCGACTCGACAGCTAAATGAGTCTTAATCAAACCTTATTTCAAACTCGATAAATTTTGTGAACTAAATCTAACTTAATACTTGGCTTGAATCAGTTCATTTACATCCCTAATGGGTTAAATACACTTTTTCCCACTCTATTCGACCTCAGTTTACAAATGCATCACTGAACTGAAATTTTTTACGGTCAACTCATTGAACAATAATTTTTTTACAAAAATTGTAATTTCCATCTAAAAGTGTTAAAAGTTAACGGAATGTTTATGTGGCAGCACATCAGATGCTTAGGTGGATATTCAATAATTAAAAAACACAACGATTGTCAATTCTATAACAAATAGTTAACCAAAATATAAATCCAATTAATGAACATAAAAAATAATTAAATAAATTAACAATAAATATATTAATGTAAAATTTTTAAAAATATATTTATATAAAATTAATGAATTCATATTATTTTTTAATTTTAAATATTTTAAGTTCTCTTTAAAAATATAAAATTATCTAATATTTTGAAATGGAGAGATTATTATTATTATTATTATTATTATTATCATAATTATAATTATAATAATAATTATAATTACTTTTATTATAATAATAATAATTATTATTATATTTAAAAACAAATTACTACCAAAATAGCCATTATATTTTACAAAACAAATTAAAACTTAATGTAAAAACATAAAAAGAAAATTTGGGCAACTAAAATTAAACTAAAACAACAAATTAAAGCTTATCATTCATTCAGTAGGTACAAAGAACAATTCGATCAATCAAATTCATCATTCAGCTGAACCAAAACTAAAAGAACAATTCGATCAGATGACATATTATCTGATCGATATAGGACAATCCGCACAGAACAGAAGACTAATCCGCACAAAATAGAAGACCCCAAAATCAAAAACAAGAACTGATTTGCACCGAACAAATCCAGATTTCGGTCAAAAGCAGTCGCCATTGTTGCCGGCAATATGGGGGTAGAAGTTCAAATAAAACCAACAATAAACCAATCAATCAGTTTCAAAACAATAACAATAAAACCTGATAAATTAGAACACAACCCAAGATGACACAACTAAGGTAATATCAGATCAATAACCAAACTCTATTCTTAGATTAAGAAAAATTAAACATGATAACCCAGATCGGTACCATCAATGACAAATCAAAAGACAGTAAACCAAATCGGTACCATTAAAGACTGAAACAAGAATCCCAAATCAAAACATTGAGCATTAAACAAATATGAAATTCAAGAATCAGAAAGCACACAGATTAAAAGCATGGCAAGGAACCCATCCGAGAATACAAAGGATAACTAGAAAATAGAATCAGGAACCCAGAAACCGGTGATAGCAGTTCAAGATCAGAATAATGAAGAGAATGAAACAAAGCCCATAAACCCATATCTAAACAGATCCATCTTCCAAAAGCCCCAAACACCATCAAATCGTCTAGATCCAAACCCAATACAATTTTTTCTTAATCCCTGTTTCTCGTCTGGTTGGAGCCCTCATCTCCTTCAAATCCTCTTTCTCTCTCCTCAAGCTGCCCGAAAAGTACACCTCAGGTCCATTCCATCCCCTTCACATTTTATGATTGATACATGATTCAAGAAATAAAAATTTTCACAAATTCAAGTTCAACTCGATCTATATGTTATTATACACACGAACCAAGATTTTAATATTGCTAAGCTTTTATCTTTTCAATATTTTTGTTTTATTAGCAACCATTTCTTTTATTTAATTTATTTTTCAATGTGGCAACTGTTAGGTTTGTAATATTCATAACGCAATCAAATTGCAAAAATTAATGCGGAAGCGTGAAAAATCAGAGTTTAAAAATTTTACAAACCATATACCCGGATCATCCTTTATGCATAATTATTAATTTAAACGAAAAGATAAAGAATAAATCATACCCTTGAAGATCGAGCTTCCTCAGGTACAAGTTCACCTCCAAATCCTTTCGCGTTCAATCTTGAATCCACCGGGTTTGGTTCCTTCCTTTGATCAACGTTAGCCACCCAAATGTTTGGCCTCTAGAGGTGATCCACCAAGGAAGAATAAAATTCAAGAAGATGGGTGTTATGGCTAACCCTAGTTTTCTATCTCTATAGAAAAGGCATACTCCCAACAACTTGGAATTATTACGTACTTTTTTTAAAGTCAACAACCCATACCACCCATAATAAGACTCCTCTTATTTATAGATGTGGGCAACCCACCTTAACAATTAAGGAATTGGGTTTTAATTAATTAATTCTTTTAATTAATTAAGCTCCCTAATCTTATTAGGGATAATTAATTAAACTCCTTTAACTAATTTTCCTTCCTAATTCAATTAGGAATAAATGAGAGTACTTATATTAAATTAATTCCTAAACTCTTTTAGAAATTAAAATAATAATAATTGTAATAATATTAATAAGACTCCTCTTATTAATTTATATTTAATATTTCTAAAATATTAAATAATAATATTAAGCTATTTAATTTATTCTATCACCATAGATTAAATTAAATATACTTAACTATATTATTACGATTATGCCATTTACTTCTTAAATAATTATTCTTCCTTTTATGGTGTGACCCTTTAGGTTCTCCATATTAAACCAGGTTGTGAATAAATCAATTAGAATAATTCTAATCTTATTTAAATAAATAAATTAAATAATTAATTTATTTAAATAAATAATATTTATTCTACAATAGGGATAAGCCTCCCTAGCGATCAACGACTTTCCGGATAATATAGATTTCAACATTAATCATAAAAGAACCTTTGAGTAAATAGTTACTGCACAATTCAATCCTTCCACCATACAATGTCCCAATTAAATATAAGACATGGAATTATGTCAAGTCTTATTTTATTTAATTATATGTATTTCGATCCTTAAATGCACAACTCAAATAATGCAAATTAGAAACTCCTTTCTAATTTCATTCTCGCCGCCAAGGACTACTGGGTTGTCATTTATCGAATCACATAGGACATTTCTCTTCTTTTATTAGAAGTGGTAGATTCTTTATTGATCATACATTATCTCCATGTACAACTTATTATACCCAAGCATACCTTTGATATACCCTAAGGGTCTTAAGGAATAAGTCAAAGTATAACTCATCATACACAAGATACTATGATGATCTCAAGTCCAAGGATCATCAGTCTTACTATCACTACAGAATTCCTATTGACAGCAAATAAAACTCCATTAGGTATTCCTTAGCGAGCCACGCTCAAATGAACTTATTCTCTAATAAGCACCTACATACTTGCTTTAGTGTCTCCACACAAATGATCATGAGATCAATCATCCTCATCCAATGAGCAAGCAACGATGTACCAATCTATCCGGATTCACTAATCCCCAATTTAGTAATCCAACGATTGGGAACTATTTTAGTTTTAAGCTTTCAAAGAATTTAGATCTCATTAGAATGATCATCATCATTATTCTAAAAGCGTTGCTTAAAACTATGGGTTTATCACATATTATAAAACAAAGATCATGTAGATAATTAAAAAAGCCTTTAATAAATTAATACTTTTTATTAATAAATGAATAAGATTGTTTACAAAGTATATGCTTTATCATCAAACATGATTGGCTTGTATGCATACTACTTTCAATCTCCCACTTGCACTAAAGCCAATCGTCATGGTATCTCATACTCTTTTCTCTAAGTGACGATTATCCTGTTTGTTGGATAAGCTTTAGTTAATGGATATGTAATGTTGTTCTTGAGAGTCCACTATCTCTATAGTGATTTCCCATCTTTCAATGATTCTAATAATCAAATGAAAGTGCCACAACACATGTTTAGATCCAAGATGAGACTTGGGAACTATTCCTAGTTTCAGTATTGAACTTTTAATCCAAACAATCAACTTGCGACTTCATTTATAGCTATATACTTTGTCTTTATTACTAAACCAAAGAACTCTTTGCTATTTGGAACCTTTCAATTCAACGCACTAATTGCTCAAGATAACGCTTTACCTTAAAGTGGATTTTTTCATCATCTTGGTGCATCGAAAAACTTAAGTCCGTTAAGCCCTCTAGTTTTAATTCGCACCCACCATGTATGCTCACATCTTTAGTAGGTTAAGAACTTTAAGATGTTTTTCACCGACTCATAGTGAACTTCTCCGAATATGACCGATCAACATCGTGTCTCGTATATTTCATTGCATACATGATAGTCACTCATGCGACCTCTCTTTTCGTGAGTCTGTGGGGACTATTAGAGAGATACACTCCATAGCTCATCGACATGAGACATCTCTTGGAGTTTGCCATGCTAAAGCGACTTTAGCATCAAATGAATATCGTTCTCTTGGGTTAAGTCGAGCATCCTTTTAAATCTATCTATATAGATTTATATCCCCAATTAAGATACTCTTCCAAATCATTCATGGAGGAATGTTTAGACAACTTTATCTTTCTTGATTGTAGCATTAGTATGTCATTCCTTATCTCGTAGTATATCAACATATAATACTAGAAATTTCACGACGCTCCCAATCGACCCTTTTGTACACATTAGAACTCTTACTCATCGTATGTAACTCTGGATCATCATCTTCTATGATGCGTGTACCTTATCATCATCATCTATGATGAATCCATACCTCCTAGGTATCTTGGTACTATTCCGGACTTACGATTGATTTGTGGTACAACAGTTCATCTACGTGTTCCTCTTATTTGACTTATAGTGTTTTGTGGTTCTTGAACTCTTCAAGATCTATTATCCTCCCACTAGCCCTTTCAATGATAAACACCTTTATCTTAGAAGGAAGCGTGTTTCATAATAAACACCTTTTGCTAAGTAGAATTATAGAACATATACCCTAAACTTACTTTAGGATGTCCCACAAATCGACACTTGTTAAATCTTGTCCCAAGCTTATCCTTCGAAACCTTTTTCACATAAGTTGGACAACCCCTTATCTTAACATACTTAAGATTAGGAATCCTCCCTGTCCATAACTTTTATGGAGTCTTAGGGCGGATTTTGAGGTTACCATTTTCGTAGATATGCGTACCATTTCTAGGACATGATCCTGAAGGATACCGGAATGCTCGGTAAAATCATTATGGACCGCACTATGTCCAACAAGGTACAATTTTTCCTTTCGGATACATCAATCAATTATTACGTATCATGAGGTGTCCATTATGAGAAAACCATTTGAGATGATCTAGAAACTTATTGCACAAGTATTTATTCCTTGATCTAATCAAAGAATCTTAATACTTTGCCAATTTGTTTCACTTCCAATTCTTTGAACCTTTCAAATAATTCACACTTGTATTTCAACAAATACATACATTCAACTCTTTGAATGATCATCTCCCTTTTCTTATACTAATTTGTTCAATATGCAAAATTATTTTCATGTAAGTCAAGTATACAAAATTTATTAGTAATATTCCGATTTCTATACAAAACATTATTATTATAAATAGAACAACAATTGTTCTTAATTATAATACCAAAGATTTCATTGTCCAACAATAAAATGGAAATAATATTTTTAACAAGAACTGGAATACAATAACAACTTATCGACTTAATAGATTTGCCCGTAGCATTGCTAAACTATAAGTTTCTATAGCTAATGCAAAGAACCTTTGCTTCATTTTCCACATATAGGATTACTTATCTTTGTTTAACTTTCTACTTCGCTTGGTCCTTCATAAATCTATATTTATGATAACCAAAGCTCGTTATCCAATACCCAAGTAGAACCTTGACTTAAAGAAAAATTTATTTCAATCATGAACAAAAATCAGATTAGAACAAAAGAAACTTCACTAAGCTTCTTTGGTTAGCCTCTGCAAGAGCTGCTTCTGCAGTTTCTTTCCAAATGTCCGTGCTTATTGTAGTGGAAGCAAACTCCTTTGCTATCCATATCAGTTTTGTTCTTATTATCCTTTGTTTAACTTTCTACTTACCTTCTTTGAATCATTCTTCTTTTCAGAAGATCCTTTGGCCCCTACCAGTAAGACTTGATCTTTCTTGGTTGGAAAGTGACTCTCAACATTTTTCAATATGTTAAGCAAATCGGTGAAAGTCGATATCTAGCTTGTTCATATGAAAAATTCACAACAATTGTGAAAGGAGTCCGGGAGTGGGTGCAAGATCAAATCTTGGCTTAACTCTCCATCCATGACAAAACCCATTGTCCTAATTGATCAATCAAATTGATTATGTTAAGAACTTTTATGCATCAGATCAGAGTGTCATCGGTTATTCTAGATCGGAAGAGCTCCTTAGATATCTCGATATCTATCGGTCCTACTTTCCTCACCATCAACTACTTGATGTGCAGGAATATAGTAGGAGCATCCATAGTTTCATGCTAACGCTGAAGCTCGTTACTCATAGATGCGAGCATGATGCATTGAGCCAACTGTGCATCATCTTGCCACTTTCTAAAAGTAGCAATCTCTTCCTCGGAGGCATTATCTCGTAACCATTGCGAGGATAGGCGATTAAGGACATAAGGCGACTTTTCAATATGAGAACTATTCTCAAATTCCTTAACCAATCCGTTTAATTGGATTCATTTAATTTAGCATCTAATATGCTTCGCAGTTGATAGTAATTTTAGACATTGTAAAATTACGTAAATGAATTTGTAATTAACAACATTTTAACATACATTCTATTATTAATTACCAAAATAAATTAGGTCTTGTTTTAAATTGGTATCTCCCACTATTTTCTTCAAACTATATTACCCTCACTTATATAGTTCGGCAAAATCAAATTAAAGATCTGCTAGTGAGAATAAGGATCCCATTTCAAATGTATATAGCCTTGTGGTGACACAACAAACTATATATAAATAAATAGGTAGACAACTTTTGTCAATTACATCAACTATGTAACTCCTTGTATTTTGCCTCTCAGATTATTTTGATCAAGTGGTGGCACATCCGAATCAAAATTATCCAAGTTAAGTCCAACCTAGTACTCCATATATTCAAAAAAGAAAAATATCATCCTTGTGGTGACACAACAAAACAATATTGTTCAATTTTCTTTATAAGCATCAAATGTGATAAATTAACATCTTAAATACTTAATACTTGCCTTGTGGTGACACAACAAACTCATATTAAATATTTAATACTCTATTAATTTTATCATGCTAGAAAGGCTGACGCTCGATATTCCAAATATCTTTGAACGCTTAGGACTTAATATAAAAATTGAGGGTTTGTTATTAATTTGTCTCATCTTGTTTAGCGCGCATGCACATATATATATAAAATAATCGCGTATATTAATGAACATGCGAAGCATGTTTGCATAATATATAATATATATAGCATAAGCATGCACATATAGAATACTATATTCTACCCGGATTGATTATGAACTTTTATTCTAGTTTGGTTCACTAGAGCCACCAAGTGAACCAAAAGGTCAAACCCTAGGGGTGCAAGAAATAATATTTAAATATAACTATTACATTTAAACCCGGGCTTCATTACAAACGGGTCTTCAAGCGCTTCTTGTCCCTTGATCTCTAATTCTTCAAAATTAATTCTAAATATTCCTATTACAAAACTATTTTAAAATAAATAGAAACCTTGATCAGCAGTCAAGGGGAAGTACATAGGAGGGAGATAGAATTTACATTCTGTAAAAATTAGAGAGAAGACGAGGTACGCAGACCCCATTTAATAAAACCCATACATTCATGCATCCAACTAAAATAAAATCCAATCACATTGGTCAATAGTCCATAATCAATCCCATTTATTATCATACACATCACCATATGCATCAATAAATAACATTCATCTCATGAATTATAAACATTTAATATATATATTGATATCATTTAATGGGCAAATTTAGTTAGTATAAAATCTATTTTTGAATTAAAATAAACTCCTTTATTTCAATCCAAATTTAAATCAAAATAAAACTATTTTATTTTAATTTATCCAATTTTGAATAAAATAAACTATTTTATTTTAATCAAAATTTTAATCAAAATAAACTCCTTTATTTTAATTAATTATGGAATCCAATTCCATATATATATATATATATAAAAAATCTTTAATTAAAATAAACTCTTTTATTTTAATTAATTATGGAATCCAATTCCATGTAAAAAAAAATCTTTATTAAAGGAAACACGGATATTCTTTCCTATTCACAAATAAACTCCTTTATTTTGAATAATATGAAATCTTATTCCATATTTAAATAAATTCCTTTATTTAAGGAAATTAGGATTGTCTTTCCTATTCACAAATAAACTCTTTTATTTTGAATAATATGAAATCTTATTTCATATCTAAACAAACTCTTTTATTTAAGGAAAGATAGATTTACTTCCCCATTCACAAATAAACTCCTTTATTTTAGGAAAAATAAAATCCAATTTCAACTCCAATTAGTTATTATGGAATCCAATTCCAAATCTAATTAGTTAGCATGAAATTTAATTTTAAAATTAAAATAAACTTTTATTTTAATATTAAAATAAACTTTTATTTTAAAATTAAAATAAACTTTTATTTTAATAATAAAATTATTAAGAATAATATATATATATATATATAACTATTATATATATATATATAATAACCTTTATTTATAGATTATATAATATATATCATATATATATATATAATAGAAACCGTTTCTTTTTCCTGTTAACTTCTTACTTTAAAAACTTTGAATGCCCAGCTCCTGACTTCCCTTTTTTTTTTTTTTTTTTTTTTTTTTTAAATCATGAAGCCAACAATAATTTTTTTTTTTAAATGAATTTTATACAATAAAATTATGCCCAATTAAATTGTTCTAAACACATATCAATATAATATCAAATTAAAACAATTAATAATTCGTGATAAAGGTTTGGCTCGATGCCCATTAGGGTTTGTAATATTCATAACGCAATCAAATTGCAAAAATTAATGCGGAAGCGTGAAAAATCAGAGTTTAAAAATTTTACAAACCATATACCCGGATCATCCTTTATGCATAATTATTAATTTAAACGAAAAGATAAAGAATAAATCATACCCTTGAAGATCGAGCTTCCTCAGGTACAAGTTCACCTCCAAATCCTTTCGCGTTCAATCTTGAATCCACCGGGTTTGGTTCCTTCCTTTGATCAACGTTAGCCACCCAAATGTTTGGCCTCTAGAGGTGATCCACCAAGGAAGAATAAAATTCAAGAAGATGGGTGTTATGGCTAACCCTAGTTTTCTATCTCTATAGAAAAGGCATACTCCCAACAACTTGGAATTATTACGTACTTTTTTTAAAGTCAACAACCCATACCACCCATAATAAGACTCCTCTTATTTATAGATGTGGGCAACCCACCTTAACAATTAAGGAATTGAGTTTTAATTAATTAATTCTTTTAATTAATTAAGCTCCCTAATCTTATTAGGGATAATTAATTAAACTCCTTTAACTAATTTTCCTTCCTAATTCAATTAGGAATAAATGAGAGTACTTATATTAAATTAATTCCTAAACTCTTTTAGAAATTAAAATAATAATATATGTAATAATATTAATAAGACTCCTCTTATTAATTTATATTTAATATTTCTAAAATATTAAATAATAATATTAAGCTATTTAATTTATTCTATCACCATAGATTAAATTAAATATACTTAACATATTATTACGATTATGCCATTTACTTCTTAAATAATTATTCTTCCTTTTATGGTGTGACCCTTTAGGTTCTCCATATTAAACCAGGTTGTGAATAAATCAATTAGAACAATTCTAATCTTATTTAAATAAATAAATTAAATAATTAATTTATTTAAATAAATAATATTTATTCTACAATAGGGATAAGCCTCCTAGCGATCAACGACTTTCCGGATAATATAGATTTCAACATTAATCATAAAAGAACCTTTGAGTAAATAGTTACTGTGATAATTCAATCCTTCCACCATACAATGTCCCAATTAAATATAAGACATGGAATTCTTTGTCAAGTCTTATTTTATTTAATTATATGTATTTCGATCCTTAAATGCACAACTCAAATAATGCAAATTAGAAACTCCTTTCTAATTTCATTCCTTGCGCCAAGGACTCTTTGGGTTGTCATTTATCGAATCACATAGACATTTCTCTTCTTTTATTAGAAGTGGTAGATTCTTTATCGATCATACATTATCTCCATGCACAACTTATTATACCCAAGCATACCCTTTGATATACCCTAAGGGTCTTAAGGAATAAGTCAAAGTATAACTCATCATACACAAGATACTATGATGATCTCAAGTCCAAGGATCACTTGTACTACTATCACTTCTGAGAATTCCTATTGACAGCAAATAAAACTCCATTAGGTATTCCTTAGCGAGCCAACGCTCAAATTGAACTTATTCTCTAATAAGCACCTACATACTTGCTTTAGTGTCTCCACACAAATGATCATGAGATCAATCATCCTCATCCAATGAGCAAGCAACGTATGTACCAATCTATCCGGATTCACTAATCCCCAATTTAGTAATCCAACGATTGGGAACTATTTTAGTTTTAAGCTTTCAAAGAATTTAGATCTCATTAGAATGATCATCATCATTATTCTAAAAGCGTTGCTTAAAACTATGGGTTTATCACATATTATAAAACAAAGATCATCATGTAGATAATTAAAAGCCTTTAATAAATTAATACTTTTTATTAATAAATGAATAAGATTGTTTACAAAGTATATGCTTTATCATCAAACATGATTGGCTTGTATGTATACTACTTTCAGCAACAGTTAGGATGATAGCACATGATGATTATATGATGTGGATATTCATTTAAAAGTGATATGGATGTTCCGTTAAAAATAAACTCATTTAACGAATTTTGTAACAATTTGAAAATAATGTATAGTTCAATAAGTCGATTGTAAAAAATTTCAGTTCAGTGATGCATTTGTAAACCGAGGTCGAGTAGAATGGGAAAAAGTATATTTAACCCCATCCCTAATTGATTGTGTTTGGTTTCTTTATAGAAGTACCCTAAAAAGGTGACAGGTGACAACACTCTGTTAGCGGCCATCTTTGGTATCACTATTTTTGTTTCATAAAAAAATTATTTTAACTTTTTAAATTTAATTTATGGAAATTTCAAAGTCAAATTTAATATAAAAAGTTATTTTAAATTTTTTTTCAATATAATCATAAATATTTTACAAAAATTATTAGTTCGAACTATTTAAAAATTTAAATAAACTTATATCACTTTTAAAATTAAGAAATTTATGATTTAATTTTTTAAGCTAATGAGATTCTTCTTATAAAACAAAGAATACAACATTTGTTTCCAAGGAGAGTTCTTCAAAGGAGAGTTCTAGTATTATCTTTTGAAAAATAATATATATTGTGTATTTTGTTTAGATTTTGATCGCCAATTACGTAGATAAATATTAGTCGTAATATTTTTAGGAGATGTGTAATAAGTGGAATCCTCCTACAATATTTACCAATCCGATATATTGATGATAAGCATCGTAATTTCATTCGGCCTAAATTTATCGCAATGCAAGACTTTTACTCCCTCCGTTTCTTAATATACTTAATATGTCTCTTAATATAAGTCGTTTTAGAACTGTGCACAAGAATTAAGAAAATGATTGCATATCATTAAATATAATATCAATTGCCTATAATACCCTCAAATTCTCATAATTACCATATTTATCTCATATCTGTAATATTTTTCCATGAAGAGTAATTTTAGAAAGATTGTAGTTAATTTTCTAAATTATATAAAATAACAAATAATTAGGAAAAATAAAATCATCTAAAACCACATATATTACTAAGGAACGGAAAAAGTATTTTTTTTATAATATAAAGCTTTATATGAAATTCATATATCTCTATATTTAGATCTATCTATGTATCTATACTATAAAATCACATATATTATTAAGGGATGGAAGGAGTATCTTTTTTATAATATAAAGCTTTGTATGAAATTCATATATCTATATATTTATATCTATCTATGTATCTAGTGTTGCACAACAGGTTGGCCTGGTCTGGTCCGACCTGGACCTGCCAGACATTGGTCATTGACCAGGCCAGGCCAATCTTATGCAACAAAAACCGTGATCTCAAGAGATTCAGAAGCTGCATCAAAGGCCGGGCCTTGGGGGCGAGACTCAAGGTCGGTCCGATACAATTTTTTTTAAAATTTGTTTGTGCATATGGCTGGGCTCTGGGGGTTTGGGGCAGTGGCTGGGGGGCTTGGGGTAATGAAGTCCGCGATCGTCACGACAATTTGTCTTTGGGTCATTGACATTGTGCAAAGCTATAACATTGTTAATTTGTTATTAGTAGACTAGAGAGAGGATTGTTATTGTTTTATTTTATTATGCCTTAATGGCTAATGCCTTATTATGCCATTGATGTGCACCAACTACCAAGCCACCAACCGTCCATCTCTGATCTCTCCATTTAAAAAGGAATAACTCACAAGTCACAACTATTAGTTTATTTAATATTGTACCTATTATTGTATTTAATTAATTATTTATGTAATTATATCTATAAATATTAATAAATCTTTAATCAACTAACTTATTAATATTAAATAAACTAACTAGTATGTTAATATTAAATTTTAATTAACCAACTTATGAATCTTAAATAAACCAAGTATTATATTGATATTAAAATTTAATCAACTAACTTATTAATATTAATAAACTAACTAGTATATTAATATTAAAATTTAATCAACTAACTTATTAAGTTATTAATATTAAATAAACTAACTAATATATTAATTAAATATACTTACAAGAAATTAATCAAGAATGAATAATTAAACTTTAAACTTGATTGATGTACTAATTAAAAGTGATACTGTGACGCCCCCAAAATAGGTATACACCACACCCATTCTGAGTCGCCAAATACATGGTACAGAAACAACTACAGCTTTATTATTACAACAGTAAAACTGTGAGTTTAAAATACAAATATTATCTTTTAGACAATATCTATACTCAAATAAATTCCCATCACATTTATTGATACATTATTTTACAAAAATGGTGAGGACTACTAAACAACTCTCTCTAGAACCTTCATTCCATACCCCGACTAGTACTCGCTACATTCTCGCCTCCCGAGAAGAAAATGGAACAACAAGGGAAAGGGTGAGCTCAACTAGCCCGATAAAGAATACTATGACTAAGATAATATACAACAAATTATCGTTAGTCTCCAACAGGAAAAATCGATAGAATCTGATGTAGGCAACAAGTTTCGGATCAATATTCGCAATGAAATAATAATTCATAGAAGAGTTACATAGAGAATGAAATCTACTATAATCTATGAATTTAACCGTCCATCATCAATATTTTATCCTCGTAACATCAATCAATATTCATCTCAAATCAAATATTCATCTTTGCACTACTGAGCCAAAGATATTCATCAATCGGTCATGTTCATCTCAACACTGTTCATCTTTGCACTAAAGGCCAAAGATATTCATCGATCGGTCATGTTCATTTAAAACACCGCATCATCTTTGCACCTCTGAGCCAAAGATATTCATCAATCGGTCATGTTCATCTCAACACTGTTCATCTTTTGCACTAAAGGCCAAAGATATTCTTGAAATCATTCATCTGCACTACTACAGCCAAAGATATTCAATAATATCATCATTTAAGAGGTAGCGATGATGAAAAATATTTTTTTAAAGAACGAATCCAAATTGAAACAAAATGACAAGGATTAAGGATTAAGGATTCATACTTGGTTTTATCCACGTCCAAAAATACCTCAAAAATAATCATAGTGGTGTAAAATTCAAGAATGATCAAAACATGGATACAATCAAAGCTAGTATCCAGAATAGATGTTTTGGACGAAAAGAAGAAATTTTATTTTTCGATGAATAGTGCCGTATACGTGAATAGTGTCATATCGTGAATAGTCAGATATCGTGAATAGTAACTCAGAACACCAAAAGATAGAAATTCCACAAAAAAACATTTTCACGCTTCATGAATAGTACTCGTGAATAGTAACTCGTGAATAGTAACTCATGAATAGTAACTCGTGAATAGTAACTCATGAATAGTAACCCCGACATGAAAAAGTTCCAAATTTGATAAAAACTTCAGATCAACATTTCAGCATAATGATATTGAAGAAATAATATCATTTACGAAAAAAATAATATCCCTTACCTCAAAGAATCAAGATTGCCGGAAGGAAAGGTCGGAAGTGATGCTGAATGAAACTTGTACTGAACAGCAACTCTCAAAGTATCTAAATACTCACAAAATACGCTCAATAATATAGAGAGAGAAAGAGAGAAAACTTTGTTTCTGGTGTGATTTTCAATTCTAACTTAGCCCTCTATTTATAGGAAAATGTTAGCCGCCAAGCGAGACTTGACCTGCTACACGATGGCTTTACTCGCTACTATTGCCACCCACCACATTTGAAATAAAATTCAGCACATTTTTTTCACCAACCACGGTGGGGCCCACTCAATTCTAGAATTTTCCACCAAAATCAATTATAACCCTAATTTCGAATCGGTCACCTCTTAAAATTCATAACAAATTATCGCTCATCTTAAACGGTTCAAAATTTGTGGACATATACTCAACTTATATATGTATAACATATCCAAAAATTACAACGATCCAACTATTTCGGATTAAATATTATAACTCACAATAAAGCTATAATAACACCGATTTGATCTTTTAATACCTCCAATCCGACAAAATACAAATAAAACATCTCAAAGATTAATTCCTTCATTAATAACCACATAAATAAATCCATCATTTACATTCATATAAAATAAATATTTCCTTATCATATGAATCAATAATTAATTATTCACAAATAATATTACGTAATCACATTTATGACAACCAGTCGTTCCAGAAAGAGGGGCTTTCAATAAGGATCTCTCCTTCTCGGGCGCGCAATTAGGTGACCAAACCTCTCCTTAGATGTAACTTTCTAGACATTGCCAATAATGTTATCTAATAATATTATTCAAATAATATGAATTATTGATCGATAATGGGAAATCATTGTAAAGTGACAATTATTGAACAACAATAATATAAAATATCAACGCAACAATTATTGAATCAATAAAATAAAATATTGAGCAGTAATTCTTCGTGAAAATTATTGAGTAGTGCCTTCTTACGTAAGGATCAATAATTCAACAATCTGCAATGCGCACTGGTGTGCTTCTTTGTGCGAACCACGTAGACATCGTATTTTAACCACCGGGTATTCCAACAGTCTTAACGGTAACAACTACGCCGTTATTTATAACCACCCAAACTTTGTCGTTTTCCTCATCCAATCGCTTTCCGTTATGGGGCCCACACATGGTCATTGCCGTTATGCGAATATTCCGACAAGCATTCTGAATATTCCACGACCAAACGAATATTCCCCGACAGTACGAATATTCCACGACCAAACGAATATTCCCCGACAAAAATGAATATTTTATAACCACTTGCTTATTTTGAAATATTTGCGTATTTAACCCTTAACTATCCACATTAATCAAATCAACCCTTACTATTTCAAAATAATAAATAAAGGAAATTCCTTTTTATTTAAAAAAATTTGGGTCTTACAACCTCCTCTCTTATGAAATTTCGTCCTCGAAATTGGACGACGTACACAGTGTTTGAAAAGGTGAGGATACCTCACTTTCATTTCCATTTCCAATTTCCAGGTCATTTCCTCTATAGCATGATTCCTCCACAAAACTTTAACTTGTGGTATGACCTTTGCGCGTAGGACATGCTCCTTCCTATCCAAGATCTTGACAGGTACCTCCTCATACGTTAAGTCTTCGGCTATCTCGTCCGGTTCTAACTCAATAACTTGGTTCGGGTCTTTCACATATTTCTGAAATACGATATGTGAAACACATTATGAACACGAGACATACTTGGAGGTAACGCAAGTCTATAGGCTACATTTCCTACTCGGTCAAGAATTTGAAATGGACCAATAAATCGTGGATTTGAGCTTTCCTCTCTTCCCAAATCTTGTAACTCCCTTCCATGGAGCAACTCGCAACAATATATGATCCCCTACATTAAATTCCACATCCTTTCGATGAAGATCCGCATAACTCTTTTGTCGATCTTGTCTTGGTTTGTATACGTTGTCGAATCATTAGTCATACGTACTAACTTTCGGGTCCCCAACAATGTTGCTTCAACCACCTCATCCCAACATATTGGAGAGCGACATTTTGTCCATATAATGCTTGAATGGAACCATGCCTATATTTGTTTAATAACTATTGTTGTATGAGAATTCCACCAATGGCAAGTACTTATCCCAACTTCCTTTGAAATCTAGGACACGAGTTTTAATATATCTTCAAGAGTTTGAGTAGTCCTTTCATTGCCCATCCGGTTTGAGGATGGTATAGCCCAACCGAATCGTAAATTCGTGCCCATAGCTTTCTACAAACTAACCCAAAATCATGAAGTGAATCTTGGGTCACGATCTAAAACTATGGATCTTGGCATGCCATGCGATCTCATAATCTCATTTACGTACATACGAGAAAGGCGTTCAAGGAATAAGTCTCTCGTATCGGTGAAAAATGAGCGAGACTTGGTTAATCTATCAACAATAACCCAAATAGCATTGATGCCTTGAGAAACCGTAGGAAGACCCGTAATGAAATCCATAGTAATGTGTTCCCACTTCCATTCCAGGAATCTTAAGTGGTTGCAGCGGACCCTTAGGTACAAGATGCTCCGCCTTTACGCGTTGACAAGTTAAACATCTCGAGATAAACTACGCGATCTCTCTCCTCATATTGCTCCACCAAAATGTATGTTGAAGATCACGATACATTTTAGTACTTCGAGGATGGATTGCAAATGGTGTATTGTGTGCCTCCATCATAATCTTGTACCTCAAATCAGTCGTTAGGAACACAAAGTCTAGAGTGGACTCAAGTATTCCTTCTTCATCAATTCTCGCGCTTAGGAATAGCTCCTTCTTGTACTTTCCTCTTCATACGCATCATCCTCGGATTGGGTTTGCAAGCGACTTTAACTAAAGTCGATTATACTCAGTATATCATCACGTGGGTACCTAGAGTTTTCATCTCCATCTCTATTATTTGTAAATTATCTGAAATTAGTCTTTGACAATATCGTACTACTCGTGCTTATATCGATCTTCTACTCAACACGTCACTACCACGTTCGCTTTTCCAGGATGGCATGGTCAGAACATGTGCTGAAATGAGTCTCCTCTTGAGTTCTTCGAAGCTCTTCCCACATTCCTTGCTCCATTCGAATTTTGTATCTCTACGAGTCAGCTGCGATAATAGAATAGCGATTCGAGAATATCCTTCAACGAATCTCGATAATAACCAACTAAGCCTGAAAGCTACGTATTTCGATTCATCGACTTAGGTTGCTCTCAATCGTGACTCATATCCCAACCTTGGATAAGACGTCATAATGACACCTATCGGTTTACTATCGCGCGAATATGGCGTCCCCTACAGAGAGAGTCGGCAGGTGAATTCCACAAAGGAAGTCACAAGATAAAGGCTCGGTACCAAATTCTATAGTTGAATTTTAACTCACGAAGTTCAATAGAGCCATTCTATATGAGATTTTAGAAATGAGTTTTGTCTAGGGTTCAAAGTCGATACAAAATTTAATATCGAGCTTTGGGAGTAAGCAAGAAATTCTTCAGAAATACATTAGGAAAAATCAATAACAACAGAATATTATTCAAATCGGCGTGTCTTTATTCAAATCCATAACATGGACTAAGAAAACTTGACATCCGTAATAAGCGAATGACTTCATGGCTTGATATGAAAATGTTTGATTACAATGGTTTGATTGCTTGAATTGAATAACGGGTTGCTTAGGAATATGAAAACTAACAACCTTACAAAAGCAATCAATTTGGCATGATGAGTAGTTAACCTTAAAATCACATCAAAAGCAAATATCTCTATAGAAATAAGGTTAATGGGTAATGTGATAGTGCCAACTGAATCAAACAAGATTTCTAAACAACAGATGTAATGAAAGTTTCTCCTAACGGATTCTCCATAAATAGGTCAAAGTCTAATTTCTCCGTAGTCGAGTTCAAACGTTGAGCGCAAGTAAAGAGAGATAAAAGAATGGGTAGAGGCAGAATTATCTAGTAAGGTATAAACTTGCAAGAATTTATAATTAACTAACCCGTGCTAACCGTTCGGGTTCCTCTCGCATTTTATTGGACGGCCACGACAAACGCTCTTCCAAGAACCGTTGACTTTGACTTTTTCTGGGACATCCTTTTTGAGTCACCATTCACGCCGGACTGGGTTTCGATATCGCATAATCTCGGCGATATGTCCTTCTTTTCCACAATTATAGCATACCTTGGAAGGCTTTGAGCAGTTTGACCTTATATGTCCTCCTCTCCACATCTGTAGCATCTAAGCGGCGATCGTTCTCTTCCCCTAGAATTTGTTGATGGTGCTGATGTTGCTGCCGACGTCTTCCCGTCATCGTTAAATCTTCTCTTTTTAGATTGGACATCTCTTTCCATAATATCAATGCGTCGTGCGGCTTTTACCCATGCATCACTCATTCTCACTCGTTCAGTTATTTCTTCTTTCAGCTCAGATTCCAGCTTTATCATTTTATACTCGCCAAAGAGTGCTTACATTCAAGCATCACGTATCGGGTAACCACAAGCTTGAATCGTTGCATCCTTTTGCTCCACATCGCTCGCAATTCTTTAGCTTTGCTCTTCTAACTCATGAATACGATTTTGCAATTCTATATTTCGATCATAAAATACCTCTAATAAACTCTCTTGGTACCTCTTCTTCCTCTTCTTCCTCACTCTAAATTTGTTACCTCTGCGATTATCTAAAAGTGCAACTATCAATTCTTCACTCACCACATGGATATCAATAATTCCTTCTTCGCTTTGACATCACATTATCACGGTTGGCGATTAGAGGTGTCTCCACGATCTCATTCACTCCATTGTTAACGTTCTCGCAGACCCATTCTAAAAAAAACTATCATAAAACAAGGGTTAATTAAATAAATTAACAAATCACATAATACCCCTATAATATGACTGACCAACCAAAATAAGCTTAGGTAGGACACACTAGCGAAGGATTTACTCTCTCTCCCTCCTAGTTTTATTCCCGATCTCGCCATGGAGATCATATCCCTAAGCTCGATAACAACCTGTGGCGCCCCCAAAATAGGTATACACCACACCCATTCTCGAGTCGCCAAATAATACACGGTATGAAACAACTACATCTTTTTATTATTACAACAAGATGGCTGTGAGTTTAAAATACAAATATTATCTTTTAGACAATATCTATACTCAAATAAATCCCCATCACATTTATTGATACATTATTTTACAAAAATGGTGAGGACTACTAAACAACTCTCTCTAGAACCTTCATTCCATACCCCAGACTAAGTACTCGCTACATTCTCGCCTCTCACGAGAAGAAAAATGGAACAACAAGGAAAAGGGTGAGCTCAACTAGCCCGATAAAGAATACTATGACTAAGATAATATACAACAAATTATCGTTAGTCTCCAACAGGAAAAATCGATAGAATACAATAAACAACAAGTTTCGGATCAATATTCGCGTGAAATAATAATTCATAGAAGAGTTACATAGAGAATGAAATCTACTATAATCTATGAATTTAACCGTCCATCATCAATATTTTATCCTGTAACATCAATCAATATTCATCTCAAATCAAATATTCATCTTTTGCTACTGGGCCAAAGATATTCATCAATCGGTCATGTTCATCTCAACACCTGTTCATCTTTGCACTAAAGGCCAAAGATATTCATCAGTCGGTCATGTTCATTTAAACACCTGCTCATCTTTGCACTACAGGCCAAAGATATTCATCAATCGGTCATGTTCATCTCAACACCTGTTCATCTTTGCACTAAAGGCCAAAGATATTCTTCAGAAATCATTCATCTTTGCACTACAGGCCAAAGATATTCAATAATATCATCATTTAAGACTGACGATGATGAAAAATATTTTTTTTAAAGAACGAATCCAGTGAAACAAAATGACAAGGATTAAGGATTAAGGATTCATACTTGGTTTTATCCACGTCCAAAAATACCTCAAAAATAATCATAGTGGTGTAAAATTCAAGAATGATCAAAACATGGATACAATCAAAGCTAGTATCCAGAATAGATGTTTTGGACGAAAAGAAGAAATTTTATTTTTCGATGAATAGTGCAGTATCGTGAATAGTGTCAGTATCGTGAATAGTCCGTATCGTGAATAGTAACTCAGACACCAAAAGATAGAAATTCCACAAAAAAACATTTTCACGCTTCATGAATAGTACTCGTGAATAGTAACTTCGTGAATAGTAACTCATGAATAGTAACTCGTGAATAGTAACTCATGAATAGTAACCCCGACATGAAAAAGTTCCAAATTTGATAAAACTTCAGATCGACATTTCAAAGATAATGATATTGAAGAAATAATATCATTCTGAAAAAAATAATATCCTTACCTCAAAGAATCGATTGCCGGAAGGAAAGGTCGGAAGTGATCTTTGAATGAAACTTGTCTTGACAACAACTCTCAAAGTATCTAAATACTCACAAAATACGCTCAATAATATAGAGAGAAAGAGAAAACTTTGTTTCGGTGTGATTTTCAATTCTAACAGCCCTCTATTTATAGGAAAATGTTAGCCGTAAAGGCGAGACTTGACTTTTGCTACACGATGGCTTTACACTCGCTACTATTGCCACCCACCACATTTGAAATAAAATTCAGCACATTTTTTTCACCAACCACAAGTGGGGCCCACTCAATTCTAGAATTTTCCACCAAAATCAATTATAACCCTAATTTCTGAATCAGTCACCTCTTAAAATTCATAACAAATTATACGCTCATCTTTAACGGTTCAAAATTTGTGGACATATACTCAACTTATATATGTATAACATATCCAAAAATTACAACGATCCAACGGTCGGATTAAATATTATAACTCACACAATAAAGCTATAATAACACCGATTTGATCTTTTAATACCTCCAATCCGACAAAATACAAATAAAACATCTCAGCATTAATTCCTTCATTAATAACCACATAAATAAATCCATCATTTATATTCATATAAAATAAATATTTCCTTATCATATGAATCAATAATTAATTATTCACAAATAATATTACGAGAATCACATTTATGACAACCAGACGAAATTTGTTCCGAGGAAGAGGGGCTTTCAATAAGGATCTCTCATGGCGGCGCAATTAGGTGACCAAACCTCTCCTTAGAGCAGAACTTTCTAGACATTGCCAATAATGTTATCTAATAATATTATTCAAATAATATGAATTATTGATCCGATAATGGGAAATCTTGTAAATGGCAATTATTGAACAACAATAATATAAAATATCAACGCAACAATTATTGAATCAATAAAATAAAATATTGAATAAGTAACTCTTTGTGAAAATTATTGAGTAAGTGCCTTCTTACGTAAGGATCAATAATTCAACAATCTTGTGCAATACCGTAGTGCTTCTTGTGCAACCACGCAGTATCGTATTTTAACCACCGGGTATTCCAACGATCTTAAGCAGTAATAACTACGCCAGTTATTTATAACCACCCAAACTTTGTCGTTTTCCTCATCCAATCGCTTTCAGTTATGGGGCCCACACATGGTCGCTGCTTGCAGGTTATATACGAATATTCCAAGCGATCACGAATATTCCACGACCAAACGAATATTCCCCGACAAACGAATATTCCACGACCAAACGAATATTCCTCGACAAAAATGAATATTTTATAACCACTTGCTTATTTTGAAATATTTGCGTATTTAACCCTTAACTATCCACATTAATCAAATCAACCCTTACTATTTCAAAATAATAAATAAAGGAAATTCCTTTTTATTTAAAAAAATTTCGGGGTCTTACAGATGTATTACAATTTATAACTTATAAGTTACGACTTACATATTACAATAATGAATAACAAAATAAGTAATAATTTATTGAATTAATAATTTGATGAATAATTATAACTTTATAACTTTAAAATATAACTTAAACAATAATCAATAATGAGTCGATTACAAAAAATTGTCTTCAAATCTTCAAAATAAGTATATCTTCAAGCTTCACGAATGTACATTTTCGGCAATTCCTGCTTCGACTTCAAGATCTTTCGAGCTATCTTGATCATCTATTACGTCTTGTATTCTTATTTGTGCGGGAAGATAATCTCTATAGCAAATATATATCTCTAATGAATCCAGACTAAGTCTACTTCTTTTTTCATTCAATACCATGCCAGATAAAGAAAAATAAGATTCCGAAGCTACCGTACTAGCTTGGATAGTTAGTAAATCACGGGCCATGGCGGCCAAAGTAGGAAATTGTCGATTATGCTTTTTCCAAAATGCAAGTATATCAAAATTTTCAAATTCTTGGTCGGTCATAAAACATCAAAAAATCAGTACTACAATATAAACCAAGTTCGTTTAAACTGCTTGTGTGTGATGAAGTTTTTGGTTTTTTTGATAATGATGAAAACTTAGAAGATGAAGGGGGAGGGGGTGGTGCACGTGTAGATGTAGAATATACAGACTCATATTGTTTATAAAATTCAGTAAATGTAATATTAAAATTTAGTTTAATGTAATCAATATTTTCAGTACCTATATTTTCTACTATATCTTCTAAAACACTTTCCATACCTTCTAATTTTATTATGGGGTTTAATGCTGCTGCACAAGTAATAACAATAGGCATGCCTTCAAAATATTTTTAAATTTTTTCTTCTATACTAAAAATAAGATTAGTCCAAACATGATCATATTTATATTGTTTAAACATATTTGTTATTTCCAAACATGCAAATAGAACATGATGAATTGTAGGATAATAAACACCACTTAATAATTTTGTGTGTTTCTTGAAAACTTTGAGAATATTTAAAAGTTGACATAATAAATCCCAATCTTGATTTGTTATTTCATGATCACTTTGTGTGTTAAAAAACTCCATAAGTATATTTTGACGTTTATAAATATCTTTAAATAAATCATATGTACTATTCCATCTAGTGTTATTATCAAATTTTACTCTTTTAAATTTTTCACCTCTTGCATGACAAAAAGTTCTAAATTCTTGTATTCTTCTATTTAAACCATATATAAAACTAATCATACGACGAATTTTATTTATTGTATCTTGCAAGTAAGTGAATTCGGATTGTACAATCAAATTTATTATATAGCATACACATCTAACATGAAAAAAATACTCCATTTACTAAAGGCTTTAAATCATTTTTTAACATATTAATTGAACCAGTGTTATTTGTTGCATTATCTAAACTAATACTCATTATTTTATCTTTAATTTTAAAAGTACGAATTTTTATGGACATAATTTGAACATATATTGATTGACCATTATGTGGTAATTCAAAATATTCAAATCCTATAATTCTTTTTTGCATAAATATTTTAGAATCTATCCAATGAGCTGTAATACAAATATAACTAATTCCAGGTTGATAATTAGCAGACCAAGTATCACTAGTTAAACAAACTTTACCATCAAAATTATCAAAGTATTCAATTAATTCATTTTTAGCTTTGTTATGTAATTTAATTGCATCACGTTTTTTAGTCATTCTACTTGTTTATATTTTGATTGCAATGCGCCTTGAATGTAGTCGGTACAACGCGCATCGTCAAAAAAATTGAATAGAAGTTCCTTCTCGATCACTAACTTAGCTTGCCACTCCTTTTTTAATATTTGATCGTAACTCCAATTGTGACTAGAACGATCAATTTGTGATTGAGAGCTTTCATCAATTATTTTATGCTTCTTCAAACACACGACTCGTGGTGACGAAGTAATGTGTTATTTCCTTTAACTCCAAATAAGTTGTTACATATTTTACATTAGGCCTTTTTAATACCTTCTGCAATCCACACTTCAATGAAATGATCCCAAACAGCCGTTATACGTTTGCTTTACTCACCGGTAGGATGTGAAGATATTGTACTCGAACCCGAAACTGCACTTTCGATCATAATGATATTTGGATCAATTTGTGATTGCGACATTTGTGATTCTTGTGGAGTGTTAGAAGAATCCATTATATTGTAATAATAACAATCGAAACTTTGTAAGTATTAGAGAATATCAAAATACCAAATTGAGAGATGTGAAGATTATGAATAAAGAGAATACTGATAGAGTTGTGGAAAAAATGAATGCAGAATACTCAATACATATATTTGAGAATTATGAATGCTTTGCAGTTTAACAAATGATTTTTATAGGAGTAAAATATAACCATTTATTTGTACTGTTAATTTATTAATTTTACTGAGCTTTATGATTTATCAGACGGATAGGACAACTTCATTTTAAACGTTGCTTATTGGAATTTGCTAGTCAACTATTTTGGATTGGACAGTTCATTGAACTTTCTTCCTTTATCTTCAATTCTCAATACTTCAATATTTTATAATTATATATGGTACTCTCATGACTCATTTTAACCGGAAATGAAATTTCACTAAAAGTCTAAAATCAATGAAATGGCCTACTGAATGCATTCCACTCACATGTGATATAAATAATGGTATTATAATATTGAAGTCACCAATTACTTTGCAAAGATGATGTTTTTAAATTTAAATTATTATAAAATTATATAAATAATTAATAATATTTTTGGATAAATTAGAATTTTTTAATTATTAAAAGTTAATTAAAAACATTTAATATATTAAACTAAAAAATATTAAGTTTCAAACGAAGTCTTGTTTTGATTTTGAGAAACAATACTTTTACAATTAAATGTCCTTAATTGCACAATTATAAGAAAAATGATTGTATATAATTAAATATATATAGTATCAATTATTTACTATACAATTAAATTCTCATAATTAATTACCATACTTAATTCTCATAATTAATTAATACGTTCAGCGTTAAAAAGAAAAGTAATTTTCTATTTTTAATAAACTAAAAGTATATATACAATCCTTTATCGTCTCATTCTTTATATGTGTAATTTAATTATTTTAGATAAATAAAAATTATTTGACATCCGAATTGTCATTCAACAATGAATACTTACTAGCCTATTAGTAAAAGACTAAAAATAATGAGGAGGCAGCATACTAGCCTTAGTAGCCTAATTAAGCATACTAGCCTATTAGGCCTGCAAATGCTAGTCACTAGCCAGTAGTCACTAGCCTGTTAGCAGTCACTAGTCACTAGTTAGAGTGTATTGGCAATTGCTTTGTGTCACTGTCATTGTAGGCTTGTAGCCGTTATTAAGCTGATAGAGTAATGTGTGGTGAAATTTGGTCGATGAAATTTGAAATTTGGGTGATTTGGACTCTTTGGGCGATGGAACCTATTTTAAATGAGTAATGCCAGGCTTCAGGCCGATCCAGGCCAAATGTCGGACCAGTAGAAGGCCGAGCCGAGTTGGACTTTTGAAAGGCCAGTCGGTAGAATATTTGTCAAAAAGTCGTAGTGCATTTACTGACCCTAGCGCCCGGGCTGGCTTGTCAGAACTGACAGAACCTTGTTTTGACCAGCGGGGCTCGGACGGATCAAGGCCAGGTCGCAGGCCACATTCCATTTGTGCAACACTATATGTATCTATAAAGAGATAAAAATAGAGAATTGATATTTTCACAAGTTCTTACTTATAGGAGTGTGTGATTCATTTATTTGAGAGGAATCTTGTGGAACTTTCATTTTTATTTGTAGAAATATCAGTTCATTAAAAATGACGATTTTTTTTGTGTAAACCAAAAAGTGAAGTTTTTTTTTTTACTTTCTCATTTTACCCTTAATTTATTTATTCACTTTTATCCTTTTTCTCTCTCATTATCTTTCATCTCTTACATTTTAGCATTTCATTTTTCTCTTTTAACAAGGCCATTTAAACTGGTTTGAATAAAAGAAGAATTTGAAAACAAATGTTAACACTAAACACGGTACCGGTAGTAGCAAAAAATAAAGAGTAAAGTTCAGATCACCACCCGGGGTTTGGGATTTTTCCTACTTAACCACCTGCAGTCAGTAAATCTATATTTAAACTCCCGACTTTTTGAGTTGGCTAAAGACTTAATTACTCTCCATATATATATTGAAAATGACAGATGAAATAGGGTGTGGGTTAGTGTGTTCCTGTATGTTCACAACTTCATCAACTGCTCCAAAATCAAACCAGCAATTGCTGCCGTATTACTGATGTACACCCCAATTCTGATAAGAATGTACCAATTTGGTAGGGGATACTCTGCACAAGTTTTTTTTTTCCTTTTTTCAAAAAATTATATATACACACATTTTATATATTAACTCCGTAGCGGAAGAAAATCCACACAAGGCCTTAAAATTCACCAAATTGTTGTTCACTAATACTTTTTACCCTTTTTTTGTCGGATACATGTCTTCAATAAATTTGCGCTTTTTTTATTGAATAACTTTCTCCTTTTCTGTGTGAGAAAATATAATCGCCAACTCTTTCAAAAAGAACAAAAGGATAAAAGATATGAGATGGGAGATGAGATTTGTTTGTGAAACCCAAAAAGACCTTTTGCTTCTCCAGTCCTTTGATTTATTCTCCATTCCTTTGACTTAGCTTCCTTGTTTATTTCTGTTAGCATGATATACATTGTTGGGCCCTCCATCTAACAGCTTAAGCTTTTAGATGAGTTGGTTACTTAACATGGTATCAGAGCCATAAACCCTAGTCGTTCCCTAGGTGTTTCTCTATCGCCCATCTCCTTCTTCTACCTTATCTCATTTTTTTTTCTCCTCTCCTCTCATTCTCTATGGCTGATAACTCACGCTTCCATCTGGCTCTAGCTGTAAGCAATGTCAAGAACTTTATCCCAATTATTCTTGAGATGGAGAAAGGACAATACTCATCATGGGCAGAGCTTTTTAAGATCCATTGTCGTGCGTATCAGGTGATGGACCATATCATCCCTACGCCACCCATGTCGTCTGACAAGGGTAAGGAGACGACAACAGTTCAAGACAATGAATTGTGGTCTCGTTTGGATGCAATAGTCCTTCAACGGATTTATGGAACGATTTCGAACGATCTCCTCCACACTATCTTGGTGCCCGACTCTTTGGCACAACAAGCATGGGAACGCTTGCAAAGAATTTTTCAAGACAACAAACACTTACAGGCAGTTTACTTGGAAAATCAATTCACCCAAGTTCATATGGATAATTTTCCTAATGTCTCGGCGTATTGCCAAGAACTCAAGATGCTTGCGGATCAACTGTCAAATGTTGGGGCTCCGATTAATAATCACAAGTTGGTTCTCCAATTGATTGCGGGAGTAAATGAGAACTATGATAGTGTGGCTACGTTCATACAACAAAGTGACCCTTTACCTCCATTTTACGAGGCTCGCTTGAAACTAATTCTCGAAGAGACGCGCAAAGCCAAACAGGTGGCTATGGCGTCAAGTGCCTCCGGCACAGCTCTCGTAACAACCAACACCGGCACCGAAGAGACACACGATTTTGGACTGGGAACAAGCCATGGTAATGGTCAAAATCGAAACAATACCGGTGGACGTGGGAATCACAATAATAGCCAGAACAACCGTACTAATAATAGAGGGAAGAATAATAGCAGACGCGAACGAGGAAAGGGTGGTCCAAACCAGTCCTTCGGTGGCGGCAACCACCAACAGACCACCCATCCCCGTCCATGGCAGCATCCGCCACCATGGTGGCAGTATAACGCCGGGTTGGGCTCCATCGGGTTAGGCGGTGCCTCCATGTACCCTTACCCATCATCTTCTGGACCGCCCCCCATCGATCGTCGGCCGAGAATTTTAGGACAACGTCCATGGCAGAGCTTTCTGATGGCCTTCGAGCCTAGCTCCCCCTCCTCCTCTGTGCACCCACGGATATTGAAGCGATGATCATACTATGTCTCTCACTGTTTCGATGACAATTGGTACATGGACACCGGTCTTTGCCGCATATATCTTGGCGTCATGAAGGTACTCTTTCGTCTTATTTTAATTGAGCAATAATAAAAATATAATTATTGGCGAAGTGGTCATGTTATTTAGATTCGTGGTTATGGACAAAATCACTATCTCCACCTCATCCACCCTTAACAACGCCCGATGTCCTCTATGCCCCAAACTTAATTAAAAACTTGGTTTACGTTCGTCGTTTCTGGCCTGATAATCATGTTTACATTGAATTTGATCCTTTTGGGTTTTCTGTGAAGGATATGCACACGGGGATTCCCATAATGAGATATGATAGCACCGGGGACTTATACCCCTTATCCACTACCATGAGTCCTCCCGCCACCACTCCATCAACTTTTGCTGCTCTTTCTCCTACTTAATGGCATAATCGTTTGGCCACCCGGGAGCATCAGTTTTTCGCTCTCTTTGCAATAATAAATTGATTACATGTAAACAATCTTCATGCACTAGTATTTGTGTTTCATGTATTTTTGGAAAACATGTTTGTTTGCCATTTTATCCATCTACTTCTTGTACTACTATGCCATTTGACATTATTCATAGTGACTTGTGGACATCTCCCGTTTTAAGTTCAGCAGGACACAAGTATTATATTTTTTTCTTAATGATTATTCTAATTTTCTGTGGTCCTTTCCTATTGGCAAGAAATCACAAGTCTACACCAGTTTCGTTTCCTTTAGAGCTTATATTAAAACTCAATTTGAGAAGGAAATTAAATGTTTTCAAAGTGATAACGGGAAGGAATTTGATAATGAACATTTCCAATCTTTTTATCGCAACCATGGTATGAGTTTTCGGTTCTCGTGTCCCCACACCTCCTCTCAAAACGGGAAAGCCGAATGTAAAATTCGAACCATAAACAACTTGATTCGAACCCTTCTTGCTCACTCATCTATGCCACCATCATTCTGGCATCATGCTTTACATATGGAAACATATTTATTAAACATTCTCCCAAATAAAAATCTTAAACACTTTTCTCCTACTCAAATTCTCTACTTTCGGGATCCCTCATATGCACATTTAAGAGTATTTGGTTGCTTGTGTTTTCCTCTTCTTCCCCCACCAATATTAATAAACTCCAAGCTCGTTCTAACCCGTGTGTTTTTCTGGGCTACCCACAAAACCATAGAGGATATAAGTGTTATGACCTCTCGAGTCGCAAAATAATTATCTCTCGACATGTTGTGTTTGATGAGACTAAATTCCCCTTTGCTAATTTTCATACGCCTCCATCCCATACCTATGAATTTCTTGATGATGGAATCCATCCCGTGTTACATGAGCTCGCTATTCTTCCTGCTCCCACCATCAGCCCGCAAATTGGGCCCAGCTTCAATAACACTCCTAATGATCCTCCACCCGGCCCACTACAATCCCCTTTTCCAGCAACCAGTCCTACACCCGACCCAGAAAACTCCCCATTTCTCCCTAGCCCATCAAGCTCCCAGCCCAACCTGCCCACCTCCCCACCTGATCCACACATACACCCCTTCCTTCCAAACCAAAACCGCTCCATGGCCACACGCAGCATGCATGGGATTTTTAAGCCAAAACGTCATTTTAATTCAACTTCTTCGGTTTCGCAATCCCCTCTGCCATCTAACCCCAAAACTGCGCTGTCCGACCCGAATTGGAAAGCGGCTATATTGGATGAATATGATGCTCTTATTAAAAATACGACGTGGGAGTTAGTGCCCCGTCCGTCTAATGTGAATATTATTCGGTGTATGTGGATTTTTTGTAATAAAAAGAATCTGATGGATCTTTTGAGCGGCATAAAGCTCGTCTTGTTGGTGATGGCAGGTCTCAGTAGGTTGGTGTCGACTGTGGTCAAACATTCAGCTCGATAGTGAAACCCGCTACAATTCGCATTGTGCTCAGTTTGGCTTTATCAAATTCTTGGTCCATACATCAACTGGATGTCAAGAATGCATTTTTACACGGTCACTTACAAGAAACTGTCTACATACATCAACCTATGGGCTTCCGCGACCCGAACCATCCAGACTATGTATGCTTGCTCAAGAAGTCCCTGTATGGCCTCAAACAGGCACCCCGTGCTTGGTATAAACGGTTTACGAATTTTGTCTCTACAATGGGGTTTAAGCATAGCCAATCGGATCATTCTTTGTTTATATATTGTAAAGGAAATGACATGGCATACATTCTTCTCTATGTTGATGACATAATCCTTACCACATCATCTGAGGCTTTTCGTCGACATATCATGTCTATCCTGGCATCTGAATTTGCTATGAAAGATTTGGGTCCCTTACATTATTTCTTGGGAATTGCTGTGACCCGTCACGAAAGAGGTTTATTTCTTTGCCAAAAGAAATATCTTTGAAGACATCATTGAGAGGCGGTATGTCTTCATGCAAGCCGTCACCCACACCTCACTGTGGATCGAAGGCGAAATTGAGCAATTTCGGTGGAGCACCTTATCGTAAGACCCCACGCTTTTATCGCGACTTAAGCGAGACCTTGCAATATCTTACGTTTACGCCAGAGATATCTCATATGCGGTCCGGCGGGTATGTTTGCATATACATGACCCCAAAGCGAACACGATGGCGCACTTAAGAGAATCTGCGATATCTTCGTCGATCGCGCGACTTCGGTTTGCATCTATATAAATCCAAGTTTTCTGTTCTTAATGGCTATACGGATGCGGATTGGGGAGGGTGTCCTGACACTCGACGATCAACATCCGGTTACTGTGTATTTCTTGGAGATAATTTGATTACTTGGTCGTCTAAGCGGCAACCCACCTTATCTCGGTCTAGTCTTTGGTGAGTATAGAGGTGTCATGATGTTGTTCTTAGAATCATGTTGGCTTCGAAATCTACTGTTAGAATTACATGTTCCGATCAAGAAGGCAACGATGGTGTACAGTAATAACGTCAGTGCCATCTATCTTTCTGGTAATCCTGTACAACATCAACCAACTAAGCATATTGAGATGGATATCTTATTTGTCCGAGAGAAAGTTGAAAGAGGACAAGTTCGTGTGCTTCATGTCCCATCTCGCTACCAAATAGCTAATATTTTCACGAAAGGACTTCCGCGCATACTCTTTGATGATTTTCAAAAGCGATCTCAACGTCTGACGACCTCCGCCCATTGCGGGGTATGATAGATATATATTTATTATGTATGTAAATAATCTTCATGTCCTTAATTATAGCCTAGAATCAAGCATTGTAATCATAGCCTAGAATCAAGCATTGTAATCATAGCCTAGAATCAATCATTGTAATCATGTATATATACTGAGTTTATGTAATGAGAAAGACTCACGGAAGATATTTCCTTCATGGTATCAAAGCTCTGGGTGTGCAAGGTCTTGGGTTCAAAATTTCCCAGCTGCACAATTATCTTTCTATTAATTTAATAGTGCAAATGCACTTTGATTTCTCCCTTCTCTATAAAAAAAAAAGTTGCATTTAAGGGGGAGTGTTAGCATGATATACATTGTTGGGCCCTCCATCTAACAGCTTAAGCTTTTAGATGAGTTGGTTACTTAACAATTTCAATGAGCTCTCTCCTTCATAAATGGTGTTGATGACAAGATTCATCCTCTCTTCTGGAAAAAAAATAAATTCAATACTAAATTCCTCCAAATTCCAAATAAATCTCTAATTCTTTTTCATGTTAATTAACCAAATCTATAAACTGTATACAAATTTAAGTTTAGCCAAAACAATATGCTAACGAAACAACAAATATAACTCAAATAAAACCATCAGAAGTTTTAAATGGAGAATCTGACCGAAGGCTAGCTAGATTTTGTATGAAGTAATGTAGAGGGTCTATTTCCTTTACAATACACAAGATATAGTTTGGGTGGGTTTATAACTCAAATGACATTAGTGCTGCCGTTTCGTATAAAAAGGAGTATATTATGAAGTGTGAGTAGATTTACTCACAACTAAATCGTATCAAATTTTATAGACAGGAAGGCCCACTAAAATCAACCAGTGAGATTTAACCCAATACCTAATCCTTATAATGCGTTGAATTATTAGAAAATTCTACATGATTGACAAAACTTGATTAGAGTAAAAAAAAGGGTCCTTTACATAAGTATACAACAAATAGAAAGTAATTACAAGAAAAGTGCATCAACTAAATAATTACAAAAAGAATGTAATTATTACAAAAATAGTACAATTCACATTAATAAGGAAACCTAAAATCAAGGATAACTAATAATTCAAATTCAAATTCAAATCTTGTCTCTAACAACAATTTCAAATCCATGTTTCAAAATTCAAATCAAAATGAGAAAATAAAAAATAAAAAATTATGAAGGAGCTAATGTTCATCATCCTCCTCTCTCGCCGCCATGTGCATTGAGTCGCATATCATCGCCGTCATGCATGGGAGTTTCTTATTCAATTTCTTTTGACGATTTGGTTACCCACAAAAATTGAAATGGTTACTTTATATCACAATTTTGACTAGTAAGCGCATCACATTTAAAATAAAATTGGTAATCAAATAAAAGCTGAATTGGTTACCTTATCAAATGGTTTGGTAACCAACTATATGAAATTTGGTTACCAAGCGCATCACATCAAAATAAATTAGTAACCTAATAAACTAAATTTGTTACCTTATTAGAAGGTTTAGTAACCAATTGCATAAATTTTGGTTACCAACTGCATCACATTCAAAATATATTAGTAAACTAATAAAACTGAATTGGTTACCTTATCAAATGATTTGGTAACCAACTACATGAAGTTTGATTACCAACTGCATCACATCCAAAATAAATTAGTAACCTAATAAAACTAAATTGGTTACCTTATCGGAAGATTTCGTTACCAGTGAAAATAAAGAATGGGCCAGGTGGCGGTGGGAGGCGGAGGGATCGAGGAGAGGAGAGGCGGGAGGAGGAGGTGGAGGAGAAAGGGGGGGAAGAGGGGAGGAGAAAGGGAGGCGTGAGGAGGGGGGATGCGGGAGGAAGGGAGGAGGGAGGAGGAGGTGGTGAGGCGGGGGACCCGGGAGGAGGCGGCGGGAGGAGGAGAAAGGCGGGAGGAGAGGAGGGGTGGGGAGGAGTGGCGGGAGGAGGTGGAGGCGGGAGGAGGAGGAGGAGGAGGGAGGCGGGAGGCGGGAGGAGGAAGGAGGAGGAGGAGGCGGAGGAGGTGGGCGGGAGGAGGAGGAGGAGGAGGAGGAGGAGGGCGGGAGGGAGGAGGAGGGGGGGGGGAGTGGGCGGGAGGAGGTGGAGGCAGGAGTAGGGGAGGAGGGGAGGAGTGTTAGGTTTCTAATATTCAAGAACGCAATCAAATTGCATAAAAGTGCGGAAACGTGTAAAAATCAGAGTTTAAAATATTTACAAACCATATACCCGGATCACCCTTTATGCACAATTATTAATTAAACGAAAAGGATGAATAAAAAAACATACCCTTGAAGATCCGAGCTTCCTCAGGTACAAGTTCACCTCCAATCCTTTTTCGCGTTCAACTTGAATCCACCGGGTTTGGTTCCTTCTTTTGATCAACGTTAGCCACCCATGTGTTTGGCCTCTAGAGGTGATCCACCAAGGAATAATAAAGATTCAAGAAAATGGGTGGTTGGCTAAACCCTAGTTTTTTCTATCTCTATAGAAAAGGAGCGTACTCTCCAACAATTGGAATAACGTATGTTGTAAAAGTCAACAACCACATCACCCATAATAAGACTCCTCTTATTTATAGATGTGGGCAACCCACCTTAACAATTAAGGAATTGTGATTTATTTAATTAATTAAATTCTTTTAATTAATTAAGCTCCCTAATCTTATTAGGGATAATTAATTAAACTCCTTTAACTAATTTTCCTTCCTAATCTAATTAGGAATAAATGAGAGTACTTATATTAAATTAATTCCTAAATTCTTTTAGAAATTAAAATAATAATAATTGTAATAATATTAATAAGACTCCTCTTATTAATTTATATTTAATATTTCTAAAATATTAAATAATAAATATTAAGCTATTTAATTTATTCTATCACCATAGATTAAATTAAATATACATAACTTTATATTATTACGATTATGCCATTAACTTCTTAAATAATTATTCTTCCTTTTATGTTTGTGACCCTTTAGGTTCTCCATATTAAACCTAGGTTACGAATAAATCAATTAGAACAATTCTAATCTTATTTAAATAAATAAATTAAACAATTAATTTATTTAAATAAATAATATTTATTCTCTGATAGGGATAAGCCTCCTAGCGATCAGCGACTTTCCAGATAATATAGATTTCAACATTAATCATTAAAGAACCTTTGAGTAAATAGTTACTGCGTACAATTCAATCCTTCCACCATACAATGTCCCAATTAAATATAAGACATGGAATTCTTGTCAAGTCTTATTTTATTTAATTATATGTATTTCGATCCTTAAATGCACAAACTCAAATAATGCAAATTAGAAACTCCTTTCTAATTTCATTACATCTTAACCCGAGGACTCTTTGGGTTGTCATTTATCGAATCACATAGGACATTTCTCTTCTTTTAATAAGTGGTAGATTCTTTATTGATCATACATTATCTCCATGTACAACTTATTATACCCAAGCATACCCTTTGATATACCCTAAGGGTCTTAAGGAATAAGTCAAAGTATAACTCATCATACACAAGATACTATGATGATCTCAAGTCCAAGGATCACTTGTCTTTACTATCACTATAGGAATTCCTATTGATGAGTGAGTAAAACTCCATTAGGTATTCCTTAGCGAGCCACGTTCGATGAACTTATTCTCTAATAAGCACCTACATACTTGCTTTAGTGTCTCCACACAAATGATCATGAGATCAATCATCCTCATCCAATGAGCAAGCAACGTATGTACCAATCTATCCGGATTTACTAATCCCCAATTTAGTAATCCAATGATTGGGAACTATTTTAGTTTTAAGCTTTCTAAGAATTTAGATCTCATTAGAATGATCATCATCATTATTCTAAAAGCATTGCTTAAAACTATGGGTTTATCACATATTATAAAAAAAGATCATGTAGATAATTAAAAGCCTTTAATAAATAAATACTTTTTATTAATAAATGAATAAGATTGTTACAAAGTATATGCTTTATCATCAAACATGATTGGCTTGTGTGCATACTACTTTCAATCTCCCACTTGCACTAAAGTCAATCGCCATTGTATCTTATACTCTTCTTCTCTAAGTGGCGATTATCCTGGCTTTGTTGGATAAGCTTTAGTTAATGGATATGTAATGTTGTTCTTGAGAGTCCACCATCTCTATAGTGATTTCCCATCTTTCAATGATTCTTATAATCAAATGAAAGTGCCACAACACATGTTTAGATCCAAGATGAGACTTAGGAACTATTCTAGATTACGTAATGAACTTTTAATCCAAACAATCAACTTGCGACTTCATTTATAGTTATTTACTTTGTCTTTATCACTAAACCAAACAACTCTTTCTTTGTTTGGAACCTTTCAATTCAACGCACCTTGATCATGGTAACACTTTATCTTAAAGTGAATTTTACGTCGTCTTGGTGCGTCTCGAAAAACTTGAGTGCATTAAGCCCTCTAGTTTTAATTGGACCCACCATAAATTTTAATCACATCCTTAGTCTTAGGTTAAGTACTTTAAGATGTTTTCATTGTCTTCCAGTGATCTTCTCCAGAATATGACCGATCAACATCGGGTCTCGTACATTTCATTGCATACATGATAGTCACTCATGCGACTCTCTCTTTTAGGAGTGCGTGGGGACTATAAAGAGAAATACACTCCATAGCTCATCAACATGAGACATCTCTTGGAGTTTGCCATGCTAAACGACTTTAGCATCAAATGAATATCGTTCCTTGGGTTAAGTTGAGCATCCTTTTAAATCTATCTATATAGATTTGCATCCCCAATAATGATACCCTTCCCAAATCATTCATGGAGGATTGTTTAGACAACTTTATCTCTTCTTGATTGTAGCATTGGTATGTCATTCCTTATCAAGTAGTATATCAACATATAATACTAGAAATTTCACGACGCTCCCATGACCCTTTTTACACACTAGAACTCTTACCTCATCTTATGTAACTACGGATCATCATCTTACATGATCGTACCTCATCATCATCATCTATGATGAATCCATACCTCCGGTATCTTGGTACTATTCAGATTTTACGATTCGATTTGTGGTATAATAGGTACATCTCTGAGGTTCCTCTTATTTGACTTATAGTGTTTTGTGGTTCTTGAACTTTTCAAGATCTATTATCCTCCACTAGCCCCTTTAATGATAAACATCTTTATCTTAGAAAGCGACATGTTTCTCAACAAACACCTTTTGCTAAGTAGGATTATAGAACATATGCCCTAAACTTACTTTAGGATGTCCCACAAATCAAGCATTTGTCAAATCTTGTCCCAAGCTTATCCTTTGAAACCTTTTCACATAAGTTGGACAACCACTTATCTTAACATACTTAAGATTAGGAATCCTCCATGTCCATAACTTTTATGGAGTCTTGGAAATTTGGATTTTGAGGTTACCCTTTCCGTAGATATGCAGCCATTTCTAGGATATGACCCTAGAAGGATACTAGAATGTCGGTAAAATCATTATGGATCGCACCATGTCCAACAAGGTACGACTTTTCCATTCAAATACATCAATCAATTATTGCGTATCAGGAGGTGTTCATTATGAGAAAAACCATTTGAGATGATCTAGAAACTTATTGCACAAGTATTTATTCCTTGATCTAATCAAAGAATCTTAATACTTTGCCAATTTGTTTCACTTACAATTCTTTGAACCTTTCAAATAATTCACACTTGTATTCAAACAAATACACATATTCAACTCTTTGAATGATCATCTCCTTTTCTTATACTAGTTTGTTCAATTTGCAAAATATATTTTTCACGTAAGTCAGTATACAAAATCCATTAAGTAATATTCGATTCTATACAAAACATTATTATTATAAATAGAACAACAATTGTTCTTAATTATAATACCAAAAATTTTATTGTCCAACAACAAAATAGAAATAATATTTCTAACAAGAATGAAATCTGATAACAACTTATTGACTTAATAGATTTTCCCATAGGCATTGCTAAACTATAAGTTTTATGGCTAATGTAGCAACCTTTGTTACATTTCCATTATAGGATTACTTATATTTGTTTAACTTTCTACTTACGCTTGGTCCTTCATAAATCTATATTTATGATAACCAAAGTCGGTATCAATACCCAAGTAGAACATTGACTTAAAAAAATTATTTTAAATCATGAATAAATTTGTATTTGTAACCAAAACTTCACTAAGCTTCTTTGGTTAGCCTCTGCAAGATGCTTCTCATGATTTCTTTCCGGTGTCGGGCTTATTGCGGTGGAAGCAAGCTCCTTTGCTATCCGTATCAGTTTTGTTCTTATTATCCTTTGTTTTTTGCCTTTATATTTACCTTCTTAGAATCGTTCTTCTTTTCAGAAGATCCTTTTGGCCCCTACCAGTAAGACTTGGCCTTTCTTGGTTGGAAAGTGACTCTCAACATTTTTCAACATGTTAAGCAAATCAGCAAAGCTGATATCTAGCTTGTTCATATGAAAAATTCACAACAATTGTGCAAAGAGTCCGAGAGTGAGTGCAAGATCAAATCTTGGCTCAACTCTCCATCCATGACAAAACTCGTTGTCCTAATTGATCAATCAAATTGATAATGTTAAGGACTTTTATATCATCTTTGTAGTGTCATCGGTCATTCTAGATCGGAAGAGCTCCTTAGATATCTGATATATATCAGTCCTACTTTCCTCACCATCAACTACTTGATGTGGAGGAATATAGTAGGAGCATCCATAGTTTCATCTTGTATTTGAAGCTCGTTACTCGTGGATGCGAGCATGATGCATTGAGCCAATCGTGCATCATCTTGCCACTTTCTAAAAGTAGCAATCTCTTCCTCGGAGGCATTATGCGCAACCATTGCGAGGATAGGCGTATTAAGGACATAAGATAGCTTTTAGCCATGAGAACTATTCTCAAATTCCTTAACCAATCCGATTTAATTGATTGCGGTTAATTTAGCATCTAATATGCTTCCCATGATGATAGTAATTCGAGACATTGTAAAATTTTGTAAATGAATTTGTAATTAACAACATTTTAACATATATTTTTTTATTAATTACCAAAATAAATTAGGTCTTGTTTTAAATTGGCATCTCCCATTATTTTCTTCAAACTATATTACCCTCAATATATATAGTTCGGCAATATCTAATTAAAGATTTGCTAGTGAGAATAAGGATCCCATTTCAAATGTATATAGCCTTGTGGTGACACAACAAACTATATATAAATAAATATGTAGACAACTTTTGTCAATTACATCAACTATGCTACTCCTTTTCTTTTGCCTCTTAGATTATTTTGATCAGTGGTGGCACATCCAGAATCAAAATTATCCAAGTTAAGTCCAGACCTAGCACTCCATATATTCAAAAAGAAAAATATCATCCTTGTGGTGACCACAACAAAACAATATTGTTCAATTTTTTTATAAGCATCAAATGTGATAAATTAACATCTTAAATACTTAATACTTGCCTTGTGGTGACACAACAAACTCATATTAAATATTTAATACTCTATTAATTTTATCATGCTAGAAGGCGACGTTCGATATTCCAAATATCTTTGAACGCTTAGGACTTAATATAAACAAATTGAGGGGTTTGTTATTAATTAGTCTCATCTTGTTTAGCGCGCATGCACATATATATATAAAATACACGTCATATTAATGAACATGTGAAGCATGTTTGCATAATATATAATATATATAGTATAAGCATGCACATATAGAATACTATATTCTACCCAAATTGATTATGGACTTTTATTCTAGTTTGGTTCACTAGAGCCACCAAGTGAACCAAAAGGTCAAACCCTAGGGTTGCAAGAAATAATATTTAAATATAACTATTACATTTAAACTCGGGCTCCATTACAAACGGGTCTTCAAGCGCTCCTTGCTCTTTGATCTCCAATTTTTTAAAATTAATTCTATCTATTCCTATTACAAAACTATTTAAAATAAATAGAAACCTTGATCGTGATCGAGGGAAGTACATAGGAGGAGATGGAATTTACATTAAGAAAAAAATTAGAGAAGGCAGTCTGTGAGACCCCATTTAATAAAACTCATACATTCATGCATCCAACTAAAATAAAATCCAATCATATTGGTTGATAGTCCATAATCAATCCCATTTATTATCATACACATCACCATATGCATCAATAAATAACATTCATCTCATGAATAATAAACATTTAATATATATATTGATATCATTTAATGGGCAAATTTAGTTAGTATAAAATCTAATTTTGAATCAAAATAAACTCCTTTATTTTAATCCAAATTTAAATCAAAATAAAACTATTTTATTTTAATTTATCTAATTTTGAATAAAATAAACTATTTTATTTTAATCAAAATCTTTAATCAAAATAAACTCATTTATTTTAATTAATTATGGAATCCAATTCCATGTAAAAAAAATATTAAAGGAAACACGAATTCTTTTCTATTCACAAATAAACTCCTTTATTTTGAATAATATGAAATCTTATTTCATATTTAAATAAACTCCTTTATTTAAGGAAACATGGATTCTCTTTCCTATTCACAAATAAACTCTTTTATTTTTGAATAATATAAAATCTTATTTTATATCTAAATAAACTCCTTTATTTAAGGAAAAGTGATTCTTTTTCCTATTCACAAATAAACCTTTTATTTTTGAATAATATGAAATCTAATTTCATATCAAAATAAACTCCTTTATTTAAGGAAAAATAGAATCCAATTTCAACTCTAATTAGTTATCTTGAAATCCAATTCCAACTCTAATTAGTTAGCATGAAATTCTAATTTTAAAATTAAAATAAATTTTATATTTTAATATTAAAATAAACTTTTATTTTAAAATTAAAATAAACTTTTTATTTTAATAATAAAATTATTAAGAATATATATTATATATAATATATTATAAAATAACCGCACGTAGCTTAATCATGATTAAGCTTATGGTAACATCATCCTTAAAGGATTATATATATATATATATATATATATATATATATATATAATATAAGTATATTGATTGTTGCTGAATTCGGTTGTCACGTGGAGGCATAGCAGCATGACCCTTGAATCCGTATATATAATATATCTTACCGAAATCAGGCATGTTAATTTTTTACTGGGCCACGTGATTTTGGTTTCATGATTGCCATTTCAAAAAAAATAAATAACTCCTGTACCTTTTTTTTCAAAATTAATCCAGCACATGGCACATGAATCCTGCCGAAAAATCACATGCATGCTCTGCCTTTTTTAATTCAAATCAAAGTTTCTTGCAGCTAAGATATATAACCAACATGATACATCTGAATTCGCGAAATCACGGAAAAATAAAAAACTGTTCCGCGATTTTTATATATATATATATTTAAAATTTTATACAACAAAATTAAGCCCAATTAAATTGTTCTAAACACATATCAATATACATATTAAATTAAAATAATTAATAATTAGCATAAAGGTTTGGCTCTGATACCACTGTTAGGTTTGTAATATTCAAAAACTTGATCAAATTGCATAAAAGTGCTGAAGCGATGTAAAAATCGAGTTTAAAATATTTACAAACCATATATACGGATCACCCTTTATGCACAATTATTAATTAAGCGAAAAGGATGAATAAAAACATACCCTTGAAGATCCGAAAGCTTCCTCAGTACAAGTTCACCTCAATCCTTTTTCGCGTTCAACTTGAATCCACCGGGTTTGGTTCCTTCTTTTGATCAACGTTAGCCACCCATGTGTTTGGCCTCAGAGGTGATCCACCGAGGAATAATAAAGATTCAAGAAAATGGGTGGTTGGCTAAAGCCCAGTTTTTTCTATCTCTATAGAAAAGGGCGTCTTTCTCAATAATTGGAATAACGTATGTTGTAAAAGTCAACAACCACATCACCCATAATAAGACTCCTCTTATTTATAGATGTGGACAACCCACCTTAACAATTAAGGAATTGTGATTTATTTAATTAATTAAATTCTTTTAATAAATTAAGCTCCCTAATCTTATTAGGGATAATTAATTAAACTCATTTAACTAATTTTCCTTCCTAATCCAATTAGAAATAAATGAGAGTACTTATATTAAATTAATTCCTAAACTCTTTTAGAAATTAAAATAATAATAATTGTAATAATATTAATAAGACTCCTCTTATTAATTTATATTTAATATTTCTAAAATATTAAATAATAAATATTAAGCTATTTAATTTATTCTATCACCATAGATTAAATTAAATATACATAACATATTATTACGATTATGCTATTAACTTCTTAAATAATTATTCTTCCTTTTATGGTGTGACCCTTTAGGTTCTCCATATTAAACTAGGTTGTGAATAAATCAATTAGAACAATTCTAATCTTATTTAAATAAATAAATTAAACAATTAATTTATTTAAATAAATAATATTTATTCTACAATAGGGATAAGCCTCCCTAGCGATCAACGACTTTTAGGATAATATAGATTTCAACATTAATCATTAAAGAACCCCTTGAGTAAATAGTTACCGTACAATTCAATCCTTCCACCATACTGATGTCCCAATTAAATATAAGACATGGAATTACTTGTCAAGTCTTATTTTATTTAATTATATGTATTTCGATCCTTAAATGCACAACTCAAAATAATGCAAATTAGAAACTCCTTTCTAATTTCATTACATCTTCGCCAAGGACTACTTTGGGTTGTCATTTATCGAATCACATAGGACATTTCTCTTCTTTTTTTAATAAGTGGTAGATTCTTTATTGATAATACATTATCTCCACGTATACAACTTATTATACCCAAGCATACCCTTTGATATACCCTAAGGGTCTTAAGGAATAAGTCAAAGTATAACTCATCATACACAAGATACTTATGATGATCTCAAGTCAAGGATCACTTGTACTACTATCACTACTGAAGAATTCTTATTGTGTGCAAGTAAAACTCCATTAGGTATTCCTTAGCGAGCCACGTTCGGTGAACTTATTCTCTAATAAGCACCTACATACTTGCTTTAGTGTCTCCACACAAATGATCGTGAGATCAATCATCCTCATCCAATGAAGCGAAACAACGTATGTACCAATCTATCAGGATTCACTAATCCCCAATTTAGTAATCAATGATTGGGAACTATTTTAGTTTTAAGCTTTCTAAGAATTTAGATCTCATTAGAATGATCATCATCATTATTCTAAAAGCATTGCTTAAAACTATGGGTTTATCACATATTATAAAAACAAAGATCACGTAGATAATTAAAAGCCTTTAATAAATAAATACTTTTTATTAATAAATGAATAAGATTGTTACAAAGTATATGCTTTATCATCAAACATGAATGGCTTGTGTGCATACTACTTTCAAGGAGGGAGGGAGGGGAGGGGGGGGAGGGGGGGGGGGGAGGAGGGAGGGAGGCGGAGGAGGGGGAGGCGGGAGGCGGGAGGCGGGAGGAGGAGGGGAGGAGGAGGCGGGAGGCGGGAGGCGGGAGGAGGAGGTGTGAGGTGGGGAGGGTTGGGGGACAGGAGGAGGAGGAGGAGGAGGCGGAGGAGAAGAAGAAGAAGGGAAACAAAAATGGAGTGGGAGAAAATCGTGGGAGAGATGAGGAGAAAATTGTGGGAGAGATGGGGGAGAAAATCATGTGCATAATTAAAGGGATAAGATTACACTCTTTTTGTAATTAAGTATTGCACTAGTATTGTAAATAAATATGGAAGTGTATTAGTTGTGTAAAATTTTTATGAGGACACTATTGTTGTAATTATTTTTAAAAATATAATAGAATATGTAATTGTCCCTAAAAAAAAACTGTAACCGAGCAAATAATAAAGAATTTGAAAGCCCTAGAAAGCTGATTTCGAATAGAAGCCCGTGACAATTAAAAAATAAAACCTTGTATTAGAACAATTGATCTTATATGATACATAACTTAATATCTAAACACCCAATTCCATCCTAAAACAGAAAATAAATAAATAAATAAATAAAATCATTGAATATTGGTAAACCAAAGACTGAAAGAGTAAATCATAATCAACAAACCCAACTAGAACTTGGAACAAGAAATACTATTAAATTAAAAACAAGCTAAATACGAATCGGTGCAGACAAAGAATATCGGAACCCAACTCACTGGAGAGAGGAATGTATCTGACCCAGAAGGAAGAATCGGGTGATCATAAGGGACGAAATCTCCAATTTCCTGAAGATTAGTATTAGTCCTTGATCAATGATACTAAACATCCAATACTGGATGAACATGTGCATACCTTAGTTGTGAATTTGCCTTCAATTTCGCCTGCTACTTCACGTCTGCGATGGAGCTGAAATGAGAGAACAAAATGATTCAGAATGTTTTTAAAAGTTAAGAGAAAGAAGGGGATATTTTAGACATTTATCTGTCTTTTTTTTGATTGTTACAGTCCCTTTTCATGTGCTTTTGACGTTTGACATACACGCACGGTTAAGTTGGATAAAAAAGATGATGTTATCATTTTAACTCAAAAAATCAACAGTTTAAATGTAGCTTTATTGACTTACTAATTATAGGTAGTTAAGTGAGAAAGACCCCAAATCCCATTTGGTGATCTGAAATTTACTCAAAAATAAATAAAAACAACAACACGGTTGCAGCAAATTTTAGTCAACGACAGCTATAGTTTGACTTTCTGATATTCAAAAGAATGTTCCATTCTCAATACTTATGGGAAATTTTTACTTTTTACCGCCCCCTTTTAAGAAAATCTAACCCTAAATCATAACTCTTTACTGGTATAAATACTTCACCCAAAATCAGTTCATCTACTCCCCTGTTTTTATGCGTTTGAAAACAAATTTCTTTGCTTATCGGAGACTATAAAGCTCCGACGTTTGAGCATCCAGGTAAAATCAAATTATTTTTCCATTTCCTTTATTTTTTGGCGTGTTGTCCTCATTAGTAGTTTTGCTAATTAGTACAAATTTTATGTTCTTTCGTATTATTTATTTTTTGATGGATTCTTTCATTAGTTTTGTTAATTCCAGCAAATTTTATGTTAAAATGAGATTATTTCTTTTTTTGTTTGATTACTTTTATTAATTCGTATAAATTTTTATCTGACAGATGCCTAACGAAAAATTTACTTCGGCCGATCAAGACGCTGAGCCGTTCATCGAGGTCGATCCGTCCGGCAGGTATGGCCGGTACAGCGACCTTCTCGGCTACGGCGCAGTAAAAAAAGTGTACCGAGCGTTTGACCAGGAAGAAGGAATAGAGGTGGCCTGGAATCAGGTGAAATTGAGCAATTTCTGCGACGACAAAGCAATGCTCGATCGACTATTTTCCGAGGTCCGGCTGCTGAGGAATTTGAAGAACAAAAACATTATTGCTCTATATGGGGAATGGAGAGACGAGGATCGGAACACGTTGAATTTCATTACGGAAGTTTGTGCCTCCGGGAATTTAAGGGAGTATAGGAAGAAGCATAAACATGTTTCGATTAAGGCGGTGAAAAAGTGGGCTAAACAGATTCTTAAGGGGCTGGAGTATTTGCATACGCATGAGCCTTGTGTTATTCATAGAGATCTTAATTCGAGTAATGTGTTCATCAATGGGAACATTGGGCAGGTACCACTTCACCATTTTTTTTATATTTTTTTTTTGGCTTTTTGAGTAGATAGAAAGATATTAATATTTCATTTTTAGTAATTTTATTGGAGGCGGATTATTAAGTTGATACGATCGGAAATATCTAGCCATCTAAAATGGGCTGTCTATATAAATAAGTTTCTTAGTATAATAGAGAGTTGCAATTGTATAATAATTATATAACAAATGTCATATGAAATGTAACTGCTATATAAATGTAATTTGTTTCTATATACGACTCAAATAAATGGTCTATTTTGAACTGATATCTGTGGGACACATGTTGATTTTATTTGAATTTCATGATTAAGCTTTGTTTGGTTAGTTGTCGAGAATACTGAAGGGAAAATTAAAGAAATTGGAAGGCTATAATTAATCTTTAATCTTGTAATTTGTAAAAAATTCCATAATTGTTTATGTAACATGTAATTAGTAATAACAATTCAATCCTAATGCTATATATACTGAAAGCTCTCACCATATTTATAAACCAAACCAAATAAATTGGGTAATTAAAGATTTTGCTTGTGTTGAGACTAAAAAGATCAATTTTTCAGTCAATTTCAAAATTGTGCTCGACATATGAGCTGTCATATTAGTAAAAACTTCCTTAATTGATTTTGACGATTCACTAAATAAATTTTTAGTTCATTTGTATGTGATTTTATATATTTTTCTTATTGGTTTAATTTTAATTTGATTGCTTACGATGAAAATTTGGGATTTGGATTGTAGGCATGATTTTGGGTAGTCCATTTGGGTAAGCTTATAAGAATTACTTACATCGATATAGCTATAGAGTTGCATTGCAGTGTTTTTGTTATACAAGTGTCATAATTGCAACTTTTTAGCAATGCAAATGCAACTCACTCTATTGTCCAATTAGACGGTCTAAAATCAACAGCTCGAAAACAAAATCTGAAAATATGATTGTAACGGGTGTTTGTTTAGAGTTGAATGTAGTTGAATTTGAATAACTGGATCGGTCAGTGTGTTTATTTTGGCCTGAATGACTGAATCGGTAAGATGGACGAATTGAATGGCTAAGTCAGATTTTTCGGGAAGGGGGTGTTACAGATATGGTATCAGAGCTTAGGTTCTTTCTTGTAGAAAACCTATTTAGGTTTGAATTTTGTGAGTTGTGGGAAAATCTGCGGGTAGGCGTCGTAGGAATTTTATTCGATTTTGTTCTTTATTTGGTTGGTCTTGATTTTGACCAAGTGTCATTCTCTCCTCGAGTTGTAGTTGATTTGAGAAATGTGAGAAACATTGTTAAGATTATTATTGTTATGCATTGGAGCAATAATATTAGTTAAGGATTGTGATTGGATATCATTAAGGAGAATAAATATGTGATGGTGATTGTGATTGGATATTTTGTACAGTTAAGAAATGATTATATGATTATGATGTGAGTATTTGTATAAGCGAGTTTTTGATTTTGGCAAATTATTTTTTTAAAATTGTTTTTGGTGACAATTTATTATGATCTTAGAATTGAGGATTGATTTTGATGATGATTTTGGTTATGTTAAGCTCTTGGATAATTTGAGGTATGTGTATTGATGGGATACTATGATAAGGTAAAAATTATTAAGTATGGAGGGCTTCTGTAATTTGAGTGTTGATATTGAGGTAATTAGATTAATCATTTGGAGTTAATGATCAATTTTGTGGCTATTTCCTTGTAGAATATTGAAATTATCTTATATGAAATTTTGAGTGATAGTATGAGGAGATCTTGGAATCTGTTGGGTTAAGATTGTCATTAAGAGAATGATTGATTCATTGAATGATTAGATTAATAATAAGTGATGAATCTTTAAGAGATTTTGAAAGCTATAGTTTGCTTATTCAGATAGTAGGATATATGATTTGGAGTTTGGTATGACGATAAAGAGATCTTAGTAGTATATTCTCTGGTGTAATAATGTTTAAGAACTAGCTAGATCAAATTGAGGTTTGAATATTTTGAAGTTATTAAGGATTTAGGAAAAAGTTGATATAATTAGTAGAGTTGTTTAGTTTATCCGATATCCTTGGAGTTTTGTATAATCGATTTTATGTAAATTAAATAAAAATAATTTGTTAGATCTTTGTCATGTGTGGAACATAAACATTTTACTAATTAAAGATAATTTTAAATATTTTGGGTATTCGAATCGTATTTAGATGAAAAGAAAATTTTGTGTTTTCGAATTATGTTCTGAAGAGTACGTACGTTTGCAAGAATGAAACTCAAAGATATTAGCGACAGCCGCACCAACGGTGGATCATGGGACCTAATTTGATGCAACACGAACAACCTTACCAAAGGGCGATACTCAGAGTGGTATTTAATCTTTTACAAGTACACTAATAATTACGTGGATCAATGACTTATTCGCGTTGATCGTTACAAATGGAGACGCTATGTCGTAACTAAAATTTTTTTGTAGCTTATTTGAATTCCGAGGACGGAATTATTTTTAAGGGGTGAAAAATGTAATAACGCATATTTTTTTAAAATTAAATATTAATTGATTTTTTTTTTTTTTTATACAATTGTGTTTAAATTGGAAAAGGTAAATGATTTTGTTTCTCTCTTTTCTTCCTTGTTTTGTTTGTAAAATTAAATTCTTTTAGTTGGTAAGTAAATAACTGATTAAATTAAAATGGAGAAAGATAATTCCTCTTGTTAAAGTCTTGTGGTAAAATTATTGGGCTGAGGAAGCTACTTGGGAGATAGAAGACTATTCGATGAGATATCCGCATCTTTTGATAATTAGGGACGTTCATTCTTTTGATTCCGGGGACGGAATCCTTTTTAAGGGGTAGGTGATGTAATACCCGGTAAAAAATAATAATAATAATAATAATGATAATAATAAATAAAGTAAATAGCATTTAAATCTATGTTTTAAATAAAATAATTGGGCTTGTCTTTTATTTGGGTCAATTTGATAATAATGTTTGTGGGCTATAACAATAAGTGACAGAAAATATTAATCTTATAAATTTGGGCTTTAAAACTAATTAAGTTCAATGTTATAAATCTTATTAGGACAAGGATGATTAATTATATATATGACTCAAATCTAATTGTATTGGATTCCATCTATTATGAAGTGAAGAGAAAGGCGACTAGGAGTACAGAAAATAGAAAGAGAAAAATTCTCCCAACCAAGGTAATACCATTATTTTTATTATTGAGTACTTTTTTTAGTTATTTTATGATCGGATCTTGCAAGCTTAATTAATTTGATTGTTTATTGTTATAAGTCATGTCTGGAGGGAATCTCAATTAAAACTAGCAAATAAATAAAGTATAAATTAGATTAGCTTGTTTGGAATATGGAGTTAAATTTCAAAGTATTGTTCTATATATTATATTGTGGTATCATGTTAGAATATTTTTTTTTTATATATTAGAAGCGGAGTTGAGAATTATGATTAAGTTTGTAATTATTTAGAATTTGTTTGGGATATCGGTTTATGAGTATTTCTTGTGAAACAGAGGTAGAATAAATATAAGTACATAGTTAGTACAATGGTATTAAAAAGAAAATATATGGAGTGTAATAATAATAATAATAATAATAATAATAATGATTTGATTGCATCTGGGTAGTATGTGAAATGAATGGCATCAGTGTGCCTTTAAACAAAAAAAAAAAAAAAGCGCCTACTGAATAAAATATGTCATGAATAGTAATTGTTTTATTAGACTTATGGATATTTAGACTTCTTTTGGAAATTACAGGAGTGCACAATAGGTGCATGCCTATTATATGCATACATATATATTAATTTGTAGTCTCCTGATCACATGTTCTTAATAGTACGAATTTTCATGTTTATTGTTAAAAAAATAAAAAAAAATTAATAATTACGTATATAGTATTGCAAAATATTATGTTATACAAAATCTAAATGAATAAATAAAATATTTTGAAATTATAGAGATTATTATTATAATAATAATAAAATGAATTTATCAATGGGTTAAAGATGAAAGAATATTTTTATAAGTGTACTTATATTTATTATTATTTTGTTTAGTTAGTTCGAACGAAAAGCGATGATTAAAGGCATATTAAATAGATTATGAATTACTTTGGAATTATTAGTTTGGATTATTTTTAATTTGAGGTGAATATGTTTAGGTTGCGAATAACGATTTGTATTTGATATCGTTGGCATTTGAGGTAAGATTTTGTGGAGTGTGCCATAAATAGTTTGAAAGTATCAGTCACGGATTCAAGTACTCTTTCAAATGATACTTTTGTTAAATTTGATTTATTCGTTTTGTTCCTCGTTTCAAAATTACATTATTATTTCACATAATTGTTTCTTGTGAAATTCATATATTTGTTTCATTTTGGAGTTGACACATTGGACTCGTATTTGTACTCTTTGAATTAGGATATCATGTTTAGTATTTATTTTTGATAATTGTAGAAGTATGTGCATGTTGCTACATTCTTTTTGAAACCTTGTGACTATAATTTGATTTGGTTCAACATGTACATATAGAACCTTTTTTTGTTAATATTATGTCGCATGTGTTGTGACATAATATTTTTGTTAGAATATACCATAGGGTATACGAGCTATAACCACTTGTAGGGGTACCACACGAACATGTCGTCTTGCACGAGAGGCATGACACTTTCCGTGGCGGTGTGATTAGTCCACGCGGCGTCTCGAATTTTGGGCTCCGGGAGGAAGTGGGCCATTTGGTGTTTTGTTGTGGGGGCGTATGGGTTAACCCTAGTTTTACATTACATGATTGGTGATGTTGTGCCAAACACACCTATCCTATTTGCATACATTTGGATTAGCGATCCAATGTGTGATTTACTGTGTGGCATCATTTGACCGCCTGTGGCATTGTTTTGACTTACTGTGTGGCATTATTTTGACTTGCTGTGTGACAAGATATATTTTTGGGCTCACTCGGTATGAAATAACTCGGTAGTTTGTTTATTTTATTATTTTATTGGATTAGTTTTGTTGGTTTTATTCGGTTCAAGTCATTGAGTTAGTTACTTCAGTTTCGCTATTTCTTTATTCTTTATTTGGTTTCGTCAATTATGTTGATTCATATATATTCCATTCAGATCCTTGGATATTATATTTTTGTTCGTACTTGCACTTGAAGCTTGTTCAGTAATTTGTCTCAACTGTTTTCGTATATCAGTTGTAGAAAATATTAACTATTATATTATATTAAGTAATATTAAATAAATTTATAACAATTTTAAATTTTTTCTGAGGGTAAAATAATAAAGTTTTGTCATTCAGATATTTCAGACATGTCAATTATCAAATAGTTTTTTTCTTTCAGATTCAGATTTTATCAAACACAAAATAATAGACTTCACAAAATAAACTGCTTGGAATAGAAATCCGAAAATATGATTATAACTAATTTCAATCCTCAAATAGGTGAAGATTGGTGATTTGGGTTTAGCAGCAATAGTTGGGAAGAGTCACTTAGCGCATTCAATACTTGGGACACCGGAGTTCATGGCGCCAGAGCTATACGAGGAGGATTATACCGAGCTCGTTGATATATATTCATTTGGTATGTGCTTGCTTGAGATGGTAACTCTTGAATTACCCTATAGTGAATGCGATAATGTTGCCAAAATATACAAAAAGGTGACATCCAGAGTGAGACCTCAGGCCATGAACAAAGTTAAGGATCCAGAGGTGAAGGCATTCATTGAGAAGTGCCTTGCTGAGCCAAGGGCCAGACCTTCGGCTTCTGATCTCCTAAAGGACTCCTTTTTCGACGAGATTAATGATGACGACGAAACAGATAGTGATAGTGTGTATAGAAATTGACCTTTTGTAATTTTTGTGAATGTTGTAGTCTATAAGTTTGCCTTAGTTTTTATGTGATTTCTTCTGTGTTTCTTTTTTGGCTCTGCTGATTTTGGCAGGGTACGAGGTTATTGCTGGGAAATGTTTCCTGCCGCTGTTCTTTTTTGGTTTTATAATTCGTGTTTATATATATAAATAGTGTGTAGATTGAGAGAATGAATGTGTAGCAGACTTTGTATAAAGGGTTTCTGTTATGGTGGCTGCACCAATATAATTAATAAGTTAAATACTGAAGTATTTTATTGGCTAAGCTTATTTGATTAATAATCTTATATGAAAAATGATATATATTTCAATAAATATGATGATAAACTTGAATTGCGATTAATATGAAACTTTACACGATAAAATTAAATAAAAATAAGTACTTTCATATTTTCTTCTTATCTCATATATTTAAGGATATCAAAATTTAATATCAATATAAATTTGTGTCATGTGGCAGAACTCATATTATAAAGTCGGGGACTCTGATTGACCCTAGTGATTTTTTTGTGTTATAACTTTTGTTCGGTTTTTGTGCCATAACTTTTATCCCTCCATGTTTGTTAAATTTGTATTTATCTTGAGTTTAACTTTTAGTTTATGTTTTTTTTGTTGTGCTAGTTTAATGAAATTTGTAATTTATCTTTGATGAAAAAAAAATCACCTCTCAAATGTTGTTGCCTTTAATAAATTAAATAGCAACAATATCAGTACATACTAAACAGATTGCAGTTCCACCATAATAATAATCACTGCATAAAATAATAAGTAGAAAAATAATCAAGCACAAGACACCAAAATATTACGTAGAAAATTCTCTAAAACTAAGAGGTACAGACTACGGGACGATCTCCAAAAAAATCACTATAATAACTTTGAGAGAATACAAAAATATCTTAATTTGAGTACAAACTCAAATTAGTTCACCACAATAACTATGTGATGGAACCCAAACAAAAACATTTATTTATTTGAACTATATTTCTCTCTATTTTTCTTAAGCTTCAGAAGAAGCTTTCTCTCTCTCTCTCCTTCTCTTAAACTCTCAAATGAGAGTATGTATTAATATGTGCCTCCCTTCTCATTTGGCTGCCTTTTATAACAAAAATCTGAGGGGAGGGAATGAAAATGGGGAAGACAAAAATCAAAGGGATGTGGGGAATGGAAAATGGTGAAGGCAAAAAATGAATGAGGATTTGACCAACAATTTCCCCTTCCGAACCCATTAGAGGAGGTATTCACCATTACTCTGTCAATTGAAGTCCATCTTGGTAAACTCTTTGCAAAGCTCCAGCTTATCTCGAGTCACGACCTTTGTCATCATATTCGATGGATTTTCATCCGTATGAATTTTTTTCACTTTTATCAACTCATTTTCCATCACTTCTCGAAGCCAGTGATAATGAACGTCAATGTGCTTAGTACAATTATGATAAATGACATTTTTTGTCAAGTTAATTGCACTCTGACTATCACAATAAACCACGTACTCTTGTTTTAAACCTAACTCATGGAGAAATCGTTTTAACCATAACATCTCTTTGCTTGTTTCTGTAGCGGCGATGTATTCTGACTCAGTTGTAGACAGAGCAACACACTTTTGCAACTTGGACTGCCATGATACTGCTCCCCCTGCAAAAGTAAACAACTACCCCAAAGTAAAAGTAGTATGTGTTAGTTATCAGTAGACACACAATAGATCTAGAAGAGGGGGGGTTGAATAGATCCTTTTAATTTCAAATACTTTTCACTTTTTTTTGTATTGCTAATGAATTGGCATATGACAAACAAAAGACTCTTTTCAAGCACAGAGAAATAGGTAAAAAATCCCCTTCATTGATATATTCATAATCATACAGACATTGTTCTTTGAGTTAGTTAAGTTGTAAGCAGTTAATACATACATAGCAGTTAGGAACATAATGTAAATGATATAATGTAAAAGACACAAGGGATTTTAAGTGGTTCAGAGACTCAAGCTCCTAATCCACTCTTCTGCTTTCAACTAGCAGGATTTCCACTAAGGAAGGCGGACCACGAATCACTAAGATTCCTTGAGGCAAAGTGACCTTGGAACTTCAGTTCACTAAGAACTCTTCAAGACCAGCAGCCTTGGAACTCCACTAGTTCCCTAGGAAATCTTCAAGCCCAGCAGACTTGGAACTTCATTTAGTCCATCTGGACAAGGACCCCTCAGGCCCTGGCTTGTTGTTGTTGTTAGTGGTGGTGGTGTTGGTGTTGGTGCTGAGCTGCTAAGATGCCTTTAAGCTTTAACATCTTATGTACTTAGCAGCTTGGCGTGGTCCTCTTTGCATTCTGCTTCAAGTCTGGACAACATCTTCTCTGGTGCAGCTGATCTCCTCTCTTTTCTGCTCATCTTCATTTGATGTCAGCTGTGCAGCATCACGATCTAGATTTGCTAAGTCTTTGAGCTTTTGGTAGACTTCGTTTGGCACTTAGCAATCCCTGAACCCTTCTTGAATGTTTTGCAGACATGATTCTGCTTCTGTTCTTTTTCAACCTTTGGTTCATGGTGATCTGTAGAGTGGCTCTCTTGATCTTCTTTGTACTCTGCCACTTTTCTGAATGCTATCTTCTTGTCCTTCTCGGCTCTCAGCTTAGCTTCCATCTTCAGTAGCATTTTCATCTTTGTTGAGTGAAGCTCTAATCTGTTTAAGTCTTTCTTCAAAGCTGCTTCACTTCCACCTATGTAGTCTCACTGTCACCGAGACTTGTTCTTGTTGATCTCTGGTGGAACTCATAGAGTCAACGATAGCATTCCAACAACTCAACGATTTTTGCAATTTTGCAATCATCAACAACTCTTGATCTTTGAAGCTCTGTTGATTTATACTCCTTCCCAATCTTCCCGTTGGAAAGTAGCCGTTAAAAGCTTTTTGAATTGCTTCGCAGATCTCTAGTTGTTTGGTGTAGACTGCAGATGTGACATGACATCCCCTTTTCTGACTTTCTAACATTGCAGTCTACTGTTTCACCTACCCTGTCAGAGATTTTACTTTGATGTCTCGGGCAGGTAGTCAACTTTATTTCCTCCTTCCGATTTCTCAATCAGAGGTTGTCCTTTTGCATCGATGCTCTTGAATAAGGTCTGTTCGACCATCAGTCTTCAGATTGAACCGTTGCCAATGCTTCAACCTTCAGACGATCGAACTCTACGATTCTGATGCAAATCTTATTGGACTTGATCGTAGTGTCTAGTTGACAGGTAGAGTCAACACTACAATCTTGAAGAGTGTCGATTCGATCTTTAATGTAGAACATCTCTTCCTTTTCTTGTACAGTGCTTCAACACTTTTGTTTGCTTCGAATGCTCTCAGATACTGATGGCTTGACTCTTTGTTCTGGCCCCCTTCTGAATAGCAAGACACTTCAGATTTGTGGCGTGTCCAGCTCGCTTTCTCTTTGTGATCTCTCGTTCACTTATCATCAATGGACTGACCCAATGCTTAATCACTTTAGTCTTGTTCTTCAGAGGCTGACCATTATCTTTGTATACATCCCATTAGTTCCTTCTTTGTTTAGCAAACACTAAGATCCTGGTTGCTTTCAAGATCTTCGTCTTCTATTTACTTGACAGCCACTACACTTGCTGACTTTCCTTAGTCAGTTACTGAAGTCTTCTTCTGATCAACTTGTAGAAGACTTCATCTCGAATGGCTTCACAACTCAATCTGGATGTTGATCGAGTTAGTGCCTAAATCTTCTGTTAGCTTACATGCCATTCGTTGAGTGCTCTCTGGTTTCCTTTAAGTGGGATGTATCTTTGAAGTACCAACCAGAGGCTTCGTTTCTTTGGATATTTTGGGAGTGCTCAATCGTTCTGAATCATGTTTGCTCTACGATTCTGCCTTGGCGTTGTGAGCACATCTATTGAAGTCTCAGTTCTACACTCTACGATTCAGCTTCGGCTGTGCAGACACTACGACTTCAAGATCAGATCTTGACACTCTACGATTTCTGTTGTTGTGCTTGTTGTCTTCATCTGATCTTGCTTGACTACTATCTCTGCCTCTGATACGATTAGTAGACTCTACGTCTCTGAGTGTAGTCTACGATTCTTGACTTGGCTTCGACATTAATGGACTCTACTGCTCCGAGTGTAGTCTACGATTCTTGACTTGGCTTCGGCAGATGCTCATTCGGCGTGCTCAGTGGCAGTTTCTCTACGATTCTGCACATGACTTCCTCAGCAGACTACGACTCTAATTGGTGATCATGTTGACAATTTGGACATTCTTGAACTCTGGATAAATTGAATTATAATGCTCTAATATTTATCATTGATCTCACTTGATTGATTCTTTATATCATTGTCATCATCATCATGCTTATATTGTAGTGAAAGTAATTTTTGGCTCGTAGTGCATAGATGGACAGGTGTTTGACATGATCATGACCACTAGTGATACAAATGATTATCTTTGGCCCATAGTGCATAGATAATTCATTGATTGGAAATAATTATTGATTGGTATTACATGGATAAAATATTGATGATGGACTTTTAAATCATAGAAGATAGTAGACATCATGCTCTAGTTGACTCTTCTAATGGATTGATATGTCTGCTGTAGTGTTGATTTAAAACTTGTTGTCTATTGTATTCTATCAAAATTTTTCCCTTTTGAGGGTTAAGGATAATTTTTTCTACATTATCTTAGTCATAATATTCTTTACTGGGCTAATTGAGCTCACCCTTTTCCTTTTGGTTCCATTGTTCTTCTCAGGAGGCGAGAATGTAGCTGGGACTAGTTGGGGAGTGGTGTAATGGTCCAAGATGGTTATTATAGTAGTTCTCACTATTTTGTAAAATAGTGTGACAATAATTGTAATGAGAACTTTATTTGAGTTTGGATATTGTCTACGAGGCAATATTTGTATTAAAACTCACAGCTTATGTGTTGTCATATTTTGCGCGACAGTTGTATTAATAAAGTTTGTATTTGGATTCTGTACCATGTATTTGGCGTCTCAAAATGGGTTGTGTGGACCTATTTTGGGGGTGTCACAGTTGGTATCATAGCTTAGGGATATGATCTCTAGCGGAGATCTGAGGTTAGAACTAGGTGGGGAGAGACGAGTAAAACCTTCGTTAGTGTGTCCTACCTAAGTTTATTTGTTATTTAATTGGTTGGTCAGAATATAGGGATAATATGTGGCATGTCAATTACTTTAATTAACCCTTATTTTGTGGTAGTATTTGAGAATGCCATCTAAAAATTTTAAGAAAAGCAATGGAGCACAGGAGTCCATTGAGATACCACCAATCAATAACCAGGATAATATGCATCAGGAAGGTAATAATCCTGTAAGGTTTGTAATATTCATGAATGCAATCAAATTGTAAAAATAATGCGGAAACGTGTTAAAATCAGAGTTTAAAAATTTTACAAACCATATACCCGGATCACCCTTTATGCACAATTATTAATTAAACGAAAAAGATGAAGAACAAGAATCATACCCTTGAAGATTCGAGCTTCCTCGGTCAAGTTCACCTCGATCCTTTTAGCGTTCAACTTGAATCCACCGGGTTTGGTTCCTTCCTTTGATCAACGTTAGTCACCCAAGTGTTTGGCCTCTAGAGGTGATCCACCAAGGAAGAAGAAGGATTTAAGAAGATGGGTGGTTGGCTAAACCCTAGTTTTTCTATCTCTATAGAAAAGGCGTACTCTCCCAACTGTTGGAATTATTACGTATATGTAAAAGTCAACTATCCCATCACCCATAATAAGACTCCTCTTATTTATAGATGTGGGCAACCCACCTTAACAATTAAGGAATTGAGTTTTATTTAATTAATTAAATTCTTTTAATTAATTAAGCTCCCTAATCTTATTAGGGATAATTAATTAAACTCCTTTAACTAATTTTCCTTCCTAATCCAATTAGGAATAAATGAGAGTACTTATATTAAATTAATTCCTAAACTCTTTAGAAATTAAAATAATAATAATAATTGTAATAATATTAATAAGACTCCTCTTATTAATTTATATTTAATATTTCTAAAATATTAAATAATAAATATTAAGCTATTTAATTTATTCTATCACCATAGATTAAATTAAATATACATAATATATTATTACGATTATGCCATTAACTTCTTAAATAATTATTCTTCCTTTTATGGTGTGACCCTTTAGGTTCTCCATATTAAACCAGGTTGTGAATAAATCAATTAGAACAATTCTAATCTTATTTAAATAAATAAATTAAATAATTAATTTATTTAAATAAATAATATTTATTCTACAATAGGGATAAGCCTCCCTAGCGATCGGCGACTTTCCGGATAATATAGATTTCAACATTAATCATAAAAGAACCTTTGAGTAAATAGTTACTGCACAATTCAATCCTTCCACCATACTGATGTCCCAATTAAATATAAGACATGGAATTCTTGTCAAGTCTTATTTTATTTAATTATATGTATTTTCGATCCTTAAATGCACAACTCAAATAATGCAAATTAGAAACTCCTTTCTAATTTCATTACGCCTTTGCCGAGGACTACTGGGTTGTCATTTATCGAATCACATAGGACATTTCTCTTCTTTTATTAGAAGTGGTAGATTCTTTATTGATCATATATTATCTCCATGTACAACTTGTTATACCCAAGCATACCCTTTGATATACCCTAAGGGTCTTAAGGAATAAGTCAAAGTATAACTCATCATACACAAGATACTATGATGATCTCAAGTCCAAGGATTACTTGACTACTATCACTACTGAGAATTCCTATCGATGAATGACAAGTAAAACTCCATTAGGTATTCCTTAGCGAGCCATGCGTTCGGTGAACTTATTCTCTAATAAGCACCTACATACTTGCTTTAGTGTCTCCACACAAATGATCATGAGATCAATCATCCTCATCCAATGAAAGCAACGTATGTACCCAATCTATCCGGATTTACTAATCCCCAATTTAGTAATCCAACGATTGGGAACTATTTTAGTTTTAAGCTTTCTAAGAATTTAGATCTCATTAGAATGATCATCATCATTATTCTAAAAGCATTGCTTAAAACTATGGGTTTATCACATATTATAAAACAGCATCATGTAGATAATTAAAAGCCTTTAATAAATTAATACTATTTATTAATAAATGAATAAGATTTTTACAAAGTATATGCTTTATCATCAAATATGATTGGCTTGTGTGCATACTACTTTCAAATCCTTCTGTAATCAACAACACTGACCAAATGATGAACGATGGGATGTTTAGGAGCTTTCTACAATTCATGCAACATCAATCTAGAGAGACTCCTATTCAAAATGCAAGTGGAAGCAATGGTAACTCATGGCTGGTTACTTCTAAGTAATTCAAGGATTTGGGACCACCAAAGTTTTTGGGAAAGCCAGAGCCACTCAAGGCAGAAACGTGGATTAAGCAGATCACCAAGATATTTGATGTCCTGGGATGCACAGAAGAGAAAAAGGTTCCCTTCGCCACCTTTTTGTTGTGTGGAGAGGCAGATTACTGGTGGGAAACTGTAAAACGTACTCATCTTTCCGCACTTAAGATGTCTTGGGAGAAGTTCCAAGAATTGTTCAACGACAAGTATTTTCTAGAAAGTATTCATCATATGAAGGAGGTGAAATTCATCAAACTGGAATAGAACAATATGACTGTATCACAATACGAGGCTAAGTTTGCGGATTTATCCAAATTTGCATCCCATTTAGTGGATAATGAGGAGCGAATGACACGAATGTTTCTGAGAGGTTTGAAACCTAAAATTCGTCAATACCTTATTTCTCTTAAACTTTGTTTGTATTCAGATGTTGTAAATAGGGCTCAATTATTGGAGCGATATAATAAATAGTTCAACCAAAGGACGACAACCAACATCACGATAATAATCGTACCAGTGGCAACGATCATCGAAGAAATAATAACCAACGTGGAGGAAATTATCATGCCAGAAATGGAAACCACTTCGGTGGTAATCCTGACCAAGATAATAGAAGAAATGAGTCAAGTGGAAATTTCAAAAAGAGAATATTCAATAATGATAGAAAGACAACAGTACCAGCAACCATTTCTAGGGAAGGAGAACGACCACCTGTTAGATGTTATAGATGCGGAGAGGAGGGACACATCAGTCCAAACTGTACACAACCTTCCAAGATTTGTTTTAGTTGTGGAAAGACCGGTCACATTGCTCGATTTTTTCCTGTAGCAAAGTTAAGTCCAGCTTGGACGGTGACACCAAAGGCTGTCCTGGACAAGTCAAAGTCGATGGTTCAAGGGAGAGCGTTTGTCGTGACTTCTCAAAAAACGAGGAACCCGAATGAAGTTATCACGGGTAAGCTAATCATAAACTCTTACGAAGTCTATACCTTATTAGATACTGGTTCTACCTATTCTTTTATTTCACCTACTTGTGCTCAACGTTTGAACTTGATTCCGGAGAAATTAGACTTTGACTGATCTGTTAAAACTTCGTTGGGAGAAACCTTCATTACATCCACCATTTATAAATCTTGTTTGATTCAAATCGACACCCTCACATTATCTGTTGATCTCATATTGATGATGAACTTTTAAATCATAGAAGACAGTAGGCATCATGCCCTACTTGACACTTCTAATGGATTGCTTGTTCCACTGCAGTTAAACTTGTTGTCTATCGTATTCTATCAGTTTTACACCGTTGAAGGCTAAGGATAATTTATTCTGCATTGTCTTAGTCATAATATTCTTTACTGGGCTAGTTGAGCTCACCCTTTTCTTTCATTGTTCTCTTTAGGAAATGAGAATATAGCTGGGACTAGTCGGGGAATGGAGCGATGGTGCAAGATGGTGGCTATAGTAGTCCTCACTATTCTATGAAATAGTGTGATGAGGACTTCATTTGAGTTTGGATATTGTTTACGAGACAATATTCATGTTAAAACTCTCAGCTTATGTTTTGTCGTATTTTACACGACAGTTGATAATTGTATAAATTAAGTTTGTATTTGAGTTATGTACCATGTATTTGACGACTCAGAATGGGTTGTGTATACCTATTTTTGGGGCGTCACAAGGAAGACCAGCCACTACATATTGTAGCGGCTATAATACTGTAGACACTCAAAAATTTGCATTCCTATTACTAACATTGCAGGAGGGCAGAATCGTCTTTCAGAGATAACCCTGGAGGACAAAACAGTTCCAGTTCCGGAAATCCCACCGGAGAAGCCTTTTCAATTTCGGAGATAACGCCAAGATATTCAATTCCGGAAACAACACCAGGAATTTCAGTTTCAACCTCAGAAACAACACCGAGGAATGCAGTTGCAGTTCCAGAGATAACCCCAGAGATACTCGTTTTAACCCCAAGCAATCAACTTCAACCTCGGAGATAACCCTGAGACACTCAGTCCAAACCCAAAGATAACCCCAGGGGGGGTCAGGCACACCTCAAAGACAACCCTGAGGACATTCAGCACTTACAGTAGCCCAATCTCAGAAATAACCCTGAGCAACGATTACTTTATCAGCCCAAACCGGAGATAACCCCGGTGAGGGGAAAAATCATCATTTTGCCACCTCGATCCCACATTCACGCCGTCTCAACACATTTTAACATACATTCTACACAACAGTGTCCTACAAGAACCAAATAGCTACAATCCTGAGTGACTACTCCATAAGACAGCTCACCGGATGGAATTTGAAGCTTCAAGACCAAGGGCATGGTCCCATCTTCCCGAATTCTTACAACCTCTAATCTCATGTCATTTGTGTAGCTCTCAACAACAACACTCCGAAACAGGTCTTATACACCTCAATCGGATGCCCAAATTGAAGTTCTGAAAGTTCGAGCGAATAACACGTTGCATGCGTGCACGTACTTCGAGATGGTGCAGGTGCACCTGTGGCTCCCCCCCTATAAATAGAGGGCTTGGGGTGGCCATTTTGAAAGAGAAAATGGCGAGGAAGCCCTGTCCAATTTGCTCTGTACACACTATAAATTGAGTTCTTTCTCATTTTAAACACGTGTGAGCTCATATATTGCTATATTTTTTACCTGTGGGAGCCGAGTGTTCGTCCATTTAAAGCTATAGAAGTCTTCTTTGGCAGTCCACTGTAAGCCTTTTTACACCTTTCAAAGCCTTTTCTCTACATTTTGCACACACCGTTCTTCACGTTGAGAGTCGTGTTGCTTGTGTATGCCCGAAATTTGGTCCTTGGCTTTTATTTCATTTTGTATATATATATATATATATATATATATATATATATATAGACTAACAATATCGAGTTATGCCTCGATTAAGCTTGGACTCACGTCCGGAGCGTTTATTACTTTTATATATATAATAATATATAAACTGTGGTCGAACTCTGTTCGATGAGGCTGAATTTACATCCGGAGCGTTTATTGCTTATATATATATGTGAGATCCTGAATTTTATGAAATAAAAGTATTCAATTTTTCTATTTTGATAAATAGTTAAATTGATAAAAGTTTAAAGTTAAGGGTGATATGTGAAAATTTTTCAAAGTAAGCAAGTTGTCATAAAAAACCGGTAGTAAAAGTACAGTAATACGCGTGGTTGCATAGTAGCACACGGTATTGATTATTGATGCTTATGTGAGAAGTCACTCAGATATACTCAATTATTGCTACAGTAATTGTTGCATAGTATCTTACGTTATTTGATTCAATTATTGTCGATATTTTATATATTATTAAATCAATAATTGAGGTAACAAAGTTATTAATATTATTATTTGCAATATTAACGATGTCTAGAAGTTCTGCCAAGAAGAGGCTTGGTACCTAATTGCGCCCCAATAGGGAGAAATCCTTATTAGAAAGCCCCCTCTTTCCTGGGAACGACCTAATCGATTAATATTGTGAATTATAATAATGATGATAAATGTTGTTAAATATATTGAGGTGTCTTTTTATGAAGTCACGGAAGTTTATATATATATATATATTATATATAAATTTTGTTTTATTAGTATTATTAATGTAATAAAATAGAAAAGCTTTTTATATAAAACAGAATACTTTTATAAAGTTATTTGTTTTATTAGACTATAAATAGAATATATTATATTCTATTACATAGTGTGTTTTCATAGTAAAATCTTTTTATATAAAACATAATACTTTTATAAAGTTATTTATTTTATTAGACAATAATTAGAATATATTATATTTTATTATGCATAGTGTTTGCATAAGGTACTGCATAGTATTTTGTGATAGTAAAATCTTTTTTATATAAAGCAGAATACTTTTATAAAGTTATTTGTTTTATTAGACAATAATTAGAATATATTATATTTTATTATGCATAGTGTTTGCATAGTGCTCAGATAGTGTTTGCATAGTAAAATCTTTTTTATATAAAATGCAGAATACTTTATAAAGTTAATTGTTTTATTAGATTTTAAATAATAATATATATATATATATATATATATATATATATATTATTGCATAGTATCCTTTCTATTTTTCGTATAAATAGGATGCTTAGTTAGAATTGAAATCACACCAGAAATTCAGAGAATTCTCTTCTATAATCTTGAGCGTATTTCTTTAGAGTTTAAGAAAGCTTTGAGCGTAGTGCAAGTTTTCTTCAAGTATATCACCGCCCTAACCGTCGGAGTACTCTTCTTTCTAAGTTAAGGGATATTATTTGTTGTACTCGTAAGGGGTATTATTTCTTTCGTATTCATGAAGAGAGCTTTTGTTATTCCATTATTTATTATTATGTTGGAATAACTTTTATACATCTCTAATCCGCATACATGGTGAAATTCTTCTATTACTCCATTCTTTATTATTCTGTTGGAATATCCTATCTGTGTGAATTATGCTAGACCTGGTTCCATTCTTTATTATTCTATTGGAATAACATATGCATATGATCTATCATCGCGCACGGTGAATTCTTTGCTATTTCATTCTTTATTATTCTGTTGGAATATCCTGTCTGTGCGGATTACGCTAGACCTGGTTCCATTATTTATTATTCTATTGGAATAACCTGTCTGTGCGGTCTATCACATGCATGGTGAATTCTTTGTTATTCCATTCTTTATTATTCTATTGGAATATCCTGTTTGTGCGGATTACGCTAGACCTGGTTCCATTCTTTATTATTCTATTGGAATAACCTGTCTGTGCGGTCTATCGCATGCATGGTGAATTCTTTGTTATTCCATTCTTTATTATTCTCATTGAGAATAACTTTTTTTTGTAAGTGATCTATCGCATGCATGATGAATTCTTACGTTATTCCATTCTTTATTATTCTCATTGGAATAACTTTCGTACATGGATTATCGCATGCATGGTGAATGATCCTTTGTATTCATATGAATAGTATTTTCATTAAAATGGGGTTTCTGCCAGGGGTAGTTTCGTAATTTTTCTGACCCTAAAAGATTCTGGAAAAATTTGAAATGATAATTTGATGAGTTTTCTAGATTGTGTCCAAAAATGGCGATTTTTGGATGTATAGATTAAGAGTTATGGATTTTATGGGAAAAGACTATTTTAAAAGTAAACCCTTATAATCCTTTGTGGTTAACTCCAAAATTGGTGAAATTTTTATTGGGAGTACATGTATATAACATGAGTATACCCTATAAAATTCGGAATTTTTGGACAAAAGTACAATTTATGATAAATGTCTAAATATTCGGCAGTTTTGGCCATATGAAAAATAGTAAATGAATTTAAAAAATCCTGAGAAAAATATATGTTTAATATGGGAATATATTCCACTAAATCCCAGAAAAGAAAGATTTTTGGGACTGATTCGATATATTTCATGAAAATGAACTAGTTATGAGTGAATGAATTAAATATGTTATGTGAAGTAACAAAATTAGAAAATAGGATTTTATGGCTTGAGAATCCTATATAGGGTATATGCAAATTTTTGATGAGGGATTTAATCATTGATGATGAAATCTTATGAGTATGACATTTTTGAGTGATTAAATGCATTATTTGATAAAATGTAAACAATTGAAATAAATTGTTTATAAGTTTAAGAAATGATTAAAATATTATTATAATATTAATGATATTAGATTATGAGATTATTAAGTGATTAATAACATTTGGTTATTATTAAACTTTGGATAAATTGTATTATAAATGTTTAATATTTATCCTTTATCTCATTTGATTGATTCTTTATATCATTGTCATTATCCCCATGCTTTTATTATGATGAAAGTCATCTCGTATTCAGAAAGGTAGTGCATAGATGGACTTGGTATGATTAGGACCGAGGATTATTCGGGGTATAATCATGATCGTAATGTTACAAATGATGTGGTAAAAGTCCTCATCGTTGGCGTAGTGTATTGATGGACATTTTTGGTATGATTATAGCTATGGATTCTCTTCGCCCAAGGGTGCAAAGATGAATTGTTTTATGGCATGATCGGGGACTGGTTGATGAAAACACGATTATCTTTGGCCCGTAGTGCATAGATAATTCGTGGTCGTGATATTAACGAATATCCTTGGCACAGTAGTGCGGGGATGATTCGATGATATGGATTAATTATCGAAATGAGTCTCAAAGAATGAAATATTAATTCATAGATGTGATATTAATGAATATCCTTGACCAGTAAAGCGAGGGTGATTCGATGATGTGGATTATTTATTGTCGAGTATCGCCGATAAAATATTGATAATAAATTTTAATTCATAAAAGATAGTAGATATCACGCTCTACTTGACTCTTCTAAAATACTGATTGTATGTCTTTTGGCTCAGTAGTGCAAAGATGAATTGTTAATGAATATCTTTGGTCGTAGTGCAAAGATGAATTTATTAGTATAATTATGAGCAGAAATTGTGATTTGGTATAACCATGATTTTTGATGTTTCAGGTGAAGATAGGTGATGAAAATTATCTTCGTCCTGGGTGTGAAGAGAAATTTAGAATCACAATTATGATTATGAGTTATTCATATGATTGATGTTACAGGGATAAAACATTATCGGTGGACTTTTAATATAGAGAAGATAATAGATCTGATGGTCTATTTAACTCTTCTAATGGATTACTTGTTCCACTGCAACTATGGTTGAAAAGTTTTATCATCTACCATATGTTCTAAATCTCTGATTTATTACTGATGAAGGCTATTGATGATGTAAATTATCTTTAGTCATGATATTCTTTCTTTGGGCTAGTTTGGTTTCACCCTTTTTGCTTCACAATTCCTTTCAGGTAATAAGAGTGTAGCTGGGTCGAGCGGGGATAACAGGGGAATAGAACGATGGTCTATAGCTGTTGAGGTTCTCCCTAAATAGTATGGAAATAATTTTATTGATGACTTTAGATAAGTGTGTCGTATTGTATACGTCATTTGATATTTAATTTTGGTGAACCGAATAGAGTGAGGTGAACCCAACTTTGGAAGGGTGTTTTGCCACTATCATACAAGATGTCTAATAACATACAACCTCGTGTTATCATAAGACAGGTTGTACATCCACTTCTTTGAGTATATCTACGAGCACTACCTATATGATCTTGGAGTTTATTTGAAATATAATTTTCACTTGGAGACAGTGGAGATAGTTATATGTCAAGAGAAGACTCACCATTGGAAAGAAGATGATAGTAATCTTCTCGTTTTTCTTTGGGGTCTATTGGGTTAACCAAGGATAATTTTGTAGACATATGATATCTATCATAACCTAGACGCATGACCTCCTATGTACGAAGGTTTCCTTGAGCACTTCCCAAAGATTTTAATTTCTAAAACAGTTTGTGACTATACTTTTATGTAAAGTATCATTGTAAGGTTGTGGTAGAGGCACCATGAGAGTTACATACATTTGTATTAAAACTCACAGTTAACTGTGGTCGTATTCTATACGACAGTTCAACAGTTGTATAAATGAAGTTTATATTTGATTTTTATAGTGTGATATCTGGCGACTCAGAATGGGTGATGTATACCTATTTTGGGGGCATCCCAATATATATATATATATATATATATGCTTATATATAAACTGTTGTCAGACTCTGTTCGGTGAGCCTAGATTTTATATCCGGAGCATTTACTGCTATATATATATATATATATATATAAATACTTATGTATATATTATACCCATCAAACTCTATTTGATTGAGCCTGGATATAATATTCGGTGCGTTTATCGCTTATATATATATATATATTTATATTTCTGTCAGGCGTGGAGTTTACTTTGTGGCCTTTTACTGCTTTATTTACGTTTTGTCCCGCCTGGAGTTTACTTCGTGGCGGTTGATCGTTTTACTTCTTTATTTACATTTCTTTCTGCCTGGAGTTTACTTCGTGGCGGTTGATTGTATTTACTGCTTTATTTACATTTACGATCCCCCATGGAGGTACTTCGTGGTGGTTGATCATGTCCCTATATATATTTACCGTTTTATATATTTACATTTCAAGTCCCCCATGAAGTTCGCTTCGTGGTGATTGAGAGTCTGTATATATATATTTACAGCTTTTATATATATAACTGCTTACAACTTTCATATAAATTTCTACATCATGTGAGCCTAGGAATCATGTGATCACAGATTCAGTCTTCTGAATCTAGATTCGGTTCCCGTGATGGACATTTTCGGCTGTAAACAGCTTGTTCATTATTTACGGTGCTTGAATTTCCTTATACGGCTCTCATGCCCACAAGGAGTTCGGCACTGTTATATATCTTATTTTCTCAAAGATGCCTCGCATCTCGAAAATAAAAGCAACTAAGCAAAACATTTAATAAAATGGAAGTATCCAAGGCCTCAATTACTATTGAGCATAAGGGTTTGGAAAAACCTCTTTTACAAAATATCACTGCTATATCTTGTTAAAACTGAATTTTTACACAAATTTAAACCCTTTGTATATAGGTGTGAACGAGGCATAGCACTAATTCCAAATAATTGAACATTAACCCACACACACACACACATATTCATATAACAGTTTAATTGAAAAGTGGCGGTCACCATGGTAACACAGATGTAGGGGGCTTCCTAACACCTTCCCTCCGCATAAGCAAGTCCCCGGACCTTAATGAACCTCGGTTTTACAGACCTGTTTAGCTGTGTCACATCACTAGGTCCATGTGCAAATCTTTTCTTGGTTGAGTTGGTGCAACCATTTAAAAATATCAACTATCGACTCTTACAGTCCAATCGTTGACATATAAATGTCGGACCTTTTCACAACTTGTTATTTCAAACAAATCTCACCTAACATGAGAACACCAAAAGACAAGAACAGAAAAGGGACAGTAAAAATCCTGACGTCGACAGTTGGCGACTCTGCTGGGGACTCCAGTAAGAGGAATTAAGCCGCTACTACAAACTTTTCAAAACTATTATATGCTTGTGTGTGGATGTTGCATTTACATTTTGATGAATGTGTACGAATGCATTTACTTACTGCACTTAATGCTTTACACTATATCTGCATACGATATTAGTGCTTCGCACATATCATCATTCCCATAATTGTGAGACATGTTGCATGTGAATGTATGTTGTGTGGTTCCTCCACTAGGTGGCTATCCTGTCGGTGTTTGATTACTGGACTCGTAGGGAGACTAATTTCAACAAGGCTCAGGAAAGGCACCACCCATATTCGCTCCAGTTGAAAGACCAGATTAATTTCCCGTCAAGTAAATTACGATGATCTGGGAACCTTCATGCCAAAAAGCCGCGAAAGTAACCTAAGATAGGTCAGCCTCTGATAAACCAAGCGCGGAGGAAAGTCTCTTCATGCTTTCCATTTTCAATTACTTGTAAAGAGAATTACTTGTAATTTTATTCCATGTCAATCTCAATGTAATGGAAAATATGAGGAATATGTGTACATGCATATTAAAGCTTGGCATGCTATCAACTGACACCCGTTTTATTAGATAATACTCCTAAAAACGGACAAATTATGATAGCATGTAAACATTGATACATTCTCAAAGACTAAACTACATAAGTTTTTATAGGGAAATAATTGGGCTTGTTACCCGTTCAAAGTCCAAGAAAGCCACGAGCCTACATCCAATTATGTCTTCATCTGACCAGTCTAATCCTGCTCCAGTCTCTCGTGAGGAGTTTGATGGATTAAGCAAGCAAATTACAGATTTAGATGTTCTGCTTAAAGAACTACACCAGTCTACTCAGGGTCTACGAATACCCACACATACATAATCCTCTGCACATGCCAATACCTGAGCTTTAGTTGTATAAGTCCAACAAAATTCCTAAAAACACCCTTCTCAAAGAAGATCCAGACACCGGTGATATCAGGAAAAAAGTCCTTCAAATGGAAGAGACCATTCGGTCTATAAAAGGAATTGGAGCACACAAGAGTGTCTCATATGCCGACCTCTGTATATTCCCTGGTGTTCATTATCCAGAGAAATTCAAGACTCGTGACTTTGAAAAGTATGATGGGTTGGGAGATCCTTATACACATTTGAAGGTGTTTATTTGAGAACTTGGATTTTATGCTGAGGATGAGAAACTCAGAATGCAGCTATTTCAAAAGAGTCTAACTAGAGAAGCCCGATCATGGTATACCAGATTAGGCAATTCTAAAATACATAGCTGGGAAGAGCTGGCTTATGCCTTCCTTAGTCAGTATAGTTTCCAGTCTCAGATGGCTCCTTATCGATACCAAATTAACAAGGTCAAGAAACAAGCTAATGATTCTTTTAGAGAATATTCTCAAAGGTGGAGACTCCTTGCTGCTCAAGTTATTCCCTCTATGACTAAGTCGGAAATGGTGATGACCTTCATAGACATACAAGAAGCTCCCTTCTATGAGAGAGTCTTAGCTAGCACTGGCAAGTCATTTTCTGAAATGATCAAACATGGAGAGATGTCTGAGATGAGATTAAAGTCAGGAAAGATCCAAGACCTAGCCATTTAAAAAGTTGTTCTTTGAAAGCACATCCGATCCGGAACTTATGGAAATAACTTTTGAGGGTCCATAAGAAGAAAGAGGAGGATGTTTCCTTGATACTACAAGGTCAGAAAGGTTGTCAAAATATGCCTATCCAGAGGAGAAACTACTCCCTTCATCAAGCACAGTCTTCCAACCCTACATTGCCAAAGGGTGGAGAAGTCTGATGCAATCGAGTGTTCACACCCCTAGGGGACTCACTTGAGAATATTCTCAATCTTCGGACTACTCAGAAGAAAATTACACATCTTCTTCCATAGCCAACCCGAATGGGAAGGGTTTCAATGCTACATGGAAATGTGCCTATCATGCTAGAGCACCGGGACATGATACTCAGGATTATTGGGCCTTGAAACACAAGATCTAGGATTTAATTGACAATGGAGAGATCGTGGTGACTAAACCTGATCAACCTCATGTGAAAGACAACCCTTTTCCTCAACACAAAGAAGAAGAGGTTAATATGATTAATTAGAGCAATGGACAGAGTTCTAATTATGGTGGAGAATCTGTTAGGTTTGTAATATTCTAGAACGCAATCAAATTGCAAAAATAATGCGGAAACGTGTAAAATCAGAGTTTAAAATTTTTACAAACCATATACCCTGATCACCCTTTATGCACAATTATTAATTAAACGAAAAAGATAACAAATAAGAATCATACCCTTGAAGATCGAGCTTCCTCAGGTACAAGTTCACCTCCAATCCTTTTCGCGTTCAACTTGAATCCACCGGGTTTGGTTCCTTCCTTTGATCAACGTTAGCCACCCAAGTGTTTGGTCTCTAGAGGTGATCCACCAAGGAAGAAGAATTTTCAAGAAGAAGGGGTATTGGCTCAAACCCTAGTTTTTCTATCTCTATAGAAAAAGGCATACTCTCCCAACTATTGGAATTATTACGTATGTTGTAAAAGTCAACCACCACACCACCCATAATAAGACTCCTCTTATTTATAGATGTGGGCAACCCACCTTAACAATTAAGGAATTGGGTTTTATTTTAATTAATCAAAATCCTTTAATTAATTAAGCTCCCTTATTTTATTAGGGATAATTAATTAATTTAATTAATTTAACCTCATAATCCTATTAGAAATAAATGAGAGTACTTATATTAAATTAATTCCTAAACTCTTTTAGAAATTAAAATAATAATAATTGTAATAATATTAATAAGACTCCTCTTATTAATTTATATTTAATATTTCTAAAATATTAAATAATAAATATTAAGCTATTTAATTTATTCTATCACCATAGATTAAATTAAATATACTTAACATATTATTACGATTATGCCATTAACTTCTTAAATAATTATTCTTCCTTTTATGGTGTGACCCTTTAGGTTCTCCATATTAAACCGGTTGTGAATAAATCAATTAGAACAATTCTAATCTTATTTAAATAAATAAATTAAACGATTAATTTATTTAAATAAATAATATTTATTCTACAATAGGGATAAGCCTCCCTAATGATCAACGACTTTTTGAGATAATATAGATTTCAACATTAATCATAAAAGAACCTTTGAGTAAATAGTTACCGCATAATTCAATCCTTCCACCATACAATGTCCCAATTAAATATAAGACATGAAATTACCGTCAAGTCTTATTTTATTTAATTATATGTATTTCGGTCCTTAAATGCACAACACTAAATAATGCAAATTAGAAACTCCTTTCTAATTTCATTACGCCTTTGCCAAGGACTCACTGGGTTGTCATTCATCGAATCACATAGGACATTTTTCTTCTTTTTAATAGAAGTGGTAGATTCTTTATTGATCATACATTATCTCTATATACAACTTATTATACCCAAACATACCCTTTGATATACCCTAAGGGTCTTAAGGAATAAGTCAAAGTATAACTCATCATACACAAGATACTATGATGATCTCAAGTCCAAGGATCACTTGTCTACTATCACTACTGAGAATTCCTATCGACAGCAAGTAAAACTCCATTAGGTATTCCTTAATGAGCCACGCTCAAATGAACTTATTCTCTAATAAGCACCTACATACTTGCTTTAGTGTCTCCACACAAATGATAATGAGATCAATCATCCTCATCCAATGAGCAAGCAACGTATGTACCAATCTATCCGGATTCACTAATCCCCAATTTAGTAATCCAATGATTGGGAACTATTTTAGTTTTAAGCTTTCTAAGAATTTAGATCTCATTAGAATGATCATCATCATTATTCTAAAAGCATTGCTTAAAACTATGGGTTTATCACATATTATAAAACAAAGATCATGTAGATAATTAAAAGCCTTTAATAAATTAATACTTTTATTAATAAATGAATAAGATTGTTACAAAGTATATGCTTTATCATCAAAACATGATTGGCAGTATGCATACTACTTTCAATCTCCCACTTGCACTAAAGCCAATTGCCATTGTATCTTATACTCTTCTTCTCTAAGTGACGATTATCCTGCTGTTGGATAAGATTTAGTTAATGGATATGTAATGTTCTTCATGAGAGTCCACTATCTCTATAGTGATTTCCCATCTTTCAATGATTCTAATAATCAAATGAAAGTGCCACAACACATGTTTAGATCCAAGATGAGACTTAGGAACTATTCCTAGTTCTGTAATGAACTTTTAATCCAAACAATCAACTTGCAGCTTCATTTATAGCTATATACTTTGTCTTTATCACTAAACCAAAGAACTCTTTTGTAGTTTGGAACCTTTCAATTCAACGCACTAATTGTTCAAGATAACGCTTTACCTTAAAGTGGATTTTTTCATCATCTTGGTCCGTCTCGAAAAACTTGAGTCTGTTAAGCCCTCTAGTTTTAATTTAGACCCACCATGAATATGATCACATCCTTAGTGCCGGTTAAGCACTTTAAGATATTTTTCACTGACTCATAGTGAACTTCTCCATAATATGACTGATCAACATTAGATCTTGTATATTTCATTGCATACATGATAGTCACTCATGCGATCTCTCTTTTCAGGAGTCTTTGGGGACTATAAAGAGAGATACACTCTATAACTCATCAACATGAGACATCTCTTGGAGTTTGCCATGCTAAACGACTTTAGCATCAAATGAATATACGTTCCTTGGGTTAAGTCGAGCATCCTTTTAAATCTATCTGTATAGATTTGCATCCCCAATAATGATACTCTTCCCAAATCATTCATGGAGGATTGTTTAGACAACTTTATCTTTACTGATTGTAGCATTGGTATGTCATTCCTTATCCGTAGTATATCAACATATATTACTAGGAATGTCACGATGCTCCCACTGACCCTTTTGTACACACTAGGTTCATTCTTATTTTGATAAAATCAAACTCTTTTGATTGCCTCATCAAAACGAATGTTCCATATTTGAGAAACTTGCTTCAATCCATTTCTCTCGAGTGTTCATACTGCAACACTTACCTCATCGATGTAATCTGGATCATCATCTTCTATGATGCGTGCCTCATCATCATCATCTATGATGAATCCATACCTCCCGTGTATCTTGGTACTATTCGAATTACGATTAGGTTGTGGTATAATAGGTCTATCTACGAGTTCCTCTTTATCGATTTATAGTGTTTTGTGGTTCTTGAACTCTTCAAGATCTATTATCCTCCCACTAGCCCCTTTTAATGATAAACACCTTTATCTTAGAAAGCGCGTGTTTCAGTAACAAACACATTTTGCTAAGTAGAATTATAGAACATATACCCTAAACTTACTTTAGGATGTCCCACAAATCTGTACATGTCAAATCTTGTCCCAAGCTTTATCCTTGAAACCTTTTCACATAAGTTGGACAACCCCTTATCTTAACATACTTAAGATTAGGAATCCTCCCTGTTCATAACTTTTATGGAGTCTTGGGGCTGGATTTTGAGGTTACCTTTTCGTAGATATGCAGCCATTTCTAGGACATAACCCCAGAGGGATACTGGACTGTTGATAAAATCATTATGGATCGCACCATGTCCAACAAGGTACGATTTTTCCTTTCAGATACATCAATCAATTATTGTGTATCAGAAGGTGTCCATTATGAGAAAAACCATTTGAGATGATCTAGAAACTTATTGCACAAGTATTTATTCCTTGATCTAATCAAAGAATCTTAATACTTTGCCAATTTGTTTCACTTCTGAATTCTTTGAACATTTCAAATAATTCACACTTGTATTTCAACAAATACATACATTCAACTCTTTGAATGATCATCTCCTTTTCTTATACTAATTTGTTCAATATGCAAAATTATTTTCATGTAAGTCAAGTATACAAAATTTATTAAGTAATATTCCGATTCTATACAAAACATTATTATTATAAATAGAACAACAATTGTTACAATTATAATACCAAAGATTTCATTGTCCAACAATAAAATGGAAATAATATTTTTAACAAGAAGCTGGAATACAATAACAACTTATTGACTTAATAGATTTGCCGTAAGCATTGCTAAACTATAAGTTTCTATGGCTAATATGGCAACCTTGCTACATTTCCCGCACATAGGATTACTTATATTTGTTTAGCTTTCTACTTCTGTTTGGTCCCTTCATAAATCTATATTTATGATAACCAAAGTCGATATCTAATATCCAAGTAGAACCTTGACTTAAAGAAAAATTTATTTTAAATCTTGAACAAAATTGTATTTATAACCCAAAACTTCATTAAGCTTCTTTGGTTAGCCTCTCGCAAGATGCTTCTCGCAGATTTCTTTCCGATTGTCGTGCTTATTGCGGTGGAAGCAAACTCATTTGCTATCCGTATCGCTTTTGTTCTTATTATCCTTTGTTTATGCCTTTCTATTTACCTTCTTTGAATCGTTCTTCTTTTCAGAAGATCCTTTGGCCCTTACCAGTAAGACTTGATCTTTCTTGGTTGGAAAGTGACTCTCAACATTTTTCAACATGTTAAGTAAATCAACGAAGCTGCTTGTTTATATGAAAAATTCACAACAATTGTGAAAGGAGTCAAGGGAGTGAGTGCAAGATCAAATCTTGGCTCAACTCTTCATCCATGATAAAACCGGTTGTCTAATTAATCAATCAAATTGATTATGTTAAGAACTTTTATGCATATTTATAGTGCCATTGGCCATTCTAGATCGAAAAGAGCTCCTTAGATATCTCGATATCATCTGGGCCCTACTTTCCTCACCATCAACTACTTGATGTGCGGGGAATATAGTAGGAGCATCCATAGTTTCATGCCGACGCTGAAGCTTCGTTACTCATGGATGCGAGCATGATACATTGAGCCAATGTGCATCATCTTGCCACTTTCTAAAAGTAGTAATCTCTTCCTCAGGCATTGTCTCTGCAACCATTGCAGATCTGCGCAACCATTGCGAGAGGACAAAGTATTAAGGACATAAGATAGCTTTTCACTATGAGAACTATTCTCAAATTCCTTAACCAATCCGTTTAATTGATGGCCGTTAATTTAGCATCTAATATGCTTCGTGTTGATAATAATTTTAGACATTGTAAAATTACGTAAATGAATTTGTAATTAACAACATTTTAACATACATTCTTTTATTAATTACCAAAATAATTTAGGTCTTGTTTTAAATTGGTATCTCCCACTATTTTCTTCAAACTATATTACCCTCACTTATATAGTTTGGCAAAATCTAATTAAAGATTTGCTAGTGAGAATAAGGATCCCATTTCAAATGTATATAGCCTTGTGGTGACACAACAAACTATATATAAATAAATAGGTAGACAACTTTTGTCAATTACATCAACTATGCAACTCCTTTTCTTTTGCCTCTTAGATTATTTTGATCAAGTGGTGGCACATCCGAATCAAAATTATCCAAGTTAAGTCCGACCTAGCACTCCATATATTCAAAAAAGAAAAATATCATCCTTGTGGTGACACAACAAAACAATATTGTTCAATTTTTTTATAAGCATCAAATGTGATAAATTAACATCTTAAATACTTAATACTTGCCTTGTGGTGACACAACAAACTCATATTAAATATTTAATACTCTATTAATTTTATCATGCTAGAAGGCGACGTTCGATATTCCAAATATCTTTGAACGCTTAGGACTTAATATAAAAAAAATGAGGGGTTTGTTATTAATTTGTCTCATCTTGTTTAGTGCGCATGCACATATATATATATATATATATATATATAAAATACACGTCATATTAATGAACATGCGAAGCATGTTTGCATAATATATAATATATATAGTATAAGCATGCACATATGGAATACTATATATTCTACCCAGATTGATTATGGACTTTTATTCTAGTTTGGTTCACTAGAGCCACCAAGTGAACCAAAAGGTCAAACCCTAGGGGTGCAAGAAATAATATTTAAATATAACTATTACATTTAAACTCGGGCTCCATTACAAACGGGTCTTCAAGCGCTCCTTGCTCCTTGATCTCCATTTTTTTTTAAAAATTAATTCTAACTATTCCTATTACAAAACTATTTAAAATAAATAGAAACCTTGATCAGCAGTCAAGGGGAAGTACATAGGAGGGAGTTAGAATTTACATTAAAAAAAATTTAGAGAAGACGAGGTACGCAGACCCCATTTAATAAAACCCATACATTCATGCATCCAACTAAAATAAAATCCAATCAGATTGGTCAATAGTCCATAATCAATCCCATTTATTATCATACACATCACCATATGCATCAATAAATAACATTCATCTCATGAATAATAAACATTTAATATATATATTGATATCATTTAATGGGCAAATTTAGTTAGTATAAAATTTATTTTTGAATAAAAATAAACTCCTTTATTTAAATCCAAATTTAAATTAAAATAAAACTATTTTATTTTAATTTATCCAATTTTGAATAAAATAAACTATTTTATTTTAATCAAAATTTTAATCAAAATAAACTCCTTTATTTTAATTAATTATGGAATCCAATTCAATGTAAAAAAAAATAACTCCTTTATTAAAGAAAACACGGATTCTCTTTCCTATTCACAAATAAACTCCTTTATTTTGAATAATATGAAATCTTATTTCATATCTAAATAAACTCCTTTATTTAAGAAACATAGATTCTCTTTTCCTATTCACAAATAAACTCTTTTATTTTGAATAATATGAAATCTTATTTCATATCTAAATAAACTACTTTATTTAAGGAAAGATGGATTTACTTCCCTATTCACAAATAAATTCCTTTATTTTAGGAAAAATAAAATCCAATTTCAACTCCAATTAGTTATCATGGAATCCAATTCCAACTCTAATTAGTTAGCATGAAATTTAATTTTAAAATTAAAATAAACTCTTTTATTTTAATATTAAAATAAACCTTTTATTTTAAGATTAAAATAAACTTTTTTATTTTAATTATAAAATAATTAAAAAATATATATATATATATATATATATATATATATATTACCAATTTCAGTAATATTATAATACCAATATTACAGTATATAATATATATATATACCATATATAATATCCCGACTTCATTCTTTAATTCCATGCATTCTTTATATATATATATATATATATATATATATATATATATATATATAGTATATCGTTAACTAATGTAATCATATATTACTTATAAAAAAAAACTTGATCTGGCGTAATATACACTTATCACATGAATCAAGAAAGCGGTTTATAATTTAATTAGCGAATTAGTTTTTTTTTTTTTTTTTTTTTAATAAATTTTATACAATAAAATTATGCCCAATTAAATTGTTTTAAACACATATTAATATACATATTAAATTTGACAATTAATAATTCGCATAAAGGTTTGGCTCTGATGCCACTGTTAGGTTTGTAATATTCTAGAACGCAATCAAATTGCAAAAATAATGCGGAAACGTGTAAAATCAGAGTTTAAAATTTTTACAAACCATATACCCGGATCAACCTTTATGCACAATTATTAATTAAACGAAAAAGATAACGAATAAGAATCATACCCTTGAAGATCGAGCTTCCTCAGGTACAAGTTCACCTCCAATCCTTTTCGCGTTCAACTTGAATCCACCGGGTTTGGTTCCTTCCTTTGATCAACGTTAGCCACCCAAGTGTTTGGCCTCTAGAGGTGATCCACCAAGGAAGAAGAATTTTCAAGAAGAAGAGGTATTGGCTCAAACCCTAGTTTTTCTATCTCTATAGAAAAAGGCATACTCTCCCAACTATTAGAATTATTACGTATGTTGTAAAAGTCAACCACCACACCACCCATAATAAGACTCCTCTTATTTATAGATGTGGGCAACCCACCTTAACAATTAAGGAATTGGGTTTTATTTTAATTAATCAAAATCCTTTAATTAATTAAGCTCCCTTATTTTATTAGGGATAATTAATTAAACTCTTTTAATTAATTTAACCTCCT